>OY734954.1:2500-425087 GCA_963457585.1 Spergularia bocconei
AATCCAACACACGTATAGTCCTAGGATATCTTTACTAATGTGTGGAGCATATTTGCCGTTTTTCGAAAAATTAATCAAATTTGACCAAAATCGTTGTATATAATCCATGGTTTTTCGATAAAAATGGCTCCGAATCAAAATTTGCTCAAATGTTGGTGGTACTCTCTAAATATGATATAATGAGGATTTGCAAAATATTAGAGTCAAAAACCTGAGAAAAGACGAGGAAAACGTCCAAAACGGTCATAAATCTATATAAATTGACGAGCGTCGAAACGGAAGAAATACTTCACAAACACTCAAATCCAACAATTATAGTCCTAGGATATTTTCACTAATGTTTGGAGCATATTTGGCGTTTTTCGAAAAATTGATTAAATTTGACCAAACTCGCTGTATATAATCCACGGTTTTTCGATAAAATTGGCTCACGAGCAAAAACTTCTCAAATTTTCGTGGTAGTGTATAAATATGATGTAATGAGGATTTGCAAAATATTACAGTTAAAAACCTGAGAAAAGACGAGAAAAAACCAAAACGGTCATAAATCCATACAAAGTGACGAGCGTCGAAACGGATGAAATAATTCTCAAAAAGAAGAACCAACACTCAAATCCAACAGTTATAGTCCTATTATATCTTCACTAATGTTTGGAGCATATTTGGCGTTTTTTGAAAAATTGATCGAATTTGACCAAAATCGCTGTATATAATCCACGGTTTTTCGATAAAAATGGCAATGAATCAAAAACCACTCAAATTTTGGTGGTAATCGTTAAATATGATATAATGAGGATTTGCAAAATATTAGAGTCAAAAACCTGATAAAAGACGAGGAAAACGGCCAAAACGGTCATAAATTAATACAAAATGACGAATGTCGAAACCGATGAAATACTTCACAAAATGAAGAACCAACACTCCAATCAAACAAGTATAGTCCTAGGACATTTTCACTAATGTTTGGAGCATATTTGGCGTTTTTTGAAAAATCGATCGAATTTCACAAAAATCGCTATATATAATCCACGGTTTTTCGATAAAAATGGCTCCGAATAAAAAATTGCTCAAATATTGGTAGTAGTCTTTAAATATGATATAATGAGGATTTGCAAATGCAACAACCCTAAATTTTAGACAGTTTTAAGCGAGAAAATTAAGGACTGTTATGCCGCCGTGGACTACCAAGTCAACGGCAAGGCTTATTAAATCGAAGTTCATAAAAGAAACAATAAAGTGTCAGCGGAAGACTTATAGCTAAGGTTACAAACCAAAATCAAACCAAATAAAAGAGATTACAATCGTTCATAAAATTCAAAAGTTCGACGAATTTATTGAGGAAAATCTCATGCCAAGCAAACGAAATCCAAGCAGCCAAGCAATCACCTTCAAGATCTGTCAACTACGCCATCGAGAATGACGAAGAACTGAGCACGACTCGTGTGCTTAGAGCACGGGTCATGTAGAACGCGAATGGGGGTGTTCATCACCACAATAATTTTATTTAGCATTATTTATATCAATTATTGCGCAAGGGTCCTACCCCAAGCCGATCCAACACTAGAGCATTGCAAACAAAACGATCCTAAAGACCCGAGTGTGCACATCCCTCCTAGGGGGACGGTAGGACGCACTGTCCCTAAGAGGAAGTCATTTAGGAGACCGGTAGCTGATCTCCGGCCTAGCTACACATATACCTTGATCAGAGGTTAATCGCTCTAGGGAACTTAAACATCATAACACGCATATAGTTACATATATATATATATATACATTTTTAGTCCGTTTAAGTACGTTATTCGCGCATAGTAGCTTGATTTATAAACGGTCAAAGCCGGAACAGGAATACCAATAGATGATCAACAAGATAGTCAACGTGGGAAATCAATAGATGCTCAATAGATGATCAAAATAGAGAATCGATATCAATAGTCAAAAGATAGTCAAAAGAGAGAATACGAGCAATGATTCAAAATAGGGATGAACGTGAAAGATTATATGGTACGGAAAGAAGCTCAAGTTTATGAGGTCAACGTTCTTACCTTCACCAAACTAGAAAGGGACTTCTTCAAACACACACCCTAATCACAAAACAATAAGCTTGAATTACTAATCGATCACTATCACAATCCCCAATACAAAACGATCAACCAATCACAACGAGATCACGACTACCATGTTTTGACAACCAAAACAGTCCAACAATCATACTAAATTCATACTACAACCTCCCCATCTTACCCACTACACGATTCTATGACTAACCACCAAAATAACGACAACAACACTCATATAACCCAAAATTCAGAATTGGACAGTAGGATTACTCAACACTCAAACCACCATAAAACAATCCCAAAACAACAACATAACGTCCCCTACATGTAATCATACAATCTACCCAAAACCAATCAATTTTCTCAATCAAAAACAACCATAATTTCAATACAAACTTATGAATAAAAACCCCCTAAATTCGAAAATCAACTCACGGATTAAACCCATCAAAATCACCATTAATTTCAACACCATCAAATCAAACAACTTAATCGATCAATAATCAACAACACAACCCAAAATCGACAACCCAACTAAATTAATCGAGCATGGTTTTGAGACTTACGACTCTCGATTGAATCAAGAGAGGAGAGAGAGAGAGACGGCTGGGGAAAAGAGCGGCGGCTAGGGCGGCTATGAACGGCGGCGAGAGGCGGCTTCCTTCCTCGCGCGGCTTCTCTGCTTCTTCTCCTTCTTTTTTTTTCTTTCTTTTCCTTCTTCTATTCTTCGCGCAGCAGTGAGGACGAGAGTTTTTGAGTTTTTTTTTTTTTTTTTTTTTTTATAGTATAGAGAGGAAGGGTTTTGGTAAGGGCATTTAGGTAAACTATCACAAAACTAACCCAATTAGGAAACCGATCCAAAGTAGGAAAATTCCCAATTTAGTAGTTGTCTCCAAATTTCAAAATTAAATATAACACCCTAATTAATTAAGGACCCCAAAAATTACGGGGTGTTACAGCAAAATATTAGAGTCAAAAACCTGAGAAACGACGAGGAATACGTCCAAAACGGTCATAATCTATATAAATTGACGAGCGTCGAAACGGATGAATTACTTCACAAAAAGAAGAACCAACACTCAAATCCAACAATTATAGTCCTATTATATCTTCACTAATGTTTGGAGCATATTTGGCGTTTTTTGAAAAATTGATCAAATTTGACCAAAATCGCTATATATATAATCCACTGTTTTTCGATAAAATTGGCTCTGAATCAAAATTTGCTCAAATGTTGGTGGTAGTCTCTAAATATGATATAATGAGGATTTGCAAAATATTAGAGTCAAAAACCTGAGAAAAGACGAGTAACACGTCCAAAACGGTCATAAATCTATATAAATTGACGAGCGTCGAAACGGATGAAATACTTCACAAAATGAAGAACCAACACTCAAATCAAAAAAAGTATAGTCCTATGATATCTTCACTAATGTTTGGAGCATATTTGGCGTTTTTCGAAAAATTGATCGAATTTGACATAAATCACTGTATATAATCCACGGTTTTTCAATAAAAATGGCAATGAATCAAAAACCGCTCAAATTTTGGTGGTAATCGTTAAATATGATACAATGAGGATTTGCAAAATATTAGAGTCAAAAACCTGATAAAAGACGAGGAAAACGGCCAAAACGGTCAAAAATTAATACAAAATGACGAATGTCGAAACCGATGAAATACTTCACAAAATGAAGAACCAACACTCAAATCAAACAAGTATAGTCCTAGGAAATTTTCCCTAATGTTTGGAGCATATTTGGCGTTTTTTGAAAAATTGATCGAATTTCACCAAAATCGCTATATATAATCCACGGTTTTTCTATAAAAATGGCTCCGAATAAAAAATTGCTCAAATATTGGTGGTAGTCTCTAAATATGATATAATGAGGATTTGCATTAGAGTCAAAAACCTGAGAAAAGACGAGGAATACGTCCAAAACGGTCATTAATCTATATAAATTGACGATTGTCGAAACGGATGAAATAATTCACAAAAAGAACCAACACTCAAATCCAACAATTATAGTCCAAGTATATCTTCACTAATTTTTGGAGCATATTTGGCGTTTTTTGAAAAAATGATCGAGTTTGACCAAAATCGTTGTATATAATCCACAGTTTTTCGATAAAAATGGCTCCGAATCAAAATTTGCTCAAATGTTGGTGGTAGTCTCTAAATATGGTATAATGAGGATTTGCAAATTATTAGAGTCAAAAACCTGAGAAAAGACGAGGAACACGTCCAAAACAGTCATAAATCTATATAAATTGACGAGCGTCGAAACGGATGAAATACTTTACAAAATGAAGAACCAACACTCAAATCCAACAAGTATAGTCCAAGTATATCTTCACTAATGTTTGGAGCATATTTGGCATTTTTCAAAAAATTGATCAAATTTGACCAAAATCGCTGTATATAATCCTCGGTTTTTCGATAAAATTGGCTCACGAGCAAAAATTGCTCAAATTTTCGTGGTAGTGTATAAATATGATATAATGAGGATTTGCAAAATATTACAGTTAAAAACCTGAGAAAAGACGAGGAAAAAAGCCAAAACGGTCATAAATCCATACAAAGTGACGAGCGTCGAAACGGATGAAATAATTCTCAAAAAGAAGAACCAACACTCAAATCCAACAGTTATAGTCCTATTATATCTTCACTAATGTTTGGAGCATATTTGGCGTTTTTTGAAAAATTGATCGAATTTGACCAAAATCGCTGTATATAATCCACGGTTTTTCGATAAAAATGGCTCTGAATCAAAATTTGCTCAAATGTTGGTGGTAGTCTCTAAATATGATATAATGAGGATTTGCAAAATATTAGAGTCAAAAACCTGAGAAAAGACGAGGAACACGTCCAATATTTGTAAAACTCTTATTTAATAAATTTATCAACATAAAACATGATATAAACATATATAACTCGGGCTACACATATTAGAATATTACGATACATGTATCATTAAGTTCGTGTCGAAATGTATGTCAATATAAGATCCATTTACACATACTTTTGAAAAGTTAAAAAGTTAATAGTTTAGAGCGCATTGAGAGAAAGAGAGTCCATGATATGTTAAACTCTCACATAAAATATTAAGATAATTCACATTAAACATTAAGAAATGCATGCGAAGAGAGTTCAGATATGTAAAACTGTTACGTAATAAATTTATCAACATGAAACATAATATAAATTGTTATAACTCGGGTTACGTATATCAAAATATTATGATACATGTATCATTGAGTTCGTGTCATAATGTATTTCAATATAAGATCCATAAACACATACTTTTGAAAAGTTAAGTATGATTTGGGTAGAGATATGTTGACAAGTTTAAGATTTTTGTGAAAAATGATTTAAAAATAAACAAAAAAAGAATATTATTTAAAGATCAAGTAATACTTCATACAAATGTACAATGACGATTGAGAATGATTAGGAGACATTTTAACTAACAAACATTTAATTAGTTATCATGGTTTAGTTATTTATTTTGAAATTAACTTAATAAAGAATAATAAACGATTATGATAAAGTGTCCGTATAACGCACTACACATAGTTTTGAAATGTTAAATATGATTTTGGTAGAGATATGTCGACAAATTTAACACTTTTGTGAAAAATGATTTAAAACATAACAAAAAAAAATAATCCGTAAGTAATTTAGTGAGATTAAAAGACATCTTAATTCACCAACATTTAATCAATTATCATTTGTTTTAGAGTAGGCAATTGATAAAAAAAAGAATATGAAAAGTCTCCTGGTTTAATTAATTATCATGATTTATTAATTTATTTTCAGATTAACTAATTAAAATGTATGAATAGTCGATTATGGTGAAGTGTCCCGTGCAATGTACTGGCTTTTCACCTAGTCTACCATAAACAAATAAATTTTTTAACCAATTTATTTGTGACCCTAAAAAAAACCAAAGAAACACACCACCATGAGACATGAGTCATTTCTCTCTCTTCGATTTTAATCCCTTGTAGGAGTTGAAGGTTTCTCATTCACCTAATAAGGTATTGCAACTTAATTTTTCTTAATCTCTTATGTATTTCATTTTTTTTTTTTAAGTTTGTGAATGTGGGTTTGGTAAATTCTATTTGTATTTGAATGTCCTTATTATTAGTATTCTGCCAATTAAATTAGTACTGGTGTTGAAGTTATATAATCTAGAACTGGTATCCGGGTTTTGTTTGTTCTGTTAGTCTCAAATGTTCTGTTATAATCATGAATGTATGCTTAATTGATTATTTGTTTTAAGATTTTTGTATACGCTAGGAAAGTGTCTAAGATTGCCATTTTATGGTTAATTGGTGCTATAAAAGTGTGGTTTTCGTCTAACTTTAGATTGCCGAAACCTTGGTTGTTGTTGTACAAAACCTTGCACGAGTGGCTCCAGAAGTGGATGTTATATGTTATGTTGGGTTGTTTGTGTATTATTTGTATGTTCTGTTAGCTTCAAATGCAAATTGATTTTTAGTAGTACTAATCATGAATGTATGCTTAATTGTTTATTTGTTTTAAGATGGGCATTTTATGCTTAATCGGGGCTCGGAAAGTGTGGTTTTCGTGTAACTTTAGATTTGCCGAAACTCCCAAAGAAAACTCCAGAAGTGGATGTTATATGTTATGTTGGGTTGTTTGTGTATTATTTCTAGTATCTTTGATCATGGGGAAGATAACAAGGCAAGAGGTGATTAAGCAATTCAGGATAAGGAAGTACAGTCTCCACCCTGCCGCCCTCCAGCAAGTCCTCTCTTTCCTCCAAATCCATGGCCAAGACGATCCTCATGAAGCCCTACATCTGCTCCTGGACCACCTCCACCAACAGCATCTCAAATCCCCCAATTTGGACCAGGATTCGGTCGCCCGTCTTATTGCGTCCTTGCTTGATGTCGACGAATCTTCTTCTTCTTCTTCACACTCTTCCTTTCGCTTCGTTGACGCCTTCCTCATCCCCAAATTCCGCTATGACTCCATTCGCAAGACCTTCTACGAGTAATACCCTCCCTTGTCTCTTTTCCGCTTTTCTATCCTGACTGGATTTATTGAATTTTTTGGATGTCTTGTAGGTGCACCGGCCCTCTTCCGATTCACGGAAATGCGCCTTCAAAGGCAACTTTGTATAGGGATAGATTTCAGTTGTTGTCCCAGAGGCTTTCTCGGAATCCCCACTTTTCCAAACCTGCCTTTGAAGCTGAAATGACTAAGCTAGGATCCTGTGAGGTACTACTACTACTCCACTATTATTTATTTCATGGATGGATGGATGGATGTTAATCAGTCTTGTTTCCAATCCTACAGATAGTCCCAATTCAAAACCTAACCTGGCAAACTGGTAAAAGGTGGATAATGGGCGTTATCTCTCAGCTTGAGGATGCTCACTTCTTCCTAGAAGACCTCACTGCCTCCGTTGAAGTTGATTTATCCACTGCAATATCCTTTCCAAACCTCATTTTCACTTTGTTTCTTTTCTTATGGATGTGCTTCTTATTGTGATCATCCTTGTCTAATTAAATCCTCTTATAGTTATAATCAGTAGATAGGATGATCATCCTTGTTAACTACAAGTTGAAAACTGGTATTTAGCAAATGCATTGTTTGTTTTTACATGACTGGGTATAGGATGATTTGCTATTTCACTCAAACTATCACTACCATCTAGCATGGGGCAGAATTTGCTGAACCCTGAAGTCTTTCGTAAGATAGTGTCACTTCAGAGCATCTCTTGGTTTTATTTACTTTTTGTGCCAGCATCATATGTTTCCTTGACATTCAGTACAAAATCACCACTGGTTACTTTACGGAGAATACAATTGTTGTTGCTGAAGGAGAGATACTTCCTAGTGGTACATTCAAGGTAAACTTCATGATGCACCACAACTACTCTACTTCACATACATTGTGACTTAGTTTAAGGAGGCGCACCGAGGCGCTGGGGGGCCGTTGCGATGAGGCGCGAGGCACGAGGCGAAGGCGCACGCCTCATGCACACGAGGCACACTCATTTAGCGAACAAAATTATATTTTACGGAACCATATTTTGAAAAGAAAAAAAAACCTTTTTTTGGTATTTAAAGAGGGACAATGGGTAAATAATTATAAACAAGGGATTAAGGGGCAAAGGGAAGTGTATAAATAAGGTTACAAGAGAAAGAAATTGGAAATTGCACACTTGTGCGCCTCAAGCTTCTGAGGCGATGGCAGCTGCGCCTCAGTGCGCCTTGCGCCTAGGCGCGCTTTTTTAAACTAAGCAATGTGATGCTCGTTGTTTAAAGGATCAACACTAGTTCATCTTCATTTGCATGTCATTTCAAAGCTGTGTGATCATCAAGTCATCTTTTTGAGTTTAATTGACATGATAGGACTCCATGCCTTTCCACTCTTCTTTTTAATGCTCTACTAATTTTCTTATGTATGAAGCACTTGTGAAATGACAATCAATCTCACGCTTGGATATGTATTAGGAATTTGACCAGTTATGCCTTCTCTAGAGTGAGCTGATGTCTGGAATTGTACAGGTCAACACATGTGGCTTCCCTCCCTTGGAGGACAGGGATGAGTCTCTCTCATTTATTTCTGGATTGGACTTTTTTGGTTGCGGTACATCTACCAGTGAGGAGACGGTACTTCTATTACTCCTTTGATACAATGAATCTTGAAGTTCTTTATATTGATTTGAAGGACAGCAATTTGAGTTGCTGATCTACTGTCCCTGTCAACAGAGAAAACTAGCAGAAATTGAAAAGAAGGCAGTCAATGACATGTTTGTTGTACTCTCTGACGTATGGCTGGATGATGAACAAGTAATAAAGGAAGCACTTTCTTTTCAATTCATTTCCGTATAGCATCCTTTACATTGAATCTCTCTGTTGAATGTGAATGTTTTTTTTTTTCAGACATTGGGAAAGTTAAAGGAAGTTCTGGAGGGTTACGAGGCTGTTGAGGTGGTTCCTTCTTTGTTCATCCTGATGGGGAATTTCTGTTCATCTCCATGTAACCTATCGTTTCATTATTTTGCAAGTCTTAGGTAAGGGGTAAAAATACTCTACTTTGCCAGTGTATTACATCCCACCCACCTTTCCTTGCAATTTTGTGATGCTTGTACAGGTGTAGCTTTTAATGACTAGAGTTGGTATGCAGATTGCAGTTTGGGAAGCTCGGAAAAATGATTACACAATTTCCTCGATTGAAAGAGCAAAGTCGGTTTCTTTTTATACCTAGCCCTGATGATGCAGGTACGTTGTTGTATATTAATTCACTTCTTCGACATGTTGCTTCCAATGGAGATTCTCACACTGCAGTCTATGATATCTAGGCCCCTCATCAGTACTACCAAGGTGTGCTTTGCCAAAGTATTTGACAGAAGAGCTTCAGAATGAACTTCCAAATGCCCTATTTATGACCAACCCTTGCAGGTAATTTATTCACTCTTTTGTCAAAGTTATTTTTCCTCCTTCTCTGGTTGTATTGTTAGAATGGATTAGCCTCATGCTGTAAAGTTCATGGAAATCTTATGATGCTAGACGAGATCCTGCTATAGTGCTATATCTCTTTTTAAGGTATTTGTTGCCTAAGATTAATGCAGAACCTGAGAATTAGAGGAAGAGAATTGAGCAGTTTTTGAACTATTTTGTTACTTTTTTGTGACCAGAATAAAGTTCTATTCTCAAGACATTGTTGTATTTCGTCGAGACCTCTTGTACAGAATGCGACGTTCATGCCTAATTCCCCCTTCATCAGCTGAAACTAGCGATCCTTTTGCTCATGTGAGCCCATTTTCTTCTCTCTCTCTCTCTCTCTCTCTCTCTCTGATTGTGTCTTTTTGCCTTTCCAGTTTCTGTAATGCATACTAGTAACACTCGGATTTCCTTGCAGTTGGTTGCGACCATTGTCCACCAGAGTCATCTCTGTCCTCTACCCCTCACAATACAACCAATTAGCTGGAATCATGACCATTCGCTCCATCTATTTCCAACTCCTCATACGGTATTTGCTCAGGCTTCATTGATGTTGCAATTTTATGCCTATTGTAGATATAATTAATTAACAATTATTGAATAATGATATGGTTGACAGATAATATTGGGAGATAGAAGTGAGCAGAAGTCTTTCAAGTACGGAGGAGTGACATGCTTCAATCCTGGATCATTCTCCAATGATCACACCTTTGTCGCCTATCGCCCTTGTAACAAGGAAGTTGAGCTGTCTGCTATTTAAGTCTTGGAGAACAAGTGTGCAATGTAACTGAGGATTCGAAATGTTCCTGCATTCTCTTTAACAGTCCAAAATATAAAGCGTTATAGTTACACATGTTCCTGCATCATTGGCTTGTATAAAGCATATAGTTAGTCCGTTAGTCGTACTAGTAAACATTCACGAGGACAAGATTGAATTTGTTGTACGCTAACTGTGAAGAAAAATGAGCATGAAATGGTTGTGACTTGTGAGCTCTCTTCTCACAGCCTGGATCTTATAGTCTGGTCATCTTGGTCGATACTTGGGACAGCTCCAAGATCATTGTGGGTACTGATGGCTTCTTGCAGTCTCCGTTGGATGAAAATAATGTTGCGTCCAATACGATGAATGTCTGCCAATGTTTTGGGAGAGCCAAGGCATCTGTTGAGCAGGGTTCCTCGGCTAAAGATGGAGGTGAAGTCGTGAGTTACGGTTTGGATGTCTTGAACAAGTCTTGTGATCTCGTCTATGTGGGTTTGGAGGAGGTCGTTGCGGTTAGCGTGTTGAGTGTCTGTGAGGAAACTCTTGAGATACCTTAGCTTCAGTTGTAAGCTGCAGATCTCTTGATTGACTTTCCACAATAATTTAAATTCCTGTATGATTGATGACCCAATTAAATCCACGACGAAGGCCACTATGTACTCTGCGATTACCATTTTTTTCCCCCCTTTCAAGAGGATCTAAATCCTCCTAAATACGTAGTACAGTCCTCGTACTTATATAGAGGATCTAAAAGGAAAATGTGCTCAGAGCGTATACCCTACTCCCGGGAGTAGGTACTCCCGGCCGGTTTTTTGCGCTACGTCACGGTTTTCCAAGATAACCAAAAAATAAAGAAAACACCCAAAAACCGGTGTATTTTAAACAAAAAAATCAGACCTATACACCTACAAAGTACGGACCTACCTTTCCCTCCTTATCGTGTGCACATTAAACATTAACTTAACGTACGGTATCCATGTACTACACATTAAACATTAACTTATCGTGTGCACTAAGTTGAAGTACAGGGGTACCGTGTGCAAACCCCCAAAGTACAGGGGTACCACGTACATTTTCCGTTAATTAAAGTACATATTTTATACGGTAAGGTACACAATTTTGACGTTAAAAGTATATATAGTTTGTACGCACGATAATATAAGTTAGATGTTAAAGTACATAATTAATATGTTAAAGTACGCATTTGATACCATAAATTACATAAAATTTATGCTAAAAAGCATAAAATTTAAACTAAAGTACTTAAATTTGAAGTTAAAGTACATAAATTTTACGCTAAAGTACATGAATCTAAGACTAAAATGCATAAATTTTACGAGAAAGTAAATAAATTTTACGCTAAAGTGCATAAAGTTATATACTAAAGTACATGAATTTGTATACTAAAGTTCATGAATTTAATGTTAAAATTAAATGAAATACGTAACTTTCAGACATTCATAATTAAATACGGTAAAGTACATAATTAAGTCACTAAATTACATAATAGATAAGTTAAAGTACATACACTGAGTTACATAACTCATATGCTGAAGTACAAAATTTAGGCATTAGGTTATGTAATCTAGAAGCTAAATTACGTAACGGAGATACTAATGGTTAAAGTATGTACGTAAAAGTAAACAATATAGTACATAGTCGATACGCTAAAGTACGTAATTGATGCCCTAAAGTACAAAATTGGTGCGTTAACGCATATAATTTTGACGCTAAGGTAGGCATTTTATAACTTAAAGTATGTATTTTAGAAGATAAAGTACGTAATTTAGACGCTAAAGTACATAATCGGTATACTAAAGTACATACTCCGTTACATGTTTGCTAAAGTACGTAATTGGTATGCTAAAATACATAACAGATTTGTTAAAGAACACAATTGGTATGCTAAAGTACATAACAAGTTTGATAAATTACATAATTGGTATGCTAAAGTACATAATTTAGAAGATAAAATTTGTAATTTGGTCACTAGAGTATACTCGTATAATCGATATGCTAAAGTATATAATGTCTTTGTATAAGTTTAATTGTACATAATTCATACATGAATGTCATAATTTCAAAGCATCTTAGTAAGTTAGAAGAATATAAAATGTGTTACCCCGTATTTAGACTCTATAATTCATACGTGACAAATGCACCAAATTGGAGTATATGTGGAAGTCCTTGGCGACAAGTGTAAAATTCCATAAACAAAGTAGATTAGTTTTCTAGTTAAAATAATCAATATTGTCTTTTCAAAGTTCACCTTTTCACATTTTTTAAAGTTTGTACAGTAATTTTTAAAAGTTAGGCTTGTGTCGGTTCATTTTCAACCCCACTCCCTTCTTTATAGTCTTATCTGACCCCTTGCCCTTATGCACTTGTTTCAATTGATTTCTCTCTCCTCTCATTTTCAATTATTACTGTAGCATTATTTCATTGTTGAATGAATGGAAATCAATTCATCTTTTTCGAGTTCTCATTCTACTCATTTTCATCTCCTTACAAAACTTTCATTTTCCTCCCTCTTACATTTTCTTTTGAAACTTGAAAATTTACCTCCAAATCCAAATGAAGATGAGAAGAAACGAAGAGTGAGTGGAGATGACGATAACGAACGAGGGAGGATGAGAAGATCTGGAGAGTGGTGGTCGATGCTCGGTCGCCGACGAATAAAGGTGGATGGGGCGACGGTGGAGGCGGTGGCGGTGTCAGTGTCGGGACTCGGGTGGGGGTAGGGTATACGATCTGGGGGAGGACTGAGGGGAGAGAAAATCGGGTAGGTGGGACAGTGAAAATAACTTTTGTTTCTTTTTAATTAATTTTAAATAATCTGGATTTTTCATTGAACCGCGCTATTGTATTTAGTTTGGTGGACCGATTTTCATTTAATTTGAACCGGCCAGCTCAGTGCCACACGCGCGCCACCTAAGCGAGAGTATGTACCCTCGACTCTACACAATAAATTTCCGCTGTCTTTGTGTGTCATTTTGACATGATGGGCCTAGTAAAAAAAAAAAAAAAGACACGATGGGCCTAGTCAGTGAGCCCGGTTTAGGCCCAAATGTATAATAGATGATACAAGGAGAGAGAAGTAGAGAAGAAGAGGAAAAGGGGGTGAGGAGAGAGAAAATGGGTTCGATTGTTAGGAACGCTCTGAAGGCGATAAAGGAGAAAGGGTTAGCCAACTTTGTTCGTGAGCTCAAGCATGAAGGTTATCTGTAAGTCATCTTTTTCTATCTTTAGGGTTTTGGATCCGATTTAAATTTGCATTTGATTTCTGAATTTGATCTTTATTTATTTTTTCAGGAGATGTCTGCCGGACGGAAACCTTCTGTGAGTTGATTTTTGATGAATTTGAGTATTTTCAATCCAATTATGTTTGAGTTAATAAATGTCTGATACAGTTTTGATTTGTTCAGGCAAACTAAAATCCACAATATTGGGGCAAAGGTTGTTGGCGTTGATCAATTTGGCAACAAGTACTATGAGAACATGGATTTGCAGTATGGTCAGTCTCTCTTATAACATTATATTCCCCTTGATCGATCTACTTATTATAACAGTCCTCATCTATCATCTTTTTGTTCAATCTCTCTATGATTCTTGTTGTACAAGCTGGATGATTTCCTCTAGTTATCATCAAAGCATAGCTTCACTTCAACCTTGGGCCTTTGGTTGCCACCTATATATATATTTGTTATTGGAGATCCATTTTATTACTCAACTTCTTGCTTTTATTATCTGCAAATAGTACCCTTTCTTTGGTATTCAAACAAGGCAAATGTGTAAAGAATTAGAAACTAGGGATTAAGGAGGAAAAGGAAGCCTAAAAGTAATACATGGGAAAAAAAAAACAAATTGAAAATGCATACTGGGGTGCGCCTTTTTGGAACCTGAGGCGACAGCCCTTGCGCCTCAGACGCACTTTTTGAAACCAAGCTCAAGTCAGATGCCGTTTTGTGCTAGCACATGCTCTTTAAACACATTCACTTATGTATAGGAATGTAGATGTGTATTTGATAGGTCTAGCCAAGGTTTGTATTTGAATCTCCTATCGTCGCAGTCATATATGTCCATTTGATGTATTCACTGTGAAGAGTAGATCAGTAGACAACATTTCACACAGCAACAAAAAGTTTTCAAGCATTAGATGTATCTGGCAGTAGTGATGACAATTGACAACATCTCAGTTATAAGATATGTTACTCATGCACAGCTAAGTGGCGACATGGTTGTAGTAGTTTGACATGGTTGTAGTAGTTTGCATTGGTTCAGGAGCCTGAGCTTCTGTTTATTCTTTTTATAGGTAGGCACAGATGGGTGGAGTATGCAAGTAAGAATCGCTATAATGCTTCACAGGTTCCACCAGAATGGCATGGTTGGCTCCACCATGTGACTGATCGCACAGGGGATGAGGTTAGTCTGTAAAGTTTTTCTGCTGCTTTCTTAAGGTTGCTCAGATCTGATTAGCGGACTCATATTGTCACACTTGGTGCAGCTTCTGAGCCTCAAGCCGACGAGGTATGGTATTGATCACAAGGAGAACTTCTCTGGGGAAGGTGATGAGTACATTTACCATTCCAAAGGCCACGCCCTTAACCCTGGACAAAGAGACTGGACCAGGTACGAATCCTGGCAGCCTAAGAAGTAAGAAGAGCTAAGCTGTAATTGGGTGGGGTGAAGTGGGGAGCCACCTCCTGTGTTGAATAATGTGTTGTTTGAGAAGAGGCTGATTCGGCCTAGCAAGTCGTCATTGTATTTTGTTGGATGCAAATTGGACAAATGAAACTTGTCACTTTTGTTTTGATCAGGAAATCTGATTTAATTGTACGAACAACTTATAGCCTGATTCCAGGCTCTACTGTGTATGCGATATGTTGTTTATGGCTGAACAATCGAGTTGTTTGTAAAACTTGACATGGAGTAAGTGTAATATACCAGATCTACTATGATTCTGCAGATTTGTATGCAAAATACAGGTCTGAGTTACACAGACTAGCTTATGGATGGTAGGAGGGTGAGGTGAAAGTGGAGTAGGAAAGAATAAGCGAACAAGTAGTAGCCCACGTTGTTTGGACTAGATACGGTCATTTAGGGGGGGGGGGTGTTGGTTGTCCAGCAGCTCAAGTAGTGTATGAAAGACGTCATTGTGTATGCCCGAGTAGGCAATTTAGATATAGGTGTCACATTATATGCCGTACATGAATCAATCAATAAATACGTGAGTAACGAGTGCAAAATTGGGGGGTAAATAATAAAGTGGTTGTTGGGTTTTATAAAGTTGGAAGACGGAAAGTAGGGAGTCTCATTTCAGCTAACCGTCTTCTATATCTTGTTCCTTCTTCTCCAAGCTAAGGAAGGAATACTGAATCTCTCATGGCTTCCGACGTGGAGCGCCAATCTCTCTCCTCTTTCGGAAAGGTAATTTATGGAGTATCATTTAAAGTTCGAAACCAGACCAGAATATCAGTTTATACAAATGTGAATTTGGAGTGATTGATTTGTTATGTTATGCTGCTCTAATTTTTTTAGGGAGGTGAAGAAGAAGAGCCGCTATTGAATGGAGGCCACCCTCCGGCTGAGGAATACTCTCTACTCTCGTGCATTTTCGCGTCAGCGCTTTCTCTATCTCTGACCTCCTTAATTTTTTATAATCAGTGGTAAATTGGAGTATGATTTTTTTTATGGTTGTGCAGTTTTTTGTTCCCAGCACTCGGAGGACTACTTTATGGATATGATATTGGTGCGACTTCAAGCGCCACTATTTGTATCGGGGTAATTAAACATTGTCTAATGTCTAATGTCTAATGATGTCTTTGTTATTCAAGTTTTCATTATTGTATGGCAGTCCTCACAATATAGTG
The DNA here is from genome assembly GCA_963457585.1 of Spergularia bocconei. Lineage (NCBI taxonomy): Eukaryota > Viridiplantae > Streptophyta > Magnoliopsida > Caryophyllales > Caryophyllaceae > Spergularia > Spergularia bocconei. The sequence goes on from OY734954.1 coordinate 18,673, forward strand.
GAACAACATGGTACCAACTCACTTCTGTTCAAGTCGGCCTTATCGTAAGTTGTTGTTCTTCTTCTATCACTCATCACTACTGTTCAATACCCACAACTTATAACTAGTTAAGTTAGTTTCTAAGCAGCTTTAATCATCTTTTTATTTTGCAGAGTAGTGGATCACTCTATGGGGCTCTCTTAGGCTCTGCCTTGGCCTTTAATGTTGCCGATTTTCTAGGTTCCTCCTTCTTTACGCTTTCTCAACTCTACCAATCCGTCTCTCTGCTTTTTTGGCTATTTCTTGATATATACATATTTACAGGGCGTAGGAAGGAGTTGATTACAGCTTCCATAGTTTACCTTATTGGAGCTCTACTCACAGCTGTCGCTCCCAACTATGTGCTCATGGTCATTGGACGTTTTGTTTTTGGCATTGGAATCGGACTCGTATGATTTGCGATTCTCCCTTTTATTTATTTATAAACGGATTAACCTCACCAGTCACCCCCAAACCCTGCAACCTTTCACATTCTTGTTTCAGGCCATGCATGCTGCACCCATGTACATTGCTGAGACTTCACCATCTCATATTCGAGGCCAACTCATCTCTCTCAAAGAGTTTTTCATAGTCATCGGCATGGTTGTAAGTCTTCATTTCCACCATCTCAAGCCTTCAACACATCATCTCCATTGGCCTGCCTACTTCTAATATTTGTTCGTATTTGCAGATTGGTTATACGATTGGGAGCATCTTAGTCAATGTTGTGGCTGGTTGGCGCTATATGTATGGAGCAAGTTTTCCTCTAGCTCTTATTATGGCAATTGGAATGTGGTGGCTGCCTTGTTCTCCTAGATGGCTTCTTCTCTGTGCTATACAAGGAAAAGGAAACATGCAAGACTTAAGGGAAAATGCCATTTCTTGCATGTGCCGTCTTCGAGGTCACCCTAGTGCTCATAATGCTCCACAACAAGTGGATGAGATACTCACCGAACTTTCTACTGCCAGTGAACTGGATAATGTCTCCACATCTGAATTATTCAAAGGAAAGTACTTGAAAGCTCTCATTATTGGTTGCGGTTTGGTCTTATTCCAACAGGTAGCATATATATGATGCATTTTCGATTTCTATTATGTAATGTAAAGTTGCTATTATTTCAAGCGCTTACTTTGCCTTTCTGTATATGTCACAGATAACAGGTCAACCAAGTGTTCTGTATTATGCTGCCAGTATCTTGCAGGTAAGATGTTCAGGCTGCGGTCGTTCAATGTTTTAGAGTACAGTGCTGCAGCTTATTAACCATCAGCTCTCCAACAGAACGCAGGGTTTTCTGCAGCAACTGATGCGACAAGGGTGTCAATTCTTCTCGGCTTGTTTAAGGTGGACTCTCAATACTCCTTGAAATCGCTCAAAACCATTGCAATTGTTGTGGTCCTTAGTGAATTTTATTTGCCTCCTTGAAAATCCTCGATATTCCTTTCCATTCGAATTCCCAGTAGTCTGATACTCATGGAATGTGTTCGTGTTTTTGTTTTTTTTCCTTTGACAAAGTATAGAAAACAAACGGAGAGTACACAGTATAGTTATAAGCCTCTCAATTTAAGGACTAGAGAATGGATTGGCAAATTTCATCTCCTTCATAGAAAATATAATTTATTTGTCAAGTATAGCTTCCGTCAAATTAAAAGACCTCTTTTTTCAGTTATGCAAGTTGCATTGCAGATCTTCTGTTTGAGCCTGAAAGATTGAGAGATTGTATTTATGAGATTTCTTTGAATGACCCTCAGGCGGGGATGGTTGTGCTAAAATTTAACAGCCGATATTTTCTGGCTCCCTGTTCAAAACTGAACCTACTGACTCAAACTTCCCCGAACATTCATCTTTTGCCTTCTTAAGTAAACAACTACTAAGCTGAATCCAGTACCTTTTTCAAAGGTTGATCTGCATATGTCATCATTTGTTTATGTGGTGCATGTGTTAACTATTTCCCTATATATTTGACCTGGCATAACTTCTTTCAGCTGATTGCCACTGGAGTTGCTGTTCTGATTGTTGATAAACTTGGGAGAAGACCTTTACTACTTGGTGGCGTATCTGGGATGGTAATATCTCCCCTTGCCTTCATCTGCAATGACATAGGAACTTGGGAGCACCTGCTTATGGTAATATGTTGGTAATGTCAACTCCTGAAGATTATATCTGTTAATTTGACAGGTTATCTCTTTATTGCTGCTTGGCTCGTATTACACTTTCCTGGGTGATGCACCAGCTGTGGCCGTTATTGGTCTGCTCCTTTATGTTGGTTGTTATCAGGTAATAACTTATTTTCTTAAGTAAATCAGTTCACCTTTTCTTCTCATTGCAGACAGAGTTGACCGTTCATGTATAAGCATAGTCAAGGAGGAAAACTATAGATATGCAGGTGTAGAATATTTTATAGTATTGAAGTAACAGCTCGTTCTGATTCTTCCAGCTTCATCAATTGCCTTGCACAGTCTTAGGTTCTGTTTAGTTGGGGTGGAAATAATTTTCCATAAAAAGATTATCTCAATTTCTGTGTATTGGTTTGGGTGGGATGAAACTGGGGTTTCCATTTCCAATGGAGCCAAGACTAATTATTCTTTGGTTTTTGGGATATAATGGAATAAAGCAAAATGACTCATAAAACTGTGTGTGCTTCTTATCTTGTGAAGTAGAGTCAGTCAGTGCGATTCTTGAAGCAATTTTCATTTTGAGTCATCCGTGCGCAGCCTCTCTATGTTTCAATAGAGGTAAGGCTTGCGTGCATCCGACCCCCTCTTACCCCGCCTTATGGTGGGAGCCTTTAAGGCACTGGGGTTAAAGATGTTGTTGTGGGATGGAAACTGAGGAAATAAGGGGCTTATTGAGTAGGTCTGGACTCTGCAGTAGGTGGTTTTATTTCACTACTGCTGGTCTGCAGCTCATTTTCAAAAGCTGAATATGTTTACAAAGGAGCTGCAGCACTTCATATCAAGCTATTGTAACTGTTTTGCAGGAGTGCTGTTTGCATTCTTCAACTTATTAGGTTAATAATATTGATTTCACGGAAATTTTTCCTCACTCTACAGTCTTGGAAAATGTCTTCTTGTCGGTATTACAATTTCAGTTGTTGCTCATAATAAAACTCAAAGTTGAGATAGATGTTTTGATATGGCTGACCTCTAAGAGAATCATAGTCATCTTTAACTCAAGAGTGAAAGTAAACGGAACAGTGACTCTGTTTTCCATTCTGAATCACACTAAAACTGCCATGACTGAGAGTGTTATGTGTTCATATTTGGAATTGCATTGGAAATTCTGACTTGCTATCTTGGAATGTCTTTGTTGCAGTTGTCATTTGGTCCAATTGGCTGGTTGATGATTTCAGAAATTTTTCCTTTGCGCATGAGAGGAAGAGGTCTAAGCCTGGCCGTGCTCCTTAACTTTGGGGCAAATGCGCTAGTTACTTTTGCATTCTCACCTTTGAAGGTATATAACTATATATCATCCTTTTCATTTTAGCTAATCTAAGAAAATTCTATCTAAGAAAATAGGAGGAAAGATGGCTGAGGCCGTAATCTGTTCATACCAATTTCTTGTTGCAGGATTTGATTGGAGCTGGAGATATATTCTTTGTGTTTGGTGGCATAGCAGTCTTATCTCTTGTCTTCATATTTTACATAATTCCAGAGACAAAGGGGTTAACGCTCGAGGAGATTGAGGCCAAACTATTATAAACTTTCTCTGCTCATTGTATAGATGAATACCGTACCTATTATAGGCAACATATTGGTTAATGCGTTTTTACTGTTATAGTTTCTCTACCTTGCGAACTTAGCTGTTATAATGTTATGTAAAACTCAGATCAGTTGTTCTTTCAGCTTCCAATGAAACATCAGTTAAATTAAATCACTGTTATATCCTTGCGAACTTGGCTTTTGGTATTTGATGATATGATTACCAGCTTTCATTCCACAGGCTCTGTTTTTTTTTCCCCCTCGAAATTTCCTTCCAAGATGAATGTGGTTCTACATTATGTGTATTACCAGAAGTTGCCACAGGAACAATTACCACTACCAAAATGATGAAACCTGTTCAGATCCCTAACTATAATTTCCCTCTTTGTAATTTTAGATGCAAGCTTCATAAAATTATGACAATCGCCACAGATCCTTAAGTTCTTCATTATTCTGATGGGCACACCAGGTGGCAAACTGATGACGCCAAAGGCGAGCGCTAGCTTCTCACTGTGGTGTCTCAGCAGTTCAGCTTTCCTGCTCTCATCCACATCATGAACATCATGCTCTGTCTCAACCTTATACCCTAATTTTTCCATCTCTTCCATTAGTTCCTCCAACTTGGAGTAAATTAATACGATCTGAGGATGTTCCCTTTCCCCAACCATGAATGTATGAACCTGACGCTTAATCTCAATCCAACTTTTTCCCCTGTCCTTGACGGCATCACTGTCCTTTAGTAGCCGGCGCGACCTGGCAACCTCCTTCCACTTCTTGTTTGCAGCATATATATTTGAAAGCAAGACATGGTTCCCACCATTGATCGGTTCAATCTCGAACAAATGCTTAGCTGCAATCTCAGCCAGTTCGAGATTTCCTACATTTCTACAAGAAGCCAGAAGAGAACCCCACATAGAGGCTGTTGCTTCAAAGGGCATAGTCCTTATCACATCATATGCATCATGAATCAGACCAGCACGACCGAGAATGTCCACCAGGCATGAATAATGTAGGACATTCTGTGATATCCCATGCTTTTGTAGCATAAGATCAAAGTACCTTCGCCCCTCTTCGACCAGTCCCATGTGGCCACAAGCAGACAACACCGACAGATACGTAACTTCATTCGGGAACAGGCCCTTGTGCTGCATCTTCTCAAATAAAATCATCACTTCTAGGCACCGGCCATGCCTAGAGAAACCCGAGATCATAGCATTCCATTGGACGACGTTCCCGTTTTCTTGATCAGAGAATACTCGGTAGGCTTCTTTAATGGCTCCACATTTCGCGTACATGTCAATGAGCGAGGAAGATACGTACGCATTTGCACAAAAACCGGCCTTGTGTAATACAGCATGGACCTGATTCCCTTGAAGCAGAGCAGCTTGGCCTGCACAGGCAGAAAGAACGGAAGACAGCGTAAAGGAATTATGCTCTAAGCCGGAAACTTGGCCTCTATGGTACAAACTCAAAGCCTCCTCATAAAGCTCATTGCGGGCATAACCTGCCAGCATCGAGCTCCAAGTGACCTCACTTTTCTCCTCTAAGCTCTCGAAAACCCATGAAGCCTCCCTCATGAAGTTGCACTTTGAGTAAACATCGATCAAAGCCGTGCCAACATAGACATTAGAATCCATGGCCTTCTTAACAGAGAGCGCGTGCAACTGCCTGCACTCCAAAACGGCTGATTTCGCAGCACAGGCACACAAAACACTGGACAGCGTAAACTCGCTCAAAGGGCAGTCTTGTCTCTGCATTTCCACAAAGAGGGAAAGAGCGTCATCAGCACGTTTGTTGTGGGTATAAGCCCCGATCATAGTGTTCCAAGAAACCAGGGTTGGGTGGGGCATTCTGTCGAACAGCTGGCGGGCAGGGACAAGGAGACCGCATTTGCAGTACATATTAATGAGGATGTTGTTTGTTAAAGTGTCAGCCCATAATCCAGCTCGAATGATCTGAGCATGGCAGACTTTGCCTTGAACCACCAAACTGTTTCTGGCACAATATTGCAACACATTTTGTAGATACATGCTCGATTTATGTTTCAGGAAGAATAAGATTCCTGAACCTGGTAGACAAATAAACTGAAGGGTTAATGATGACACTACGTGACTACGGCATAAATCAACTGCTCCACGCCCTATGTGTCTAGGCTCTAGCATGTCATAAGACATAAACCCACTCAAATGATAGACAAAGAGGAGCGTTGATCAGCTGATTCGTGTCCTAGAGTTATGGCTACCCAAACTTAATGAATGAACGAACAGTAAAACTAAAGGAAAAAAAATGACTCGAAAATAGTTTCATTACAATAGCACCTCGGCTCTTATTTTCACCAAAGTAGAATTGTGCCACAACTGCTATTACAGTAGACTTATAATGAAGACGTTTTACAAAGTTTACTACTCAAAAACTATCACAATTCACAAATAAGCCATCAAAGAGTATATCATAGTTTGCTTCCAGGAAGACCAACTTTTGAATTTCTCGATTTCTTCTCTACCAACCGAGAAACTTGCTTCACTGCATCTTTCGGCAGATACCGTGGCCGGCTCAGCCACAGACCCCCGTCAACCGGAAGAATCGCCCCATTCACATATTTACCTAGCAAATAATCAGAGATATATAGTAAATAAATATATATTTTTTTCACATTATACGAAATACTTGGGGTAGCAAATGCCCAACGGTAGACACATAGTGGAGACTTGCGTGCAAAACATTTAACTTGTAAACGGTGATGACTTTCATATACAGAACTGTCATTTCATATACATACAAGTTTCGGAAGTATATGTGTAGGCGTATAGCAGTGACACTAAGCGCTAGAAAGCAACTATATCTGATATGTCCCTAGTTCCTTACACTATAACAAACTACCTAAGACTCTAAGAGTGGGCAAAGACTACCCACAAGGAGACTCAAGCCTCAAGTATGGATCATGCAGTTAGCTAACTCTGGAAGATCTAATTTATGTGGCCCGGATCATGAAAGACCCGGGAGAGAGATTAAAAAAAAAAAAGTAAAGTGCTTAGAACTCAAAATACAACTCAACCTGACAGCTTTTGTAATCATGCAAAGCTCACTCCACCCAGTATCAACACAGTTGATAGACATGCTCATTTGCATTCGTAGAGGACAGATTTCCACATTTATTTATTATCTTACCCTGATCATTTTGACAACCATTTTATTACAATGGAAATAAAACCAATCGCTTGAACATTTACTTCTACCAGCGCTTAGAGCAGCAAGAATAGTATAAACCATCACCTAGTAGCAACTAGCAACTAAAGTATATCCTTTCCACAAGTCTTTTATCGCCACCAAGAGCAAGTCAAAAGATATAATCAAATCCAGGACTAACGCAAGGTAGAACTCTTTATAAGATTCAAGATGACAAGACACCCACAAGCATCCAAAAGAAATAGGAGTCTTCAACCATGGGAGCCTTTCTTCACTTTCCCCACCCAAAAATTCGAGTAATTTTTGTTCAGATGTCAATCTCCTTTGCCTTCTAAAACTGATATATCATCTTTCGTAACATCATTTCAATCTCCCATGCCTCTATAACCTAAGCCCTCTATAACAATGAGTCTTGAATACACTATTGCAAAAGGTTAGTCTTCAACTTCTTTTGGTTATTTACCCAATATGATGAGCTAACTGCTATCGTTGCATAAAATAACTCCAAGGTAATCTCCTAGACATACCTTCAAGATGCACTTATTATTGGACTCCTTTGACTAGACTAGAGTTAAAAGGAATCGGCAATAACACTACTTGCTTCTAAAATGAGATTTCTCAAAGTTACTATTTGGGCACTCAGAAACATGCTTGTGAATTTATGATGGTTACAAACTATGACTTTTGGCATGATGAATGTAATATCTGGACAAAGGTAACACTATAATACTTTGACCTTTATATTTTAAGAATTTGATGCTCCAAAAGTTTTGATCTTTCTTATGATAGAGTGTTATCTTTTCATTTATTTATTTATTTTGATAGAATGTAGACTGTTAATCATGGTTGTCTGTAATCATTTTATCTCCAGAAATGAAAAATTGAAAGCTCAAATTGAACATCTGATGAATGAGAATGAGCAACCGACAAAAAGAAAATTTGAATAAAGGGTGTAGGTTCTAAAGGAGAAGTTGGCACAGATCAAATAGGCAGTAAGAATTGAGTGAGAAGGCAGCAGGACAGCAATCAGGATGGAAGAAGGCAATAGATAACTTCCTGTTACCAAGTTATACATTACTAGCTTTTAGGAGACGTGATAAATGTAATGTAATTATACAATATGATGTCATGCACACTGCTAGACGATGAAGTCAAAATGATTTTGCATGAAGCCCTGAAAACAGTTTAATAACAAGAACGTCGTCTATGCACGGTTGTATTCTTGTGAACTAATAACTAGGTTGATGCGCCGTGAGTGGGAAAAAGTGTTGACACCTACGTCTGTAATAGTGCCATTGCATATTATTCATAATGAGAAGAAGACGCATAACAATTTCTTACCTGCATCTGAAGCAAGGTATACAGCAGCTATAGCAATATCCCATTTTTCTCCAGTTTTGTAAAGTGGCATATAATCATTAGCTTTACTCTGTATCTCCTCAGGTGCAAGTTTGCTCATGCCAGGAGTATCACCAATGGGGCCAGGTGCTATTCCATTAACTCTGATGTCATAATCTGTTCCCCACTCCAATGCTAAGTTCCTAGTTGTAGCATCAACAGCTGCCTACAAAACAACTCACAACACAAAATCAATGAGGTAAGACTGTAAGAGTAAGCCAGTACAAACACGAGGGCACTGCCTCCTTGAAGAGAGAAGTGGTAACAGAACAAGGAAGATACAAAAGCAGCACGTACAACCAACCTTAGCTGCTGACACATGAATCTGATACCAACTAGCTGTGTAATGCAAGGTAGCACTTATATTCAATATTGACCCACCACCAGATGAAGATTTCCCTGGTCCTCCTGACTTTAGATATTTAAGTGCTTCACGACACATTGTGAAAGTCCCAACAGAATCAATATCCAGAACTGTAAAATGAGAAATGTGTAATGTAATTAGTTCACACAGATTTAGTTATAACCTTAGTTTGGAAAGGCATGAGGCACACCGAGGCAATGAGAGCCCGCGGTAACGAGGCACAAGACAAAGGGGCGCACTACATGGAAGCGACGGCACCTCTTTTTTTTTCAAAATGATACTCCGTAGTCCGTACTATGCAAAAGATGACTCCAGTTTTGGTACTTAAAGAGGGCTAATATGTAAAGAAGTAAAAGCTAGGCATTAAATGGCAAAGCAAAGTGTAGAAGAAGAGTGTGGCACACTCTTTTTGCAAACAGACTTCTAGTTTACAAACCAATATTTCGTAAAAGATTACCCCTTTTTCATATTTAAGAGGGTCAATACGTAAAGAAGTAAAAACCAAGGATTAAGGGGCAAAGAAAAAGGTAGAAGAAGAAAAGAACAAGAAGACACAATGTGGAAGTTGCATAATCGTACGCCTCACTATCAGTGCGCATCGGGAAGGCGCAGAGCACTTTTTAAAAACTAAGACTACAACAACAATAGGTCTGCATAAACATATAATATTCAAAAGAAGAAGCCACCAACAAAAAAGGCTGTTCAAGATGCTCATCGCAATGAAGAAAACATAAAAGGACATACTATTGGCTTGTCAAAGAATGAAACCAACATTTTAATCATATAAGTCGCATGATGTACCTATTTCAATGTTAACAACATCCATCCACCCTCCAAAAAGGTACAGAAACAACAACCAAGCCTTATTCCCAATAGACTTTGGGTAGGCTAACCCTCCACAAAGGTGCAAAAGACAAAAAAAATTGAGGACCAATCAAACTGATCTCATTCCTCAAAAGATGTGATCAGGCGAGTTTCAGTACACAAATAAGGTAATTCCTCAAAACTTTAAAGCGGGCATTAGTAAGACTGAGTTGCACAACAGAAGGTCAACCACTTTGATCAAGTTTATTGGCAACTAACAAACTTGACGCTCATGAAGTCCGGCAACTTCATGAACTTATTGAACCAAAGTAGAGGACATAGATGAGCCTAGCTCACAAACATGTTTCTGCTAGTTCGACCACATAATTACATGCCTAAATGAGTCAGACCTGTTCAGAGCAAGGCCCAAAGCATTTGAACTTGTCAAGGCTCACACGTGTTGGCAAACTTAGTATGTGATGATTGTTACCGGACATTGTTGATAGAATTCTTTACATAAACTGAATAATGCTAGCAAGCAGAACCTAAAAGTGACAATTATTGGACCAGTTGAAGCTTGTCTACCAACAAACAGATGAAAATAAGTGAGTTTGCTGAGAAAGAAATCATTAGCAACCTGTTCGAAATCCATTGGAGGACAGATCTTCAGCAGCCACAAGAAAATTGCCAGCAGCAGCATTCACTAGGATGTCAATGCGACCATAATGCTGGAAAGTTGAGTCTACAACCCTCTTTGCATCTTCCTGGTTACGCACATCCCCTTCAAACCCGATTGCCTACATATTCAAATTAAGACAGTCAAATAACCAATACAATCTCAACCATTACTCATCCCATCTCATCTGAAAACCTTTCTCATATTCAATCTCAAAGCACTGTGATGAAATTATGTTATTCTACAAAGCTTTCACATATTCAATCATAATTTGATCACAAAATCAGTAAGAGTTACCACAGATCATAATTTGACGAAAAAAGAGGGAGAGAGAAAATAAATCAAAGGCCCACATCAAAATCAAAAGAGGGAATAATTACAGGAATAGAAAGGGAAGAGAGGGCAGAGACAGCAGAATCAAGAACATTTTTGCGTCTGCCCATGATAGCAACAGAAGCTCCATGTTTACCAAACTGGGTTGATATCTCAAACCCAATTCCTGAACCTCCTCCTGTTATTAATGCTACCTTTCCCTTCAAACAATCTGCCTTGAATGGCGACTCCATCCTTTTTCTTTTGTTAAGTAGGGAGCGTAACGCAGAAGATTTGCGCTTTTGGGGAAACAGTGATGAACTGATGACTCTGATGAGGCAGTTTGGCTTTTTTGGTTGACAATTTTGTGTCCGCCCAATAAAACTGAACCGCTCATTGAGTCATTGTTCAAACTTCTCAAGTTAGACGCCGATTACGATGGTACGACACTTGACACAAACCCGACTTTAAACTGACCGATATTAATATTCAAATCAAGTAATTGTATCGGATGTTTGGATATGATTTAATATTCAAGTCAATGGTACGACACTTGACACAAACCCGACTTAAAATTGGCCGATATGATTTAATATTCAAATCAAGTAATTGTACCGGATGTTTGGATATGATTTAATATTCAAGTTAATGGTACGACACTTGACACAAACCCGACTTAAAACTGGCCGATATGATTTAATATTCAAATCAAGTAATTGTATTGGATGTTTGGATATGATTTAATATTCAAGTCAATGGTACGACACTTGACACAACCCCGACTTAAAACTGGCCGATATGATTTAATATTCAAATCAAGTAATTGTATCGGATGTTTGGATATGATTTAATATTCAAGTCAAGTAATTTGTATCTGATGTTTGGAGATGATTTAATATTCAAGTCAAGTAATTTGTATCGGATGTTTGGAGATGATTTAATATTCAAGTCAAGTAATTTGTATCGGATGTTTGGAGATGATTTAATATTCAAGTCAAGTAATTTGTATTGGATGTTTGGATATGTTAGGCAATTAATAAATGATTTAAAGCACATTTATTTACTGTCATGATGACAACCTCATTGAAGGTATGACAATGAGAGAAGATTTTAAACCAAAAAAGGATTCAATAAAAATTAATGAATTAATTGCATGCATTACCCTTAAATGCCTCATAATTATATGTGATTGGAAGGGTAATGGAGTGACACACCAAATGGGACAGAGGATCCTCATTGATACTTTTAATTACTTATAAAACACTATACTTATAATTACTTATGCCTCATGATATAAAACAGTTGGCCATTCTGACAAGAAACTCAGCAAAAATGGCGAGGAGGAGAGTGAAGATGGAGTACATTAGAGATGAGTCGACCAGGAAGGTGAGTTACAATAAAAGAGTGAAAGGTTTAGTTAAGAAAACCCAAGAACTTAGCATCTTGTGTGGTGTTGGTGCTTGCGCGGTCATCTACGGACCCTGTGAACTTGTTCCTGTTGTTTGGCCCTCAAGTGAGGTACAAGCACGCCAGATTTTGATGGATTATAAGCAACACCCAGGGATGGATTATTCTCAAAGGAGGTTCGACCAGAAAGCGTTTCTAATGAGAAGCACGGCCAAGACAGAAGAGAAGTTGCTGAGGCTGCAGAGAAGGAGACGTGAGATGGAGATGGAGAACATCATGTGTCATCTTTTCAGTGGGAAACCAATTGAACAAATTGCCTATGCTGATGTGCCCGACTTGATTTGGGTGATTGAGGGTAAGTTGGGAACTGTCCAGCACCGGATAAGGGCACTGGCTGCTGCTGCTGCTGCTAATCCTGCTGAACCCACTGAATAATATAAATGCACTACTGCAGATGATCATGACAGCATTGTGATGGAGAGCAGCTCTATCTCAGCAGCACACATCTGTTTTCCCAAACTCAGTTCTACTCAAGTTTAGATGACTAGAACTCTGATGTATCCCAATAATCTCAAATTCTCAATGCTCGTTTGTTTTCGCTTTGGTTTTATTTTACTTTTTCCCTTTCTTATTAACTCACATGATATATACCTGACTATGCCACCAATATCTATATAATCCACCCACAGATCCGCCATGCTAAGGCACGCGTCAAGTCTCCAACAACTGTAGACTCGCAAACTTTATTAGCATTTCAATGATCTACGGAGAAATGAAGCTCCAGACATTGTTCATTTGGAAAAACCAAATAATATGCTTATGACATTCTTGTCTGAGACATGAAATGGAGAAAACACGAGAAAGTCCCACCACGTAATAGAAGAAGTCACATAGAAACACAAGAAAGTTATGTCATATTGATGCACAAACTTGATCTCAAAACCTCTCAATGAAGAAAACAGAGTATAAAAATCATAGTGTAACTATAATGTACACAAGAAGATGAAAAAATAAAACTCGGGTCATCCTTTTCATATTTCACAAACCAATCTAAAACACTCGGTTAAATGATCCAGGTAGCGCATGGAATGATAATGCTACTTGCCCGGTTGCACACTTTCATTTCATCCTCACCTTTGCCATTTCCTCTCTGTAAAAAAAAAAAAAAAAAAATTCAGTCACACATTCCAACCTGTAACCGCATATATGCACCAAAGGCATGGGAAAATGCATGTGTGAGAGGCATAAACTACTTGGCGAAAGAGGTTCTTGCTAGTGTTTGTTATTCACATGCAATGCCTTCATTTATTCACTTGTCTAAAGAGTCTAAACTACTTGGGGTGAGCAGATCTGTGTTCCATGATGTCAACATCAGCGTCCCATGAGTTCCCCAGAAGCCTGCATAATAACTTTGGGCAAAGAATTTTCCCCATACAACACACGAAATTCTCTACCTGTAACTTGAAATCCTCAGGTTCTCTTTTAAAGACGCTTCCCCCGGGGAAGAGAAGGGAGGGGTTCAAATTCCTTGTTTTGGAGACTAAGTGAAAAGAGGAAAGAACAGAAATGGAGGCTAAATCTACAAGTCACAAAAGATAAAAAGAATTTTGAATAGCAGCATCAATATTGCCAGCCGTAGATTATATAAGAAAACAGCTTCACACTTCACAAAACTTAGTAGCGCAGTATAACTCTCCATCGTACATAAATTATATATTGTCTATGCGAAAACAAAACAATCACCCTCTTAGTTGCAAGGATGTTAGTATGCTAACACACCTCTTCATTAATCGCTTTCCCTTGGCATTTTAAGTTTTGTACTCCATCCATTTCATTCAATTATTTACGTTGGGCCGGATTTTGTGAGGGGAACCCAAGCCCAATGTAAACAATTGAATGAAATGGAGAGAGTATCAAGAGTTGATATAGTTATTCTTGCTCTTAATTTAAATATTTCGAAGTACTCCTTTTGAAAGTATTTCAATATTTCTAAATGGTCCACAATGTTTTTGAAATTTTATGGCATACACAAGACGGTTACCCGATGACTATATTCATGTTAGCCAACCCCAATCATTTTGGGAATAAGGCTTGGTCGTTGTTGTTCTTGTTGTTGTATTGAATTCACATCAACATATATTAAGGGAAAGCAGCAAATCTCTCCAAATTTGCAAAGGTTTGGTTTATCAAAAGGAAGGAGAAATGGCTCCTCCGAATTCCATTCCTCTCCGTTCTCTCCATTTCTCCCCTTTCCTCCAATTACTACCCCTCCGTTTCTCTCCTATATTCCTATCCAAACAAACTCAAAATATAGATTGGGCAATGTATTCCAAGATTACGCCAAATAAGTCAAGGGGAACCTAACTAGATAAATTTGGCGTAAATTCTAGACATCAGTCATGCAGCACTAAAAAGAGGTTACTATTTCCATCCTCTCTTGACTCTTTTAGTTCTTTATGTTAAGACAAATTCCGCCTTTGATTATTTCAGAATAAAGTAGATATCTGGTCACAAGCATGGAAAATATGGCTCACCATAATGAATCTAATACTTACCGTTGGGATGATGGGAACCATTTCCTTTTGCACCCTGAGCTGCTTGAGGAGACGATCGTTCGACACGAGGGGACCCCAGTCTCCCACCAGCACCAGGAAGTGAATGTCTCTTCTTAGAATCTACCTCTTTATCATGGAAATCTGGGCTTGATTTTGGGGAATGAGCCTTGGCTTTAGCAGATTTTGTGGCTTGCATATAGCTTGGTAGAGAATTGTGACTATTACTATCTCTAGGCTCTTGATCAGTGTGATCAGATTTCGTGGAGCCAAACGAAGCCCTCCTCTTGCCACTTTTATGATCTTTCGGCAAATTCTCAACACTAGTTCTTGCACCCGAGACCAGATTTGTGTTTGAGGGAGACTTCTTTTCAGCAGACCTTTTTTCTGCAGATCGAGAACTACGTTTTGTGTAAGAGCCACTTTTGTCACTCTTGTTCCTTTTACCTTTAACTGAGACTTGGCTGGAAGGGGTGCCTTGAGATTCTAGCACAGTCACATGACTTCTAGGTGAGGCTTCAGGGGTTGATATGCTTGCTTGAAGCCCTGTTGCAGAGCCATGCTCTATGCACACGTCGTGTTCATTCATGCCGTCTTTATGCTCCCCCGGTGACAAGCCTCCATCAATCTCCAAACTCATGTGTTCATTCATGCCGTCTTTATGCTCCCCCAGTGACAAGCCTCCATCAATCTCCGAACTCATGAGTTCATTCATGCCGTCTTTATGCTCCACCAGTGAAGGGCTTCCATCAATCTCTAAACTAATGTGTTCATTCATGGCATCTTCATGCTCCATCAGTGAAGGGCTACCATCAATCTCTGAACTAATGAGTGCAGAATTTGTCTGTTCATCTGATATTTTCATCTCAGATATCTGCTCCAACAGGCCGACTTCAGCTACGACTGGACCAACAGACACACCATTGCCGTGGACCTCTTCCTGCTCAGTGGTCTTGGTGGTTAAATCAGAGACGTGATTGCCTGGCAAGCCAATAATTCCAGAATCTGGACAAACAGATACACTATTGATCCCATGGACCTCTTCCTGCTGAGTGGTCGTGTGGGTTAAATCTGAGGTGTGGTTGCCTGACATGCCAATAGTTTCAGACTCTAGACTAACGGATACACCATTGATCTCATTGACCTCTTCTGGCTGAGTGGTCTCAGAAGATAAAGCAGAGATGCGGTTGCATGATGTGCCAATAATTTCACAATCCCGCCCTTCCCTTCTGTCTACGTCGAGAGGTGTCTCCAGTTCCTCTACTTGCAGCTCAGGTTGCGTTCTCTCGAGCTCACATCTATCAGGGGAATCAAGAGTGGAAGTAATTGAAAGTTCAGTACCGCATTCAGAACCAGCAACAAGAGCCCGTGCATCGGAGGGCACAGAAACTCCTACGAAACTAGCATCGCTGGTTTTAGCAAGACTTCCTCCCAGGGATGAGGAAGTCTCAGCAGGGGTCTCTGCTCCACCCTTTTGCTGAGATGAAGTAATCGATCCGCCTAGGTCAGCAGAAAATGTGAGGCCTTCCATTTGCGACTGAGTAAGAATGAAGGCAGGATCATTGGTTTTCCTTGAATCACACGATAACTTCTTTCCCTCACCATTTAACTCTTCAGATGCTGATCGCTTCATAGAGAGCTTAGGCTGCTGAATCTCTGCAGCAGCTTTATCTGGAAGAGATACGGGCATTAGTTGTGGGTCAGGGATCACACTTGCATGAGCATCCATCGTAATAGAACTCACATCCTCGTTAATTTCTTGTGTCGTCAGATGAGGATATTGTTCCTCCTCGACATGTATAGGAAGAAATGACTGAGAATTAATGTCATCGTATCCTTGAGTTTCTGGTATTTTCGTCACTTGTTCCAAAGTGTTTCTTGAATCAGACGAGTCAAACAGAGGCGTCGATGATAGTGCAGCATCTGTTTGTGAGTGATGTGATTGAAGCTGATCAGCAACGGGCATTTCGGCACTAGGCTCCACTTGAGAAGTGAGAGACATCCACCTCTCGAGCCAACCCCAGGCTGAGTTGGGACTGAGTGGATCGCATCTAATGTTGACAGATTTAGGTTTTGGTGTTGACTCCAGCAACTGGAAGTTAAAACAGGAATCATATTCCATAAAGGGTGGCAAAAGTAAGCAAAGAGAGAATACTTGGGAATATAGTTATACCTGGCGGGCGAAAGTATTTTGAAGCAGCTTGACACTAGAAAATGTTCCTTGAGTGTTGTGATCCTGAAGTCAGAATAGTTGGGAATGAATGAATGAATGGCGAGAGAGTTTAAGAAGTAGAATTGAAAGAAAAAGATAAAGAAATATTACGAATGATATAGAGGAATGAGCACGAACAAGGGCTTGAAGCTTTGAAATGCCTTGAATACAATGGAGAGTTCCAATGGCATTGCGGCGCACCAAGTAGGCCCGAATCACAGCTTGCAGCTTAACAACATTCTTTAACTGCACTAATTCTTGACGAGCCTACCAAACAAAATGAGTTAGGACAGATGAATTCTTGAAACAAAGAGAGTGAGTGGTGAGTGGTTGAATGATATACCAGAAAAGCTCTGATAGAAGCTTGAATGATAATAACAACAGGCTCATCAAGTGGTTCGGTTTTATCGGAAAGAAGCAGGAGGTGAGCAACTTTAGGTTTATCGGATGATGTTTTGGAATCAGGAGTTGGTTTGTCATCGTTAGTAGTGACTGGGGATTGGGTCATCCCCCGATGATGCCTGCCGGAGTTCTTCCTGAAACTCCAACCACGTTTGTCGGACGATGATGCCGCCTTCTTGCTCTGGAGATTTATATTAATAACTAATAATCAGATCTATCTATCTATTAATAACATTCATTCATTCATTCAAACAAACAAACCCTAATAAGGAAATAAATGAAGCCATTAATCGGATTAGATCTCTTAATAATCAATTGAAATCAACACATACATACATAGCAATCAAAAGATAATGCAATCAATCAATCAATCTTGAATTAATTAATTAATGATGAAACCTGAGCAGCAAGAGAGTCGTCATCGGGGGCGGCGGTGTTGCTGCCGCATGCTATCAACTTCAGGCATGACGTCATCGGTGAGTAATAGTATTGGCCGGAAATGGAGGAGTCAACAATCACAACACAACAACAACCATACGGAGTAGTGTATAGTTTACTTTACTTTACTTTAAAAGAAAGAGGAGACACTAGAGTAAGAGACAGTGCGAGTGCCAGGTTGTGTCATGTGCGTATCTCTGTACCTGACTTGCCGTTATACCACCATCTACACTAATTAACACTATGCACTGGATTTTCCCTTTTTTTTAAGAAAAAAAATTGGGGAACCTTCACCTTACCCAACTGCCCATTATTAACCAACCCTACACACTACTCACATGCCTACACTTCCAATCATCAACATTTTTAGATTTACTTTTATTCCACCTCTCTTTCCTTCAATACGTACTCTTTCATTTCTTCTTCTAATCACTTATTAGTCAATACATTTCACAATTTGTTTGACTACACAATACCCCACATTGGCACATGCATGTGAGTATTAGAGTTGAGACTAGATCATATCTTGGCGGATTACTCCTCTCATATGTTGGCAGATTACTTTTTAACCGGATTGCCAATCAGTTTTAACAAATAATCCTACCAGATTTGTGAGCTCCTCTTCTCAATCCTCTCTTACAATTGGAGAGCTTTAAGTCACAATAATCCCCAAAAATTAAATCTCTTGCTTTCCACATTTTGATCCACTACTCCACATTTTAAAAATGAACTATTTCGAACCATCATTGTGTCTATAAACGTTTAGAGCTGCTAACTTACTTTTTTGTTTCTTTGACTAATGAAAATATGACACATCATCGGCCCACCTTCCTCAAGATAGTCCATAAACGAGGATATAGTTCATTGATACTTTGATAGTAGCCGCTCAGTGCATGTTAACTTGGCTTTTGGACATTTCATCCATGTCTTACACTCTCAGTAATCCGGGGCCAAAGAAATCGAAAAAGCAAACACAATATAGTATTACATTAGGTTTAATGTGTATCGCTTTTACACTTTCATGTTTATGGATCATAAACCCAACTCCCAAGTACAAACAATCGATCACTAAAGTGTAACAATTAATCATTAAAGTAGTGTACAAACATTTTCACCAATACTAACTCATCGAAGTGTTGTTATTAGTTTCCGTTATATTTCATTTATCATTTTACAGTACATTTGATTCAAATACACATGTTTTAACCAAACTAACACATTTAAAAATAAAATAAAAATGAATAATGAAATTGATGGAAGTATTAAATTATTCTAACAGTGGCCTGGACACACTTTGTTAATAAGAAGTAACATTATCAAACTGGCCTGTCATACAAGATAGCGTTATTGCCGGCGAGATCCGATCATGAGCTACCCTTCAAATTTAACGTATTACAGAGTACTTATTTCGTCCTAAGTACCAAAATAAAATAAAATGAAAAAAAAAAAAAAAGCACAAACTTTAAAGTCACACTACATAGTACATACTACTGTAGTGTAGTATAGATAAGATATGTATACTCCGTACTAGTCCAGTAGTGGGGTAATGAAAAGAGGGGAATTGTAAGTAGTCGGTTAGCTAGGCAGTGCCAGTAACACCAAGGTCTTGCTTGTTAGAAGGTTCGTCTTTGCCGGGGCCGAAAACAGGGCCGCCTTTGCCGGCGGCATCTTCAACTTTATCCTGCAACTTGTCTATCTCAATACCCTTGTCATCCTTGTCGGACCTCAACTCCGTCTTGGGTCCACCACTCTTTTGCTGCACGGACTCGTATGTCGTCGCTGTAAACGAACCCGGCGGCATTGCTCCTTGCGCTCCTGACATCTTTTTTTAAAGTTAATGGTGTATATGTAATTAATACGCTACTGCTTGTTCTACGTCCGGCCTAAATTAGCAAGTCCGATGTACATCATATATTCATATATAGATCAATATATTGCATGCATTGTGTCTCTTTAATTTATCCGTTGCATCAAGAAAGGGACACGTCAACGCAGAACGAAACCTGGCATCTTCTGCCACTTCCATGTATAAGTATAATACACGCACGTAACGTCGTATTCGAACTGCTATTGGTATTACTGCGAGTGTGTCAACAATGTGTTGATCCAATATGCGATTTTTTCCCGAGTTCCACCGTGTTGATCCATTTGTCACGGCCATTGGATTTTGAGTCTGTCAATTTGTACATGCCTAAAGCGGAGGGCCGGAGGATAATAACATGCATGCAATCATCTGTAAAATCATTTTTTCGTGTAAAAAGTCTACGCATACAATTACAATCAAATCAATAACTTAATTACATCATATTATTCCAACTATTACTTTTGATTAGTGTGTGTTGGGCACCCATTGATGCGCTCTAAATTGAAAAAGTATGAAACAGCGTATATTTTTTAGGGAAATTTAACGAAAATAATATAATCCAACGCTTGCCCTATTTTGTAAAAATAACTCAATCTTTTATCTTGAACAAAAATACCCCGACCTTTGTGTTTGTGTTACAATTACATCCTAACGCTCGCCGGAATCAAAATGATTAGAATCTATTATCAGTAGGGGGCCGTAGATTCTGATTCCGGCGAGTGTTAGGACATAATTGTAACACAAATACAAATGTGTGGTTATTTTTGTTAAAGAGAAAATGTTGGGTTATTTCCGTTAAATTTGCCTATTTTTTTTAATATAAACCGATGAGTGTCCATCGTACTAATAATTGTTCCTTCTCCATTTCTCCTAAACCAAAGGTTGGAAAGCTGTAAAATTTGTTTCGTTTTACTTTTTTTCCCTCCACTTCCTTTCTACCAAAGAAGGTATAGACTACTACGTCGATTACAAAGCCTGTTCGATCATCTATGTTTACGCATCGAAGAGAGCTAGAATACCGCCAGTGAGCTTAGTGCAAGTGCAACTAGGTCATATATGTGCAAACGGTGAGAGCCAGCTTCAATTAGTCATAGAGTAAATGTGGAGAATTATTGTTATTCCCAACACGGTTCTATTCCCTCCTACGTTAAAAACAGTCTTTTAAAAATCGAAACGAACGGTAACCATGATCTGGGCCGATTGGCCTAAAAAACCGGGGATGGTCAAACCCGGGTCGACCGGACCAAAACACCGGGACAACTAGGTCATTTTTTTTTTTTAATTTTATAAACAAGGGAAAAGGCATTGATGAGAGGTGATTAAGACCAAAAATCCAGTGGGAGTGGTGGGAATTGGGGGTTGGTGGTAGATAAGAATGGTGAAAGGAGTGGTGGGTGATGAAGGGCGGCTATCAATGGCGGAGGAAAGGGTGGTTGGATCTGGGATTGCGGCGGAGGTGGGTTTGTTGATCGGAAAGCTGAGCCGAGAATTGGATAGGGGTTTCATATTCGACCTGGTGGCGACTCCCCCTAACGACGCCGGACAACCACCGTGTTCACTCACTGCTCCGGCTGCTGATAAGAAAAAGAATTCAATTCAATTGGTGATCGACTCTGAGTGGGTCGCCGAGCACGCGCGTCAGGTCAGCACTCATCACATCATTTCAATTCAATTCAATCCAATTTTGTTGTTGAATTGAATAAATAAATAAATAATGGCAGGTGTCGAGAATGATGGCGGGTGGCATTAAGGTCGTCGGCGTCTATGTGTGGGCCCCAGAAGCCGCCTTTAAGAACTCCACACTAGCTCTTACACAGGTAGGTAACGCCCTTCCTTTGTTATTTATGTTTTCCTTTATTCAATCAAATTTAAACATAACTCATGTATGCAAGTTGTATAATTTATCAGAAAAGTTGTATTCATAGCATTCATGATATGTAATCATGAAGCTATTGTGACTATATATATATATTTATGCCTCTGCAGACCATTAAGGGAGTAGCTACTGCAGCTCCTCTATCGGAAAGTTGTTCAGATGAGAGATTACTTGTTCACATTTGTTGTAGCCCTAGAAGGTATTTCATCTTTTCTATCTCTCTTTTCTACTCATCTTACTTGTCTCAACTGCTTTTTATCTCTAACTCTCATCTTCTTCTCATCATACGACGCAGATGGGTTTGTCGGACTTGCTCTTTGCCTTCAAATGTCACATCAAGCAGCCTTCGACCTTGTGATTTCAAAATGGGACGGCTCTTAAATTCGCTCCAAGCTTTTAGGTGTTTCTACAAATTTGATTTAAGGTACATGTCTACTTTGGCTTTATGTAACCAATAATAAGTTCTTTATGATCTATCTTGCTTATTTGTCTTATTTAGGGGACACTGTGTCCTCTTATGATCTATCTTGCTTTCTACAAGGAGTGGCTATCTAGTGTATGTAGAACCGTCAGTGTAACCATCTGCTGTCCTCTTATCCTTACATATCACAAAAACACTTTACGTTGAACATACAGTATCTTATCACAGATGCTATACACTGTCCAACAACCAACGTATATCATTCTGCTAACCACTAGTCCTAAGCTAGGTTACCACACAGCAACGTATAATGTTAAATGGTTTTGTTTGAAAGAAACTCATTTTCAGTCCTATTATCAAAATTTATGACTTAAGGAACATGATCACATGATTTAATTTTAAATTGGTTTTTACGTCACATACCTTAAAGTATAGGTGGATGATTTTTGTGCTCACTCGTTAACTAAAAACTTACTATGTTTCATTTTTGACAAGTTTTTCTGACGGTTCCTGATTTTTGGGTTTGTAATTACCAGATTGCCGGTTTTTCCCGAAAACCTGTTAGACAGAAATACATTGAATGATATCTTACAAGATGGCGTCTCGATTCATGCCAAAGAGCTAAAAGGCGCTTTAGCAATGATTGATGGAGTCCTGGTAAGAAACTTTATGGTAAATGTCAAGAATACTCTCTCACTCCCTTTGCCTCGTATACTGACATTGTTGTGCTGAGTGAATCTTCAATCACAGCACTGACCTCCAATAAGTTAAACCCTACTGATTATGTTTATGGTCTATTGAGCAGGAGTCTTAAGATCTCCATTTCAGCTCCTTGTTTACACCACCAAACAATAATATAAAAACGTAGCTCCTTGTACTTGATTTCCTACGAAACTCATTTTAAACTTGCAAGTTGTCTGAGTTTTGGTTGCGAGATCCAGTTCATATTAAACAAGTTTGAATTCTTATGAGTTTCCTTAGTTTTGTGTTTTTGTCCCTTCCCTTTGTTCTTTTTGTAAATGGTAGTGTCCCTTGTTTTTGTTTCCAATGGAGCCAAAGACTCACTAGTCACTATGCAATAAAGCAAAATGGTTGCCGGTGCTTCTTTTATTGCAAAAGAACAGTAAGTCAGTGGGATTCTCACATGTAGGTCATCAAAAATAGCCTCTCTATGTTTTCAAGATAGAGGCAAGGCTGTGTAAGCCGAATCCCCTATCGTTAGGCAAGAACATTGAGGTTGTTGTTGTTGTTGCTGTTAGAAGAGTCTCTCTTAACTCCAGGCACTAGGCACCAGTTTTACTAATGTGAGTCTATGTGTGAGACACTGCCTTGAACAATAATTATTGTGAGGCAACACCTTATAGGCTTTTATAGTTTAGACAGGCCACTGCTATTGCTCGAATGCAGGCCACTTGAAATATTTTTCTTGCTCGTTCATTACATTTCTAATGTCTTCCTTCAATTTGTCTGGTTGTCCTATCGCTTCTCTTCCTCTTTTTGATGATTATCCCAGCTTCATTATATTATCTGTTCAAATGAAAGCTCCGTAATCCATATTATATTTATTTTTATTTTTAGTTTTTTCATATTCAATCCACTTGTACCACCAGTCCACCACCATCATCTAAAGTAATCCCATGAAAGTTGTAACTCAAATTCAAGGCGTGAAAGGTATCCACTATCTTTTTAACATTTTCAGTTTCTATGTCTTTGAAGTCTTTAAATAAGTTGGATAACTCTTATGGGTTAATTCTATCGTGCTATACAAAATTGGCTACTGAAAACTAAAAACCATGGGTTTGATGGTTCATATGCGGAAATAGTACTTATTCAATTTTTGTCCTTTTGGCAGTTTCAAAATTAAAACCCATTCAGTTAACGTGCTGTAAATTATAGAATTTCCTTTGAAGTGTGAACTAGTACGAAATATAAACCACAAAAGTTGATGTTAGTTTCTGCAATTGTCACTTTAACCCATGCAACCAGAAGTCGATCCTCTATTTCTCTCCCTCTCTCTGTATTTACTGTATAAGTCAATTCACAAGTTCAGAACCATCCATTGATTTGTTTTGTTTTTCCCTTTATCTCTTTCATAAAAAGCTCTTAGATGTACTTTCACCATAAATAGAAGAAATGCAATAATCTATCACATCAATGAAGGCTGAATTATTGAGGAGTGAATTTAATTCTCGTTATCTCCTCATGTGGGTGATGCTCTCAGGCCTCTCACTATTGAGAAAAGTTCAAAAGTAAAAAGGGCAAAATTTGAAGCCATTTGCTAGACAGAGAAGTCACCAGAGGGAAGGGTTACAATTCATATATAGGATCACTCGGAGAGGAGTTCTGGAGAAATTTGATGGATTGATTGTCATTGCTTACTTAAAATTGATGTGAAAGGGATTCAGTATTCTCTTTCCTTATATTTATTTATTTGGGAGACAAGGAGATGGAGCAATAGCGGTCACAATATAAGCTCCTCAATAATCAGCCATTCTTATTGGTGGCGAAAGAAAAGAGTTGTAGTCGTGCAATTTGATATCCTGTCCTAATCTACCCTAAAAAATGATGTATTTCTAACTTTTTTCTTAATTTCATGTAAAAATGCATCTTTAGTTTGAAAAACACGTTATTGCAGTTTGTGCCTTGTGGATTTTGAGTCTCTTAAAATTAAAAGTACAAAAACCGTACCAGATACATTCCACTTCTCTGGATTCTAGAAACTAAAAGTTGAAAACCAAATAGATACCAGATGACCCTAACATTATTTTTGGATAATGACAATGCCACGGCATGAATGAACTGTTCCTAGCCCCTTTGTGTGTGGAATTTCATAAACCCGCGCGGGTTTATGACATGCGTTAGACGCAGAGAGGCATGGATCAGTTGCTTCATGCCGTGGATTTATACCTCCCCTTGTTTTTTACTTTATTTTATTTTATTTATCTACAATCCATCTTCTGTGTAAAAGTTTGACACTCGTGTTTAAAGTTCCTTATGATGCTGTTTGTTGATAGGTTAACGTTAATGAAGATGGGCCTTGTGCGTCTGATGGCGTGCATGACGTTGAGCTGCTGTTACCATTCTTGAAAGAAGGCTCATTGGAAGGTGCAGTTACTGTCCTCATCTGCGCACTATTTGTGATCTGCTGCATAATTCTTACACATTTCCTTTCTTTTTGTGTGTAAAGCATGCAGCCAAAAGGATGTTGTTGGTGTTCTTGCTTTTAGTGGTACTGTCTGTTCATACTCATATTTGAACTCAAAAGAACCAGTTTCACAAGCTGTGGCTGATATTAAGGTATTTTTGAAATAATTTGTTCAATGATAGTGTCATTTTCTGGTGGAGTTGCATTTTGATTTGTGTAACTTGATCTGAAATGAAAATTTTCATATGCCTGCAAGTCCTTGCCTAAGTTACCGAGAAGTTAGGTTGTCCAGTTATGTAAAAAACTTCCCTTTTTTCTTTTGGGTAGGAAGATATAACCAGGAGCTTGAGAAGTAGGTTGGAAATAATAACTGATGAGGCTGAGAGGGAAATGGCAGCTGCTTCTGGAGATCACCCTGAGACAAACAGTGAAATGTCTGACTCAAAATCTGTCAACCAGATCCTGAAACCTTTGAGGTATAATCTTCTTTGTAGACAGCTTGTGCTTTTCTTTGTGTTTAATTATTGTATAATTATGACACCGGGTTTAGGTAATTGTATATCTTTACCCTTTTTTCTCTCCTGTGATCTTGTTGGTGTATATTTTGAGAAATTTTATTGTATCGAGTAAGGCTGTACAGGATTTCTCCTCTAGTTCAAATGTCTGACATTGCCAAGGGAGCACTCAGCACTATGCTTAGTTGCATACAGCTGTCTTAATTTTCCTGGAATATGTACTTGACATTTTTAACTAAATCCTTTTATCACCTCGATGTGGTTTGTTAAATTTGATCAAGCCTCTTATGTGCAGCATTCACTAATAAAAACAAATTGCTGAAATGATGCATGTTGCTTTGCCGTTGTTGAGAATTTAGCTTGTCAAGTTGCCTCTATTGGTTAGCATGCAAAATTTTCTGATTGATACAAGGGTGTGAAGCATGCAACTTCTTGGCAGCATTGAGTTATTTGAACTTTTTATCATCAGTTTTAAGAACACAAGGCAAATATCTTTTTTCTGCCCTACATTGTCTTCATGCCCTGAGACCTTGCGTGGAAACTTGGATAAAAGTGATCATTGTTAATTGTACGAGCTACTAATTGGGGGGGGGGGGGGGGTCTAAAGAGATGTTACTTCAAAATTGAACAGATTTGTTGCTTTATGAATTCTCAAGAAAGGTCTGTTGGTCCACTTCAAAAAAAAACTAAGGTCTGTTGGAAACAACATCCCTGTGAGATTTATCTCAAGAGTAGCACACCTTTCACCACCTAATCCATGTAGAACCTAAATACTGACTTGCAATCTATTCTCTTGCAAAAGGGATAAATTTCTCTTGACTGTAATATGCTTCCCGATATCTGGCAAATTTTATTCTAACCACTCCGCGATTAGTGCTGATAGTTAAAGTATTATCCAGTCAAATTCCTAAATTTTCTTATCACCTGATATCGATGGTTGCAGAAAGGAAATCATTCTGCCGTTTCCTCGAAGAGTCTTCATACCTTGGCTTGCTGGCTCATTTGTTTGTGATTATCTACTACCAAGCGAAACATTCGAGGTTTGTCATCTAAATCTATGTGTGAGAAGTTATTTTGTTGCTGTTATTTGCGTTGTACCTGGGACCTAAATTTTTCTTGTCTAGGGATACCGTCGATGAATTGAGGTTTCCTATTTAAATTCTTGACGTTGAACTAAGGTTGCATGAGGAAGTGTTAAAAGTAATCTTGTTGAGGAAAGTGGAGAAAGTTGTTTGGAATAACCAAGTTCTTGATGTGGCATTCGTATCTCTTGTAGGGTGCATATCATAAGTGCCTTCTTTCTTTTTAACTTCTGTTTTTAAACATCTGAAATGCATCATGGACATATGATATACGGAGTATACAACTATATATATACCTTTAGACCATGTGAATATATATAATATTTGTTGGCTTACTTAAAACTTGCATGTCTTGAACTGTGGATATGTTTGATTAAGTGTATAACCACTATAAAGCTTATTTTATGTAATGACATTACAGAGTTAGAAGAACTGGAGGTGTTTAATTGATTACTTATTTTATGTAATGACATTTGCTCAAGCTCAACCCCTGTAAACGTCATTATATGGTGAGAGTTAGTCATGAATACTACCCCCTTTCTAGTCACATCTCTCCTACATTTCTCATGTTTGCTACTAATAAGCTTCATGGCATTATCCATTGATTAGTCTGCCCAATAAATGGACCTCCAGGAAACGTTCATGCTCCTGCTAGTGTAAGTCACCCGATATAGGTGTGAGTGTGCGTGACTTACATGGTCCGACTGTATTGACCTTGTATTTGCTACTGCTGACTGTATAAATTGGTGTTGGTGTATCTTGTGCTGTTACGTAAGTAGGATCATAAAAGAATGGCCTCGGTAAAGTTTATTGTCAATCAAGTTTTCATTGCAAACTCTTTGCTTTCAGGTTGTTAAAGATCACTTTGTTGAGTTGCTGTCAATGGAGGCTCCTGCAGATGCCTTACTAGTGGAACCAGAGAAGGAGCTTCCAAATACAACTACCGGAGCGTTTTGGGTTGTGGCAACCCCCTCATATCAAGCATCGGATTCTGCCTTAACAAGTAAGATTAAAAATGAGGATGTGAAGGGTGATGCCAACAAAATATCAACCTCGAATTTTAATGCCATATTTGCTGGTTTTGTTCTGCTGATTGCGATTATATTGGGGTTGCTACTTTATGCAAGGAATTAGGAATTACAGTCAAGTATAAGGCGGAAGTACAATGGCCGTGGTTGAATTTTTGTTGGTTAGATGTTTGCAGTTTTGTGGTCTATAATAGTTGCAACTTTGTGGCCCTAAGCAGTAAGCAGTAAACACTAAAAACCACCAATAGGGTGACTGAAGAATATGTATGCATTCGAATATTAAGATTCTGAATCAGAGTTGTTTTTGGATACGCACTCTGCTGAAGTGAAATCGAAAACATTTGAAGTTTGGATATACAGAGTACTAATGAGTTCAATAATACAAACATCTTTCACCAGAGTTTTGAGTCTTAGGAATCTTAATTCGGTCTCCCCCGAAGAAACCCATCTTGTAAGCCTACAACAAAAATCGCTTGTGAAGTGTAGGCCCCATATCTCTTGCGTACTTGGTCTTCGTTTGATTTGATGCTTCAGGTTGGTGCGTCGTCGGACTTGTCGCAGCTTGTGTTCCTGTAATTAAGCCAGTCACATACATGAGCGAAAGTAAGTCTCGGCTGTGACTTCCAAGGTAAAATATATATCACGGACAATACTAATGAGGTGAGATAATTTTGTACCTTTTGTCAAGTAATACTAGGGATCGGAGTTCACAATTGTCGAAGCTGAATAAAATGTATCAGGCTATTAGCAGTCGAGTCTGAAAACATTACTCTGAGTCCTCTCTAAGTGAAAGAATCCATCACAAAGCAAACGTTGATGAACAAGAGACTTACAATGAGCAAACCTGGGTCTTGACTGATGGGTGATAATCTGTGGCAAAGACTTGCAAGGTCTGATACAAAAACGCGCTGTGAGTAACAACAGCTATCTCCTTTTCCTTCCTGGTGCACAACCTGCGAGGATTCAAGTATCTAAGCTGTAAACAAAGGTCGACCAACGATGTAAATCACGAAATGAAGATGAAAGACTCAACTACCAGTTGATGAACTTGATTCCTCGGGCTGAAAGTTCCTCATCCGACTCTCTCACGTCAGCTGTCCACAAGACGTCCTCGGCACTCTCTATCTACAGACACCGGAAATAAGAATAATCAAGCCTTCATTTCATGCAAAATAATAGAAGTTTAAAGTTTGCAGAGAGTACCAGTGAAAAGTCCACAGCCGGAAATATATTCCTGTACTCACTGATGCTCCTCCTCTTATCGCATGTGTTGATGCCCTGCATCCAAGAGCAACAAAATCATATATTTGCTGGAAATACATACTTGAAATTAATAGTAGGATTCATACCAAGCGCTCTCGGCAAAGCTCTTGTGCCACAAAGGGTGGACAGTTTAGACTTGAAACAGCAGTATGATCATCACTATACACGTTTTCAAGCATTAGGGGGCTTCCCTCCGTATGATCCTCCCCACCGAAGACTCCAGCCGCAGTTTGCAACGTCCTACGAAATCAAAGTCATCAACGGTAATGGTATGTCCAAAGAAACAAAGTTGTTTAGGTTTTGTTTAGAAAATGTAGACACCTTAACAGAGGAGAGACTACGACCAAGTCAAGGCGCTGCAACAGTCCAGAATCACGAACATGTTGGCGTAGAATTTGAACCTGCTCTATCAATCAGACAATCAGATGGAATATGAATCAGACAATCAGATGGAATATTAACATTGGATTCCTGACCTGTTTCCATCCGAGCGGAGAGAGGCGGGCATCGAATAGTTGAGGAGATGTTTTAGGCTTATGAGCTTCCAATACATTGTGAATCCCTTGAGCATGCCTCACCAAGTGTATTGTTTTACACTGATTCAAAGGGTACAAACCCGCTGCACTCGTTTCCATTTCTATGATTACAGTAAACCCAGATCCAAAATGAATTTTTGTAGAAATGAAATGGACGGTTATGAATTAATCACTCTGATCTCTTAACCTACACGATACGAAGTATGCGCCAACATATCAGGGGTTTTATACTCTTTTAGTCTTTTATGCTAATAATAACGTGTCCTTTTGTTTATTTTGTTGACATTGCTTAAATTAAGACAGACACTCCTCCTAGTAGTAGTTAGTACGTAATTCTTGTCTCCCTTGAGTCTTTCTTGTTTTTCACTGATGGCTTTCCCGCCACACAGATCGGATCTAAATATCTCAGTTTTACTTTTGTTTGTTGATATTTTAACTAGTACGGAGTAGTTGGTACCCGTTGCTAAATATGCGACACAAACCGCATCCAAATTGTGGTCTAAGTAAGCACAGTTCTGATCAACTTAATGTGCAAAACCAAAACTAGTGGTTATCAACACGAGTACGCTAATTAATCAAAGGAAAGCATAATTTGTTAGACCAACTTTACTTTAGAAACGTGCACGGCGCCACTCAACTTAGTGAGGTTCTTTACTTATTGTCAAAATTGTATCATCATCATTAACATCACCATTTGACATTAAGGTTATTATATGATAATCACATTACACTTTACACCCCCATTTAACCAAATAAACCTCCATGAGTAGTTGTTTAATTAACTGGTTCCGGATTAAAAGAGAGGCGGTTATATAAAAGATCGAGATAGAGGAGGTTCTAGTGTCCCATTCAGCTGGTGAAGAAGATGACTTAAAGGGACTTCTCCTTCCAAGTCGTTTCTGCTCAAATCTAGAGAACTTAAATTCGGACAAGGCATGCCCACAGACTCGTACACTTCCCGCTGAATTTGTTTTGTGCCAGTTATATCTCCTACAGTGATGGCACAAAAAACAGGTGAAAAAAATACAAATTTAGGAGGGAGGCCTCCCGAGTCCGTAGAGGAT
Source organism: Spergularia bocconei (assembly GCA_963457585.1). Classification (NCBI taxonomy): domain Eukaryota; kingdom Viridiplantae; phylum Streptophyta; class Magnoliopsida; order Caryophyllales; family Caryophyllaceae; genus Spergularia; species Spergularia bocconei. Next base: position 48,935 of record OY734954.1, read on the forward strand.
TGGACCCGTCAAACTGTTGTTTTCAAGGTACAGTTGCGCAAGATTCTTCATTACCGAAAATGATGGGATCATACCTGAAAATTTGTTAAGAGGAAAGACTGATGGACTCGAGTAGGCTGAGGCTTGCAAAGGAAGGTGGGATGACTCCACGAAAATTACAATCCCTCAAACTATCTATTTGTACGCAGTATCTTCAGGTTGCCTATGGAATGAGGCAGGGTCCCGCAGAAATCAGTTGACTCAAGCAGTAAAGTTTGCAGAGAGCTGCGTAGAGGGAAATCTGGTAAAATACCACGCAGCATGCTATTATAGGACAAGTCAAGAGTCATCAAGGTGAATCTGGAGAATGTTGCGAGGGACAGTTCCTACATACTCAGACTTAGCGGTTGTCAGGTTTCTGAAATTGGCGATAAATTCAGGTACTGGAGCTGAGAAATTGTTCAGGTCAAGATGGATGACAGAAAGAAAGGGCAGGCTTGGTAGGGAGTAAGGAATTTCAGCGGTGAGATTACAAGCAGCAGTCATGCTCAAAACTTGCAAGCGAGGAAGGCCAGCCAAGGTACTGATGCCATCTAGTAGGTACAACTCTGAAATAAAAGGACTGACAATGTGCAGAAATCCACAATCACAAAGTGACAACAAAAGCATCATTCACGTGTAATTAAGCAAGCAATACTAATAAGTTTCAATGTAGCAATTCAAGTCTGGTGTTATGGTTTTGAAAAATGATGAGTGTTTAAATGTAAAAGCAAATTAAAAGGCAACAATCAAGTCATGCATAGCCAGACTGTCTGGTTACCAATGCAACAATGAGGATCAGCGTCTAGTTCCCTACAGCGTCACTTGGAACATCTGCTCCATCTGGAATTTTCCCGGGGAAGTTTGTTGTTGCAGAATCACAATTCACCATGCTGCTGCTGCTGCTGCTGTTGCATTATTATTTATGAATACAAATTAAATGAGTAGATGACAATATAATGAATTCAGTAAGTAATTGAGTAAGAATATAAACCTTTTGTCCACAAAGAGCATAGAACGCAGTTCACAGTTTTTGAAGCTGCAAAGATTAATCATTTAATTAGTAATTTGTGAATTGTGATCAAGAAGAAGACATGAAAATGAGTGATGATGATTAATAAAGAAAGAGTTCTTACTGAGTGCATATTTGTTGTTTGAGACTTGGATGACAATCATTACCAAAAGCAGCGTTGAGTGTGTTAAACAAGAAACCACTGTGGCTAACTATTGCTATCTCCTTCTCTTTTCGGCTCCATAACCTGTATTATTATTATTATTATTATTATTATTATTCACTAAGCAATCAAGATATATCCTCCTCCGCAACATATTAATATTATTATTATTATTATTATTCATTAATCAAGATATATCCTCCTCAACATATTATTATTATTATTATTATTATTATATAATCATACCAATTCATAAACTTGTTTCCTCTGTCAGCAACTTGTTCATCTGTTTCTCTCACGTCCTCCTTCCACAATACATCCTCATCACTTTCAATCTGTAACATAACATTATTTGTAATTAAATAAATAAATGAATTGAATTGAATTACATAATACAGAAAGTGATGACTTGCCAGTGAGAAATCAATAGCAGGGAAAGAGGATTGGTAGTGGGTCCTACTCCTCCTCTTATCACAAGGATGGACTCCGATGTGTTCTCGACATAACTCAACTCCCAAAAAGGGTGGGCACTCCAGGCTCGATATACCAGCACGCCCGCACCCTTGATGATCTGCCACCATCAGTAGTAATGAATCAGACGATGACGACTCATCAGGTTTGCCTCCGAAAACGCCGACTGCTGTCTGCAGAGTCCTGGTCAATGGAGAAGTGATGACCAACTCAATCTTGTTGGACAAGCCAGCAGCGTGGACATGGTCACGCAGGTTATCAACCTGGGCCCACCCAAGAGGAGTCAAGCTTGCGTCAAGGTAGTCGTATGACGAGTAGGCTTCATGGTCTGCTTCTCCCGCAACATTGTGATATCCTTGCGCATGTCGAACCTTTTTATTTATTATTTCAATTCAATCAATCCATCAATCCATCAATAAATCAAATCAAATATCAAAAATCAAAAATGAAATAAAAAGAAACTGACGAAATGAAGGGTTTTGCAACGCTGCAGAGGGTACAATCCAAATGAAGTCTCTGTATCCCCCATTCTCTTCTATCTGTCTACTATTCCCTTAACCAAAAAATTATATAAACAAAAAAATCAGAAACTTGACATTAAAGATTGTCATTTGATGGATTTCAACTTTGAAGATTCGAGAGAGAGAGAGAGTACCTGACTGACTGAAAGTGAAGGTTAATGCGGATGATGATGATGATGATGATTCAGATCCCAATGACCAAAAAACAAATCAAATCAACCGACCAATTGTGAGGAATTATGCCTTTTTTATCAGACAATAAAAAAAAATCAGTATTTTCCCTTTTTGTATCACATATTAATAACTCCTGGACTTGACTCGTATTCGAATATCCCCAAGATGCCCCCACACGGAGACCCAACAATTCTGGATCGGCCCACTTTTAATCATCACTCAATTTCCGGTTCGGCTTATCATCATTCAATTCAGGTCTACTTCTATTTTGGCTCACTTTTTATTTGCGGCGTCCATACAAATAGACTCGTTTTATATAAACTGAAAACGGCAGTAATACCGAACGAGCAATTAGTTTGTTGTATTGATTTTCTTGAGCAATTAGGCAGCGATCAATGATGGTTGGGGATAGGATGGAATTTTTTTTTTTTTTTGAAGCAAAGCAGATGGAAAATTTGGTTCAGAATCGATTGAGTTGACCACTTAGACGAAAATCTCTCATTTCAAGAGGATCAAACAACACCAAAACTTACATAATGATCGTAGTTTTTTGGAGGTTTGAGTTTAATTTGATATTAATTATGTATTTTGATAATTTCAGTACTCGCCGTAGATGCCGTATGCCTAATTATTCTGAATAAATTTACTTCTTTTCGGGAAAAAATAAAAAATTCTTCCATATATGACCATATTTACCATGCAAGGACATTATTCACAAGTTTACCTACTACTCTCACCAACTCTAAATTTTGTTAGCAACTACACTGTTCACGAGCCTACGAGACGATTAGTCCTCAACTTAGAATCATTTCTTCCAAGCTAACGCAGACATTCTGTTCTGACATTAACTTCAGTGAATCATTCTAGACCTGCATTGCATAAATACAGCAAAAGCATCAGCACGAAACGCTGCAGACAATAGTGAATACACAAAACTATAACCGCCTTACCTGCCCAATTTATCTACACCCCAAATTGAACGAATTATCACGTTATTATCGGATCAGGACATGCACTGTAGTAGAAAAATTGGAAATGAATTGATCCTGAAACAAATGGGGACAGTACTTTAATATGTCTACAGCCTGCTCAAACACATCCTTTTATTGGTGAGTAAACACATACCTCTGTCTAATTTTCAGCATTCCAGTGCCCAATCCTATCCGTTTTCCCAAGATGATGCATTCACTAACTCCGTCGGTCTTTTCTTCCCTCCCGCTTACAGTAGCATTGACTACAACTGGTCCCGGCGTCTCAAAAGATGCCAACATCAGAGTATTACCTTTCATTTTTTTCAACCCATATCTTGATATTCCCAACACCTCTCCCTGTTACAAGAAGAGCAAATGAGATATCTCGCACCATGCGTACACCTTCTTCCCAATTTACTCTGAAGAAACAATTTTAAAATTAGAAACTACCTTATATGTCATCACATCTGCGAGAAGCATCATATGTCGTATGTCTACATCCATTGAATGACTTTGCATGACCTTCTGCATCTCCTTGATGATACATTTCCTTGCAGCTTCTATTCCGAGAACTTTTTCCACTTCAACAACAGCGTTGCTCTCGGTCTTGCACCCCTTCACCCCATGAATACCCATAACCTTCCGCAGACCAGTCCTGCAACATTAACGCACATTAAACTCTTAGGAAAATATATCCAGAATGACAACAATGCTTCAGCCCCCAAATTATTTGGGGTCAGCTATGAATTGTCATATAAGAGCACTTGAATGTGGCGAGAACACAATAATGAAACGAATGAATTTTACCAAAAAAAAGATATATATATAAATAAATGAATAAAAGTTTGATGAGAATCAAGAGAAAACGTACTAAATACTTGGTAAAAACGACAAAAGGCTAAACAAAAAGAGGGGGGGGGGGGACAACAGACATCTTCGAGTGACAGCAAAAACGCCAAGGTTCCTCAAGTCCATAAAATAGGGAGCCAAAGTGCTAGTTTAAACAAAACAAGAAAAGGCCATAGATCATTGTAGAAACAGGATTCTTAAGCTAACCAAATCACTCCCTCGATCAACATATGTAAAAGTTTCATCTGGGAACCACAACAACGCTTTACTGTACACAATTTATACACTCTACTTACAGCTCCAACCAAAACCGAAAACTCTTCATCATGTCCATATTCTCTAAAACAATTATTGATTACGAAACATAACCACCACCCACCAGTAGCAAAGATAAAATTCTTCTAAGAGCAGTAAGAGAAGTACAGGAAGTACTGAAAGATATGGATTTAACATTAAAAGAACTAACCCTTCAACAATCAAATTGAGCTTCCCTGATTTGCCATCCCCATCAGCAATAATGGCACGTTCAATAGTATCTATACCCTGGAAGTAAAAACGGCTACGTTAAGCTCTGAGATATAATGAGTCTAGACTCTAGAATGATGTAACAGAACAAGTCAAAAAGAAATTATAATGCGATATGCTAACCTCTAAAGTCTTACCTTGATAACAACCGCAGGCAGCTTATTTTTAATTCTATGAAGCACAAAATGAGCTTCCCTCTTATCAGCAACCGGAATGACCTCCAGCTTTGTATAATCATGAACTTTAACATTTTGGCATATTCAATAACATTAGGCGCCCAACAAAAAATAAGTATAAATGTATTGTATGTATAGAGTAATGCAAAGTTTCTTCACCATTTTGCCCATTTTCGGGAATGTCAAAATATTTTGTTTGACGCTATGAGCATTTACAAGCAACCGTAAAGAGTTGATTCTCATCATATCCAATTTAACGACTATAGAAGCTCCATCTGGTCTCATTACTAGTTTTACACTCTTGGAAACCTGCAAAATAACAGAAGGTGAAACCTATCATTATTCACCGATGGGTAACTCTGTAGAATCTTTTAGCAAAATTTGGACATACATAACTTCTGATACAAAAAAGAGAAGTCGCAGTCCATTGACAAATCTTTTACTTGACTAGAACTGCCAATTTTATTATCATCAACCCAACTTTGAATGCGGTATAAGTGTATAACTGAGAACCAAACTACAGACTATCTTGATTGAGGATCTTAGAATGGGCCTTAAGGAGGAGAAAGGTGGTTTTTTACGAGCGACTCCAATAAGAGAGATGTTTCATGATTCTTGTCCTAAGCAACGGCTCTTACTTTGAGACACCATCTCTCTATGAACCTCACCCCATTTTTGCCTAAATTAAACCTTTTAACAATTTATTATTTTATGAAGGGTATCATAGTGACCCTAATTACCAGGACTGATTGCCAACTCTCTAATTATCATAGACAAAGTTGACATTTCATCAATAGCAGATTTCAATAAACGATTGAGTGTACTGTTCCAGAAAAGATTAATGGAGAATTACTATTGGAGGGTATAAGTATGATCATATTCACAAATAAATAACCAAAGGTAAGCTTGTTCTCACATTCATACCTGACCCAATGTCGTCTTCTCAATTTGACCTTTTACAGCTTGAGCCATATCCTCACTATGATCATCCTCGAGTTTGGCCATGATAATTGGAGTACTTATCTTCTTACTTGCAGCTATAATCTCTCTAATACGAGGGACTCCAAGGGTAATGTCTATAAGAAAAATTAAGGATTAACAAGCACATGAAAGAACAAGTTGCTACAACAGCCCAAACTAATCATGGATACTCATGCTGGCAACTCCCGCAAAGTGAAAAGTTTTCAAAGTCATTTGCGTCGCTGGCTCCGCTATACTTTGAGCTCCAATTGCTCCAATTGATGTTCCCGCTTCAATGGTTTTTAAATGAAGTCGAGAAATGCAAGCATCTAAAAATACCTGTAACAAAGTTTCAAATACACTACTATGTTGAGAACCAACAAACAAAAATCCAAGCATCAGAAGAGATGTCTACAAAGTTATAATGAAACTCCTAGTTGGAAAATCAAAATCAAAGGTACAGTAACAAATAAGTCAACACTGATAATTTGACATCATTAAGTTTTGATAAGTGTAATAAGAGATCTTTAATGTTGAAGTTTTCAGCTACACAATGTACATTTTAGTGATGAATACAATATACCCCATTCAAACCTGCATAAGGAAATATTCTTAGAGTAAAAGAACAGATACCTGTAGCTGTTTCCCAGTAAAATTGAGTCTGCTTTCAGCTAATTTATCAAAGAACTCTTAACAACTTTTTCTTGAAAGCATCAGAAGTTATACCAGCCTCCAAAAGCCTCTTATTTATATATTCAATCCTTTGCAGAGGAGACAAAATTTCGCTTCTCTGGGCTGGGCATGTAGCCTACACATAGAGCACTCGGCATTAAGAAGTGACTATCTATAAAGAATCGCACCAAATTCTGAAACTTGAGGAGGAACAAAGCACACCTCAACTTTAAAACGCAATCTCTCAAAATCTAGAGGAAATCCTTCTGCTCCTTCCATTTGTGCTGGATCCATTCCATCATCTCCATACAGAAATTGTAGAACAGTTCCACTTGAATCTCGTACGGTCATATCATACTGAACAGCTAGATCCTCCAAGACTTTTACCAGTCTGCGTGCCATATAACCGGTGTCAGAAGTTTTCACCTACAATGAGGTAATCTTGTTAAATAATTATGTAAATCTATACCATACCAACAAATACTGTCAAAAAAATATCAAAACAAACAAGTAATTGAGATAACATACAGCTGTGTCTATAAGTCCTTCTCTGCCTCCCATACTATGAAAGAAGAACTCCGTAGCAGCCAATCCACTGTAAAAGGAACTGGCAACAAATCCCTTAGCCTGCGTGTAAGAAAAATCTGTTATTTTGCTAGAACGAATTATGCTTTGGTCATCAAGTTAAAGAAAAGGATATCTTTGATCCTTTTGTCTAGCTAGAAGGAGATACAAAAATTTACATGAAACTGAGGAAACTTTTAAGCTATCTCGCCTACACAAATATTAGAATTTCAAAAGTAGCCTTGATGACAATGTGATGATAATCTAAAAGTTTACGAGAGTGATCTTTTACTTCAACTTTCAAAGGGGATAACTTTTAAGCTATCTCGCTACTTTCATACAACTTTTTTTTGATCAGTTAGGTTCTCAGTATATTCAGATGTACACCAAAGGGTAGACTCCCATATACAAAAAGATACCAAAGGGGGTGATGCCCTTATACAAAAGAGAGCTGATTAAGCTCTTAGACTATCATTACTTTCATGCAATAAGGCAGTCTCATAGACGAATAGATAAAAGACTTTTCACTGCATTATAGCAAGCCTGACTGTCCTAAAATGTCCTTCATGAGCAGTTGAACACTTAGAGCTTCCGTCTCTTAATACGGGAACAGATAAGGAATCTGATGGACTTAAAGGCTAAATCACAAATCCCTGCTGCTATAATGCATTCCAGCACCATTCCTAGCTTAGGCAGTGAGAGTCTAAACACAAACCAAGCAAGCTTAGGTTTTAAGCAACAACATGTCAAGGGATTACACAACTTTACAGGATCGAAGTCACTTTCACACTCTATTCAGTGATTCCAGTCAGATTGTTGTAGAATTTTACTCCAACTAGATAGAGGTGTCAGTACATGAATCTCTTAGCAAATTAATACAGCTAAAGAGTACTATCAAATATGACCTGAAGTTTGAATAACACAAACATGTTTTAACAATTAATTATAGGATCTATTCACCCTTGCATAGTAAATATGAGAGAGAACTAAAACTTCTCAGGCATGTTGAAACTCAATAGAATCTCTTTTGAGTAAAAATTTACCGCAGGTTTCTTTAATTTTTTAGGAAAAAGGGGTAGACTGCGTTCAATGAAGCCATCCGGAGCTCGACACCCTCCAACTGCTTGTTGACCAACACATGCCACCATTTGGCTGATGTTGATTGGTGAACCTTTTGAGCCACATTGTGACATAATTAAGGGACTGTTCCTCCAGTGAAGTTCTTTCATACAAACCTACAAACCATCAACAATATATTCATACAAATCACATAACCCATTATAAAGTAAAGAGAGATAGTAGTGTCATAAAAGTTATTGGTACGACGAAGGCTGTGCATATCAATGGAATACATTCTACAGCACAGAAAATCGCATTACATATGTTGAGAAGTTACCAAGACAGAAAATCACATTACAGCCAAATCCCTCCTTCACCTTAAACCAGTGCATCGGTCACAATTTTACGTTGGCTACCATTGCTTTTTTATCTTCATAGGCAAATTAGATATATTAAAAACTACGCAGAAGAGGACATGTACTCGTCGCTATAACCTTACAGTAGGGTTAATTCTTCCTTATCAATCGGTTTTCTCTCAATTACAAACAAGCAACTATATCTTGGTAAGTCATAAAATGAAACAAACAACTTTAGCATCGTACTTGAAGTACTAAAGTTTAAGTCATGTGAACGTAGTGGTACCCTGAGGAATTCACCCCAATAATATAGACGGTTTTGATACATGCATCAAGAAAGTAAGGCTGTACCTTCCCAATTTTTTCACGGATATCATTGAGGTTCCCCGTTATTTTTGCCTCTAGAGTTTGGGCTGCATCAGAACCAGGCATGAGACTTAACTGCCCCACATTGAAGAACTGGATCAACTGATCACACTCTTTATACCCATCCTGTACAATACTTTCCTTCTGTTCTATCAAAAGTTTCCCAGGTTGGACATCGTCAATACCTATTGTAAAACCATGATTACCTATCCACCTAGCACTGTGTTCAAGTAAAGAAAAACAATATCAGAAAGCATCCATTGAGATCTAAAAGACCACTTTGATTTCAAATACAAGCATGTACAACACCACAAGTGTGACAAAATCAACAGCTAAATCATGATACAAATTTATAGACAAAGGAAGCATCTTTGACATGAAACAAACTAAAGCCAGAGCCCAACAAATAAGATTTAGTGATTCAGAAAACCATGCTATAAGAGAAGTGTCTATCAGAAGGCATGGGGCACGGCTTCCTCAAGGAATAAACATCCCAGTAGGGTGGACAAGAATAAGAGGGGTGATATTTAAGTGACCTAAGACAATATGCTCAGCATAGGAAAAAATTAATCAAATTTTACAAAAATTACTGAATCTAAGTATCTAACTATCACAAATTGAAAATGCCTGGACACGAAAAAGATCCTCTCCACAAGATAATCTAATCAGAGTGGTAAGTTCCGACAACGTAAACAATTTATAATTTCTTGGACAAATAATGATCAAGCTAGAATAGAAATAGCCGAAGAATACCCCCCCACCCTCCACCCACTCTCCCAACATAAATGGAGCCAGGGAAAAATATACCAATAAGCTATAGAAAAATATACCAATAATGTCTCTCTAAAAAGCTTATTTAGAAAGATGCAGAAGGCTACAATAACTTTCTACGAAACAACTGAATGCGCCAAAAAAGAATCACAAAGGTACTTACAGTAAGCAATTCAACATAAAATCTATAGAAGTAGCCAGCAAGCGAAGCACTTATGAATACCCTATACCCCTATTCATCAGAAATGTGGTTCTAAACCCTCAAATATCCACTTAAGTACCCCAAAACTGCTAAATTACAAGCTCAAAGCACACTACTGCATTAATCAAGGGTTAAGAGAATCAGCGCTTAAGATTCTGCGGATTGTGTCCATATCTATACCATCTGTTCCTTAGATGGCAAGTCCACTGTCCACCACAGAGTGATCCGAGCAGGCACCATGAAAGTCACGGAGCTTTTCTTAAGCACTCATAAATAAGTTAAAATGGAGAGGACAGAGCACATATAAGAATATCCCATTTAAGAGAGGTCGTCAAAGAAACACCCTCCAACACTTTGAGCAATATCAGTCTAACTCACCTTCTTTTACAATTATTTCTGAGAAGCAGCCCAACAATAATATTAACAATATGCATCACTGCTCTCTGCTATAGAGATATTGAAACCAAAAAGAAAACAGAAAACACTGCGCTAAAACTCCCCTCTACAATCTAAACAGAACAGGAACAAGGGAGTTTCAATTGGGTCTCTTAATCCCTGTCAACCATCTCCATATTCCAAGTATCTTATAAACGTTTTTAAGCAATTCGAGCAATTATACTAGACCCCTTAAAGCACCGTTTTTTTTTCCCCGCAATCAATAATGCTTTCAATTGCAGTCTTGCATTAGTTCAAAAAAGTAAACCTTAATTAATGCTGGGGTTGGCAAATCAATAATATCCAGTTCAAACGTTAAGACTTTTGCCATTTGCAGTGGAATTCCAACCTGAACCCGGTCATTATGAACACAGTGCCATTTGCCATTTCACAACACCGGTCAGTGGCTTGGAGTGTTGCTCGCCCAGATAACCAACTTTAGCAGCACTGTCAATGTATTGCGCAACTTCAACTTGAAGGTAATTCCAGTCATTCTGAACAATGTCTTAGTCAATAGTAATAGAGACATACTTACAAGTTTAGATAAACAAACAACAAATAGGCCAAGCTACACAAAGATTTTTATCATCTCAAGTGAAGCATTAAGAGCAGCCTATAGCATCAAGTGTGACACACAAGTTGAAGTGGGCTTACCAGAGTTCTGAGTGGGATAGTTTGAAAGTTGCAAGCCCTGGCGAAGGCAAGAATTGGCTTGTATAATTCTCCTTAACCTTACACTAAGATCCGATTCATTGCTGCAATGCAAGGTATTTGCAATGTCATTGTCAAGTAAGCCAAGAAGCAAAATCTAAGTTGAATGCAAAAAAGACTGAAAGCAACCTTTGCAATCCATTGACGCATGTTGATGGACGAATGGCGGTTGGAGGAATAGGCAAGTTGGTAATAATAAGGGTCTCAGGTCTGTCGGAAAGACAAAGCAGGTCACAGTCCTGAAAGATGACGACAAGATAAGGACATTATCAGGTCACAGTCCTGAAAGATGAGCCCAATGTGAACAAGGTGTTGGTGTACCTGATGAGGGATTTGGTAAAATAATGAAAGGGCTTCATGTGGATCAATAACACATGGATTGATTGTTCCAGAAACACGAGTGTCATTATCCTGTGGAACAACAACATGAACTATTTCCAAGGGAGATGAACCTTTCTTCACCTTTTCTGCAGTGCACCAACATATTATTATTATTATTATTATTATTATTATTATTATTAGGATTATTATTATTATTATTATTATTAGGATTATTTCATTAATTGAATTGAATTCAGTAGAATTGGGTACCTTGCAGATAGACTTAAGAATATCGATAATGGCGGAGATAAAGGCGTAATTAAAGACAGGAAGGGCAAGAGGCAGATAACCAAAATGGCCGCTGCATTCCATATAATTGCCGTGGCATGTCGCACATACACCGCCTTGATTGTTTGGAGGCCCCTGATAAGATAACCAATCTTGTTCAACACACTACTACTACTACTACTACTACTGCTGCTGCTGCTACTGCTATAATAATAATAATAATAATAATAATAATAATAATAATAATAATAATAAACACAAAAAAGGGGGCGTACCAGCTTGAAGTCGAGCAGACCATTGGGAATGGGATTCTTGTTGACGTCATAATAATGAGGCATAAACACTTCCACTTCTCCAACTTTTCTGATCTCCTTTCCTGATAACATGCTCCATTCCAACCTCTCCCTGTTGTTGTTGTGTCCACAATTTCATCAAATCAAATCAAATTACTCAATTAATTAATTTCAATTTCAATTTCAACTTAGTAATAATAACTTACAGTAGACGAGGCTCATCATTCTCCAGATATGGCCTTTTTGTGAACTTTATTTGGTTCACCATCCTTACAATCACAATTTTAAAGCTAAAAAAAAAACTTCGCTTCTAGGGTTTGAACTCGCGACCTGCAGACTGTTCTGCTATTTCCCTAAACCGCTACTCCACCTTTATACTTTTGATATCCTTACCGGCTTCTAATTATTTATTACAATTCGGGAAATCAGAAATGGAAAGTAATAACATGATCCGGAAAAGGCAATAAACGATGGCCCAACTGGCAACTACTCCGTACTATACTTGGGCTTGGGCTGCCTTTTATAAAATTCTCATCTTTATAAACAAGACGAATGCGAGGGTGGAATCGTAATTGTCAGTCCTCGTAGATTATTTTAGGACTAAAGTTTCGTTCTTGTTGAAGTTTAGATATGTGGAGCTAGTCGAATCTTGAAATTAAAGTAAAATTGCGATTGCATTTCATTTAGATATGTGGAGTATCTAATGGAAGAGTGTAATTTTTTTTCTTTTTAAGTACAGACAGTGCAAATGTGCGAATGGGGGCAGATTGTAAGTTCACTAAGTCGATGGATGACGTTTCAAAAAAAAAAAAACAGATTACATCTAGCTAACAACGATGTAATAATGACCATTACATAGGATTTAGTTAAACAATAGTGATTTCCTTACCTCGACAGAAATCTCATTACATAGTAATGTTGAATCGGTGATTACATCCAACTCTTCTTACTCTTCATTATTTTCTCTCTGAAAATGGTTGATTACATTGTAATAATGATCCCTCCAAGTCTCCAACCAAGCAAGCCCCTATAGTGAGAAAAGCACAACAAGTTCTTGACTTCTTTGCATATTTCAAAACAAGAAGGTTATAGTAGATCAAGATTAATAAAGTTAGAACGAAAATATTAGGAATCTATATGTGCATGAGTGAAAAAAAGCGTCTATGACTAATTTGTAGTAAAAATAATTAAAGGTGCAATAAATTTTGTTGTATAATTTGGCAAATGATGGATTATAAGGAAAAAATAGACAATTAAGGGTCCTTGATTTTGGAATTAAATCAATTCAAATTTCTTTCTATTGATTGATCCGTAACAATGTTGATTTTACTATCAATGTCGTAAATTTACTATTAATACGTTAAATTTACTACACAACTATAGTTATTACTGCATGCCATCTTTAATTTATCACACTTGATTATGCGATACACAATTTTGCTATTATTTACGTATAGACTTCTAGCAAGGATCATCCAAGTTAGAATGTTAGATATGGCCATATATATGAATATAACAGTGAACTTAGTTTAAGGTATTGTTCCTTAGCTTGATTTCTAATCAAAAAGTTGGCCCCCAAAAAGAGATGATGATCAATTGATCATGCGTGAGAAAATTCTTCTTTTGAATGAAGTTTGTGAGGATAGTAATCACAATTATCTCTAATTACTAATTATAAATTTCTTTGATTACCTTATTAAAAAAAGTAGTTCGGGCAGCTACGTGCAAATGTAAAAGCACATACTAAAAGTAACTACATACTGATCCCTAAATTCTAAAGCATGCATGCAAAGGATCGAGAGAGGATGTGAGTCTAAGATAATGTTTGAATACAATTGATTAATATTAATGCGTAACCAACACAAGTCGCAAAGTCAGGCGAAGAAATTAAGCATCTTGTTAACTACTGATGGTAGGTTCATAAGAATTATCATGTGAGTACTCGTATAATTAATTACAGAATCCAATGAAGTAGTTAAGTTCCAGGATTTTGATTAGATAACGCAACTGTTTCAATCATTTGGATTTTAATTACTTTTTGACAATCGGGTGCCAAGCTTTGAACTGAATATTTTCACTCTCCTAATACGGCACCTCTTCCTAGATCAGTATCATCATTAATTAATCAATCAATCAATTACGGAGTAATTAATTAATTAAGCAAAGAGTGATTAAGAAGTTAACCTAACCTAATCCACCCTCGTTCTCATGTGGAACTAAACCTAACTCTATAAGGAAAGTATGACTAATCACGTATTAAAGCATGATGATTATGACTTTATGTATCTTAATTAGATTGAATTAAGATTGTTGCATAATCTAATCTAATGCATCATGCATTGGCGTTGCCTGATTTTGCCACGCCTTGCGGTCTGTTCAAAAAGCTCTTCCATCATGAATTGAATATCTTTTACACACTTGCATGCATGGAGTGGAGTACAAGTCTTCATTTTACCGCCCTCGTATTTGACAAACTTTATACTTAGGACACTACAAAGACTACTGTCTAAGCTATTCCGTTTCATATCATATCGGTAATAAATTGATTATGGAATTGAATTTGTCTGATACCAAAATTTCAGTTGGCTGCATTATTACCAATCAATTCAAGTAGTACTTGTACAGTAGTTGTACGAGTGTAAGGTTATTTCTAACCGATGATGAGCACTTTGTACCTACCGATTACCGTTCCAATTAGTATAATATTATTCGCGTCAGGCCAAGTACTCACAAATTTGTCTTTAAATACCTTCCTAAAAACCTCATATAATAGTCCTGCTACGGTAATATGTAAATCCTGGAGAAGTGGAGTATTATTGTGATTATTATCAGCACTCGACGAGTAGTGTTGTCTTATTACGACGAAACGATCTTAAATACAATTACTCTTAATAGACATACTCCGTAATTATATTAATCGATGATGCTAACTCTGTGCAAAATTGGATAGCTAGAACAAGAAGGTGGAGATGATCCGATGGTACAGAAGAAAACGTGGGTGTGCAGCTGCAGATACACAGACTGACTCACAATAATAATACTCCACTACCACTAATGACAGAAAATGAGGAGCGTTGACTAAGCTAGGTCATTTGTTTAATGAAAATAAAAAAAAATGAAACGGGTGGGGGCCATTCCAGTGAGTGAGTTTGAGCCTCCAGAAATTAGCATTCCCAATGAATCAAAGATAGTTTAAGTGCTCAGATTCTTAATTAAAGGACTTGTACTTGGTATTGCAATTTACTACGACTAGTTTATTCAATCTCCTTCTTTGATAATACGGGCGGGGGGAGGAACAAAGTACTAGTTATATATGACTCCGTATTAGATGAGAAGCAATAATAACGTAAGAAGGAAGGAGAGAGAGAGAGAGCAAGTGGGGGAGAAAAGGAGGGCAAACATTGTTATCAAATCTTCATTTGATAATCTTTCTTCTTCTTCTTCCTTCCTGTACATAACAACAGTATAACCCAAAACCAATTAAGGAGGGGCTCACTCACAATCTGCTTTACTCCTAATACGGAGGACTAAGTCTTTGGCTTTTGTTTTTCTTCTTCTTCTTCTTCTTCTTCTTCCTTTTGGCTTTTGTCTTGTGTGTTGCCATCATTATCTTAGATCCTACAAAGTACTAGTATACATTATTAGCTTTTCACACTTTATAAATACCAAATACCACCTAATCCCATTTCATCTCATTCACGACCAAAAATAATGGGGAGAGGGTGGAGAAGAGCCTTTTGTACTAGCACTATCCCTTCAGTCGACCTTCATCATCACGATTCATTGCAATTACAAACTAATAATAACAATCCAATAAGTCCAACACCACTCCCAAAGAAAGGCTTCTTCTCCAATCCTTCTACTCCTCGCCTACTACTACGTGTCCGCACCAATTCATCAAATACTACTACTACTAGTACAGGTCCAACTCCCAAACTGCATTGCAACACCAACACCAACACACCTCGTTCTAATTCTAAGACTTCTAACCCGTCTTCGCCACGCTCCCCTTTCGCCATCCTCAAAAACACCCTCCGTCTATCCAAGAATGGTGGAGGATGCGGTGTGTGTATGCAGAGTGTCAAGACGGGTCAAGGCATGGCCATCTACACCGCTGAATGCTCACACACTTTCCACTTCCCCTGCATCGCTTCTCATGTCCGCAAACTCCGCGCTTTGATCTGCCCTGTTTGCAACCTCACTTGGAAACACGTCCCTCTCCTCGCTTCCCACATCAACAACCCCACCACCACTCTTGACCAAGATAACATTGTCCTTGTTGCCGCCACTAATCACAAGCGCATCCAATCCAATTACTACAACGACGACGACCCCCTTCTCTCTCCTCGCTTCAACCCCATCCCTGAGGCCCAGGAGGAGTTTCAGGGATTCTGCGTCACCCCCAAAACACCAGTTGATCCCTACAATTCGACTGACAAGAGGCCGCCTAAGAACGTCGAGGTCAAGCTTCTCCCGGAAGCCGCCGTCGTCTCTGGTAGCCGCTCTTACGAGACGTATGCCATCGCGTTGAGAGTCAAGGCACCGCCGGCCACTGACAGACCTTGTCACCGAGCACCCATTGATCTGGTGACGGTGCTGGATGTGAGCGGGAGCATGACGGGGTCTAAACTCCAAATGCTGAAGCGAGCAATGCGCCTCGTCGTCTCCTCATTGGGCTCAGCTGACCGACTTTCCATCGTCGCCTTCGCCTCCGCCCCGCACCGGTTGTTGCCTCTGCGACGCATGACGCCCCACGGACAGAAGGCGGCACGCAAGATCATTGATCAGCTGGCCTGTGGCCATGGGACTTCCGTCAGTGAGGCGTTGAGACAGGCGGCGAAAGTGCTCGAGGACCGCCGTGAGAAGAACCCGGTCTGCACCATCATCCTCTTATCCGACGGCAACACCCAAGGCCACGCCCACAGCGGCGGTGAGAATAATAACAACTCAGATCGTCAAAGAGGCCGGTTCGCTCACATTGAGATCCCGGTTCACCCGTCAGGATTCGGGTTCCGTACGCCGGAGAGCCAGCAGCAGCAACAGGGGGACGCGTTTTCGAAATTGCTGAGCGTGGTGGTCCAGGATCTAAGGGTGCAGCTTGGATTCGCACCCGGTTCAGCCCCGGCCGAGATCATGGCGGTGTACTCGTGCAACGGAAGACCCGGTCTGATGAGTGCTGACTCAGCACGGCTCGGGGATCTGTACGCGGAGGAGGAGAGAGAAGTGTTGGTTGAGGTGAAGGTGCCGACGTCAGCAATAGGGGCCCACCAGGTGATGTGCGTTCGTTGCAGTTACAAAGATCCAGTGACGGGAGAGGTGATGTACGGGAGGGAGAGGGCCCTACTAGTGCCAACACCACGGCCCCAGTGTGTTGAGCGGCTCAGGAATATGTTCATCTACACAAGAGCCGTTGCGGAGTCGAGACGGCTTGTGGATCACGGGGACTACATCAGCGCCCACCACCTCATCTCGTCGGCTCGAGCATTGGTGGTTCAGTCGGAGGAGTACGCTAGGGGGCTGGATGCTGAGTTGGCGCATGTTCATTGGATGAGGCAGCAAGTGGATGAAAACGGGGAGCCGCTTACGCCGACGTCGGCTTGGAGAGCCGCGGAGAAGCTGGCCAAAGTGGCTATGATTAAAAAGTCGTTGAACCGGTCTGTCAGCGAATTGCACGGCTTCGAAAATGCTAGGTTCTGATTCTTGTAATTTAATAATTATATAAATACTTTAATAAAATAAAAACTGTACTGTAGACTTGTAGTTGGGAAAGAAAAGGGAATCTTGGAATGAAATAATTGATTGATTGATTGATGATGATGGAAGAAAGAGAAGAAGAGAGAGAGAGAGGGGGGGCTGGCAGTGGCACATGATGAGAGAGAAGCCGGCGGCGCGGGGTTTTATAAAGCAGAAAGGGTGGCGTAGAATGAGATGAGACAGCAGGCCCACGTTCTCAAACAGTCATAATAATCGATTTTAAGAGGAAGCTAAGCAAACAATCCTTTTTGTAAATGTAATCATAACTAGTAATGGGGAAGATTGCTTCATTCCTTCTTCTTTTGTGTTAAGCTCATTTAATAACAAAAGAAAAAACCATGTGCTTGAACTTTACTACTTGTGTCTTCAACTTTAATCAGCCTACGGATTGCACACTTTGACCGAGGATAATAAGATTAGTCGTGTCGTCTTACTTTTTGGACTCTCATGCAGGGGCGAACCCAGAATTTTAAATTCGGGGTTGCATAACTTTTAGTTGCCGGGAGCAAAACACCCTTACTTTTTTTATTTGTACATATAAATACCAAAACACCCTTACTTTTTTTATTAAAAGTGGAGGTGGGACACCAACATTCAATCAATCAAGCCACATTATTTACGCAAATTAAATGATTATGAGATTGGATTATTAAATGACTATATGTTCAAACACACTGATCCATCTTAATGCTTATAATAAGAAGATTCTATCACAAATCACAAATGCTAGTTTGTCAAAACAAATGAGGGTGGAAGGGATAGGTGTGTTGTTGGGTGGGACTGATAAACAAGATGGGCCGGCCCATAAAATGGTAATGGAAGCCCGGCAGACAAAGAATTAGAATTAGAATAATATATCCCCTCCTCTTCTCTCTCTCTCTCTCTCTCGCTCATTGTGATTTCTGGCATGGCATTTGAAGATTGAAATGCTGGAGAATTCTCAATCCACGAGCGTCTAACACTGTAAGTTGGTGTGAGTATAATGTTAATTGCAAGTTTCTTTCATTTGAGCACTGAGTATGTATAATGTGATGTGAGATTGTGAAAATGAGTTTAATTAGATGGATTGAAAGAGTAGTTAGAGTTGATTAAATAGGTGGAATATACCAAATTGATGATGGATGGAGTACAATCTCAACCTAAAAAAAATAAAGAATTGAAAAGGAGGAATGTTATGTTTGTGTTTAGTGTTGTTAATTGAATTGAATTGAAATGAATGTGTAGGTATATGATGATGAAGATGGTGCGTGCAAGTTTATTATTAAAAAAGAGATGGAGGAGCCGGAGCCGTGGTTTGTGCACTGATCGTATCCTAATGTCACCGCCTCTTGTCTCCCTTGATGATGATGATGATCACCAACTTTGGAACCACACTGCTTCTTCTTCTTCTTCTTCTACTACTACTTGTCTTCCTGCTTCTTCCTCCTCTAGTAATAGTAATAATAATAATAATAATAATAATAACAATAATAATAATAATAACAATAATAATAATAATAATATGTCTGCTGCTTTGATTGATGGAAAGGCCATTGCCGAAGAGATTAGGTTTGAGATTG
Source organism: Spergularia bocconei (assembly GCA_963457585.1). NCBI lineage: Eukaryota > Viridiplantae > Streptophyta > Magnoliopsida > Caryophyllales > Caryophyllaceae > Spergularia > Spergularia bocconei. The sequence goes on from OY734954.1 coordinate 68,126, forward strand.
GTAATCAAGTCAGCAGTATCAAGTCTTCGTTTGGAATAGTACCTGGTTTAGGTGTCATTTTAGTCGGCCATAGAAAAGACTGTCAAACCTATGTTCGCAACAAAATCATAGCTTGCCACGAAGCTGGAATACGATCTCAAGTTGCCCACTTACCCGAATGCTGCTCTCAAGATGAAGTTATCACTGCTTTGACTCATTTTAATCAAAACCCACTTTTCCATGGTGTTCTTGTCCAACTTCCTCTTCCCCAGGTTCATTCTATCTATTCTGTCTCTTTGCTTTAGCTTCAATACGTGAATTGAGAGGTGCCAATAATAACTTGCTCAACAATTTATGGAGGGTGTCAATAATTTATAATCTTGTCTGTGGATATTTGATATGAAATATATGCTGACCGAATTCCCTTAGACCTCGAAACCTCCTGTCGGACAGATTGACCATAGGAGAGAGCTCAACTATTGAAATGTGGTTTATGCAGTAAAGATGTGTACCTCAGACTTGCCTTAGGTAGCTACCTTATGGATAAGAGGGATTGATGCTTCACTGCCCATCTTGAAATCTAGTTCTACTAGGCCATATATAGTGAACTCATACTCTGCCATTTTGTCATAACCTATAATCTCAGGCTAGTAGCGTTCTTACTTCTTACACTGTCGAAATAGGTGGTTACCAATTTGGCGACTCTGGTTGTAAGGCGTGTGGTTAAGGGGCTGATGGGAGATATGCCAGCGGAATACTTTGAATGGAGCAGTCATACTTTTTTTTAAAAATATAAACAAATTCATCAGCTTGGGTTTCGGTCCAGGCATACTAAGATTAATCATGTGATTTTGGTAGGGGAGCCACTGCTACAAATTCACACTTCAGTTAGTACTTAGTGCTATTTCACTCTTTTATTAGTACTCTGCTTTTATTTTGATCGTTCATCTTATTTGGTCTGTGTTCTATTTGTGCTTTGTTTAATGTTGTAGATGCATGGAAGTTGATACCTTGATCTTGTGTAGCATTTGGACGAGGGGAAGATATTGAGCATGGTGAAGTTAGAGAAAGATGTAGATGGGTTTCATCCCTTAAACATGGGGGACATAGCCATGAAAGGAAGGGAACCCCTTTTTGTTCCATGCACTCCCAAGGGCTGCATTGAGTTGTTGCTTAGGTCTGGTGTGGAAATCATGGGAAAAAGAGCTGTTGTGATTGGGCGAAGCAATATCGTTGGATTACCGATGTCCTTGCTTTTGCAGGTATCACCACACTCTGCTGTTTTTTTAGCAATATCTTTGCAGAATTTTTAATTTGAATTTACTGGACAGAGATACCATGCCACTGTTACTGTTGTACATGCATTTACAAAGAACCCAGAAATGATCGTTCGTGAGGCTGATATTGTGGTGGCCGGGGTGGGTATACCAAATCTTGTTCATGGCAGTTGGCTAAAGCGTGGTGCTGTAGTTATTGACGTTGGAACCTTTCCAATAGAGGTAAATTAAAGGCTCTTGTTATATATGGAGTAGTTATAATTTACTTGAATCTGGTCAGTGAGAAATTCAAAATTTTGCAGGACCCAACCTCTGAGCACGGGTACCGTATGAAAGGAGACGTATGCTATGAAGAGGCAGTGAAGGTAGCATCTGCGATAACACCTGTGCCTGGTGGTGTTGGGCCTATGACTGTAGCTATGCTTTTGCTGAATACACTTGATTCTGCCAAGCGGGCTAATAATTTGAGGTGATATGGAAGTGATAGGCCTTTAAATATCGAGAGCTATGTCGTGATTAGCAAAAACGTAATTACTGTTTGGATCGTTGTAGCTTATGTTGGATACACACCATCAATGTTAAAGATGACTAGATGAGCTAGTAATTTAAGCTCCAGTGTGAGTATATTATGCTAATCTTTCTTGTTTTCACGTTGATTGTGTTGGAACTTGGAAGTTCACGACAGTACGTACTGGCTCGTTAGTTACTTGTATAGCTCTATCAAGATAACCCATCACAGATTCACGAGCAGTAAAGAGAATTCTGACTATTTTTGCAACAAGTTGTTAGAACTACAACATCCCTGATTCATACATTCAACCAGTTTCTCTAAATCCACGGGATGACTTGTCCAACAAAATACATTATTCCTGTTAGCCTACTGCTTCATTCGAGTAGCCAAGGCAACACTGAAGTAGTACAGTCGACGAGAAGCTGCCAAATACATATTTGCGCAAAATTGGACTAGCTAGGTTTTAAAATGCTTATTACTGAGGATCGGAGGGAGTAGCAAAGATGATAAAAACAGTGGAGTTTACTAGTTTAGTGTAGAGAATAAATAATGCTTACTTTTTGGAATGTCTTGAACCAATATCCAATTTATCAACGTAAACAAAGTGAAGTGTTCCATTCTTGACAGGCTTAAACTGAATGACTTCATCGGCATAGCGTACACCTTCGCCAGTAAGACACTAGGCGGCCTGCAGCTCCTTATAATGTCAGCAAACTGATAGGTCCTCTCTTTATGAATTCCCCAGCACATTATCCTGTTTGGTTTAAGGAAGAAGACGCGAACTGCAGGTGGAACATTCATTTCCACATAATGACTCCAACCTAGGTTCATCAACAACTTACGACCCTCGTCTTCTATTTTAACTCTGCAGTACTTCCCTGACATCCTCAGTAACCGGAAGTATTTTGCTTCCATTATTACTGATCAATCCATCCACCATCGCACCATACATTATTATTTCATCAGTTAAGATATATATAATATACACATAACAACAACAAATATAATGCATTTCATTTCAGTTAAACAAAACAGTAATATTTTCACGTACGATCATGTTTCTTCTCCCAATAAACCAAACACAATGCACATTTACAAACCCTAATTCTAAATCCAACCCGAAATGCCATAATAACTAGGTTAGGACGATCCTAATTCATTCACAAGTACAACTAGCTAGGTTGAATCAAAAATCAAAATACAATAATAGCTATAATAACGAATCACATAGCTAGAGATTTGAACGCTCGAATTTGCTACGTACGTACTACAATCAAACATTAATTTAAGAAGAACTTATAACTCTAATAAGAATATTAATTAGAATAAGACCAAAATTCGCTTTACATACCTATCTTTGATATTGCCCTTGCACTCAGCTCGTTGCGGATCGGATGCGTTGGGAGTCAAAGAGACCAGGATATGTAATCTAAGGAAGTGAGGTAAAACACTAGGGTGACTACTTACTGATTAGGGTTTTTAATTTTTCGTTTCTTTTTAACAAAACCAAAAAACACGGTGGATAGATTAAATAAAAAATGAGTGGATCATGAAATACTTTACAACATAAGCCCAAATGTATAATTCAACGCCACATATTTGGAACCAGATCACATTGGCCCATTAGGCTAGCAAGTAGCAAGTATGTAGCTGATTATTGATCACATGCACTATTATCTGTTATGACTTATGAGCGGATTCGTCGATCTGAATGGTATAAAAGTCTTTTAAAATGATATACTTGTACTAAGGAGTAATATGATAGCATCAAATTTGGGACCTCAAGATATATGATAATGATACATTTCAAATATATTCCGTTATTTTTTTTTTTTTTGGAAATTAGGCGTTAATATAAAAGAAAGACCAAGATAACAAAGTTACAAATAAACAAGAAAAGAACGAGAACAAACAAACAACAAGAGGAGAAAAAGAGGGGTTGCCATTGTTGAAGGAATGTTTTATTTGGGATAGTTGATTATTGACATTACCTCAAGGAAAGTCAGCCCCAATTCTCAAAAGACATTCTATATCACACTTAGCTTATATCATTAAGAAACTGAAATTAAGGTTGAAAATGATTATCATCGGCCACTATGGTTATTATTGCCGGCCGGTACGATGCATTATCTTACATATGATGAGCATAATAAGTAAGATAAATACGAATTTACGATAATAATAGTACTGAAAGAGTACGTAGTAACTAGTAAGTATCATCAGACATCATAAAACCGGAGATAATGACCACGCTTAGGCTTTAAGACTTGATGGGCATAGCGTAGACCAGCACCGGTGTAAGCATTAGTAGGGCTGCAGCTTCTGATCATCCCAGCGTACTGATACGTCCTTTGTTTATGGATTCCGCAACACATTATCTTGTTTGGCTTCAAGAAGAAGACTCTCACCGCTGGGGGTGCTCTCAATTCCAGTTCATGGCTATACCCCCGTATCTTCAAGTACAACACTCTATTCCCATCTTCTACTCTTGCTCTTAAGAACGGTCCTGCCAACTTTAGTAATCTGAAGTATCTTGCTGCTTCCATTTTCGACCAGCTTAATTTATTTGTACTGCGTGCACACAAATGCATTACATTTCAAGGTAAAAGTGAGATTCATATTATGCATGTAATCCGGCCAACACAGATCAGACTAATGTTGGAACAGAAAATAATCTGGTATAATAATACATCACATTGCACTTAATAATAATAATGAGGTTCAACCAAATTAAACATTTTCAAGCATCAAATTAAAACAGAAAATACGATAAATGACTCGCTATTATTTTGATCAGTAACATAGTAATGAATAATTATCAAAATGTGAAAAAAATATACATACATAATTACAAAACTATGATATGGATAGAAAGCGTTTGATTGAATCTTTATGATAATTGCGAATTGTAAGTTGTAACAACATTTGATTAAAAACGAACTTTGGAGTTCGATATCAACTTGTACTGTACGATCTATATGCACTACATACACATTGATCATCATTATTTCAAACTCTCTTGTTCATATAACAACTAACAATAATAATAGTATAATGCTGATCGAGACTAGTAATAATAATACATTTAAGTAATAAGATTAAAATTCCCAGAAATACCTGGATGGGTTGATTGGTAATGCTCTTGATGCACACTGTAGTCTCAGCTCGGAGTTGATGAGAAAGTTAAAAGGGAGGCCGATGACATTTTAAAGGTATAGGAAAAATGATACCCCGATCCGTACAAAAATAAACATGTTTAGGTTGACTAGGGTTTCTTACTTTCCATTTTATTCTCTACAAGCTAAGAGTTAACTCATCAAATATTAATTATATATAAAATCATTGGTCAGTTTTTGTAGTTTTTTATTTTATTTTTTTACTTTATTCTTTTTGTACGGTTTTTTATTTTATTTTTAAAGATCAAATAGAATGGTTATATTACTCATTCAAATCAAGATCCGCAAGGGTCAGGACCCCTTCCGGAAAGTTGTTTACAAGCATAAGATCATGCTCAACTAGATTAGTGAGCCTAGGAACTAAATGAGCAACTGTATTCCCCACCCGTTTAACAGGAGAAACTGTAAAAGAAGTAAAACTACTAACCAGGTCCAATATATCATCTAAAATGAGATCTGTCTCACTGAAGCCCTGTCTCATCTTCCCCAGAGCTTGTACCATTGTCAAAGCATCACTCCCCAAAATCACATCCCGAAGCTCCAGTCAAGCCGCCATCTGCACACCAAGTCTGCTCGCCATAATCTCTGCAAGCGCTGGACTCCAATCCTGGACCAGCCTTGACGAAACAACGCCGACAATGGCACCCAGGTCATCTCGAATTACAGCTCCGAGCCCAACCGACCCATCCTTGAAGACAGCCGCATCGGTAATAACTTTGACAGAGCCAATCGGAGGGGGAAACCAGGTGGGATGAGAACCATACCTTCGCCCATGGTGACTTGGGAAGACAAAATCTGCGTACTCCCTTTGCACATGAACCAGGCGCACAAAGCCTTGGACAACCAAGCTAACTGTAGGCCATTGCTACTCATCAAATGGAGAAGTATTCCAGGCATCCATAGCTAAATCACATCCCACTAGGGCGTACGTGGAAAACAGTCTCTGGTTGCTTTCCACAGAAATTACACAGCGAGTTTGGCTGACAATGGCGGTAGTGTAGTCTCTCCTTAACTGCAAGACTTCTAGAGCATGCTTTCCGGAGGAAATGACGGAGCTTTGGGAGCACATCAAGAGACCAAATTCTCTTCCACAAGGACCCCCTCCTCATCACCATATCACTCAGTAAGCCTCGATCGACCAAGAAGTCCCAGCCAATAGCACGATCGTACAGAGAACACTCCTTCCTTCGATGTCCACCAGACTTGGGTATCGCTCGGAGTTCGGAAACTCAATGGGGTAGATAGTACCATTCTTCGATCAGATGGGTTGAGCAACACGTCAAGAACGTCACCTCTCCACTCTCCATTCTCGAAATCTATCAACTCCACCACCTTCAAATCTAAAGGTGCCCAATCAGGTTTACTCAATTTGTAGGATGGGTCCGAGAGCCAAGAATCAGACCACACATTAATGCTCGCTCCATTATCAACTCTCCATTTGAGTCCTTCAATCAACAAGGATTTGGCCCCCCAAATACTCTTCCACGTGTAGCTGGGATCATAGCCACGCATTGACCCTAGACTGTTTCGCAGGACATGGGAAATGAGAGAATCCCGATTCTGAAGGAGACGCCATGACTGTTTCGCTAGCATCGCTTGGTTGAACACTCGTAAATCTCTGAACCCCATGCCTCCATACCTCTTCGGCTGACACAAAGATACCCAACTACTCCAATGAATTTTCCTCTCTCCGTCTTTTGCGCCCCACCAAAATCTCGCAATCAAAGAATGGAACTCGTCGATCAGCCCATCCGGCAGCCGGAACACACTCATCATATATGTAGGTATGGCTTGAGCAACAGCTTTGATAAGAGTCTCTTTCCCGGGAGCAGAGAGTAATTTCTCCTTCCACCGCTAGAGTTTTTTCCAGACTCTTTCCTTCAACCCCGCAAAAGTGGGTAACCCTAGGTACTTCTCGTGTCTGTCGACCTCATGATCACAAAGTTCCCGAAGAATCTCCTCCCTCCTCTCCATAGAGACATTTTTGCTAAAAGAAACCTCCGACTTGGCATAATTAATTTTCTGACCCGATGCTCTCTCATACTGGCTGATAATGTTAGCTAAAACCGAGCACTCCTGTAGGTTAGCTCTAGCAAAAAGAATACTGTCATCTGCAAAGAAGAGATGAGATACACGAGGAGCTCCACGACAAACCCGAGCCCCATGGATAAGACCACAATGGGCCAAAACTTCTGGTAGAAAAGTGCATGAAACCCGTCAGGTTTGGGGGCTTTGTTAGGGTGCATTTGGGAGAGAGCCTCAAAGATCTCTTCCTTAGTTGGCTCCGCGTCTAGTACCAAATTGATCTCTCTCGTGATGCAAGTTGGAATCCCCTCCAGCGTGTCTCCAAAATCATCCGAGGGATGCGCTGTAAACAGGACCGAGTAATAGGACGTAATGAGATTCTCAATTTTCTCCTCATCTTCATGCCAGACCCCATCTTCGTCCTCCAACCCTTTGATTTTGTTTCGTTGGCGGCGAGAACTGGCCTTGTGATGGAAATAGGCCGTATTTCGATCCCCGTCCCGCAATTCATTCGCTCGGGCGCGAATAAACCACAAGCTTTCCTGTTTCCTGTAAAGATCATCAAGCTCCGCTGGGATTTCTCGGCATCTACTTAACACATCTCCCGAAGGGGGTCGCGCCTGCCAAATCTTCAAGTCCTTTTGGGCTCGTCTGATTTTCTTCTTTGTATCACCAAAAGTTGTTCCGGCCCAGGAGGACAGGCCACTCGCACATGCTCGCAGCTTGTCACTAGGATCTGCTCCAGCAACAGATTCCCATGTATCCCTGACAATGGTGATGCACTCCGGGTTAGAAAGCCACATAGGCTCGAATTTGAAGCCCCCCCTCATTCCCCCTCATGCCGTAGTTCTAGTCTAGGGAGAGTAGGATCGGAGCGTGATCCGACTTATACCTCGGGTAATGCTTCACCACGGAATCGGGAAAAATAGAACACCACTCGTCACTTGCCAGAAAACGATCAAGCCTTTCCCTGACAATGTTTCCCTCCTCCCGTCCCCTCTCCCACGTAAAAATACTACCCGTATAGCCTAGATCCCGCAGCTCGCAAGTATCGACAACTTCACGGAAAGCATCCATCTGCCTCTCAGCTCTGTCCGCACCTCCAAGCTTTTCATGCGTACCTAAAATTTCATTAAAGTCACCAAAGAAAATCATGGGCAGATTACATTCCTGCCTTACCCTTTTCATCAGCTCCCAAGTCAGATGCTTATTCCCCGATTCAGGCCATCCATACACCCCAACAACAGCCCACTCCACTACTCCATTTCGTTCCAGCACATGGGTATAGACATGATGTCTATCATACCTAACAAGTTCGACCTCAATTTCGTCCCACCAAAAGCCAATTCCACCCGACCTTCCTAAACTGCTCAAACAGAGACCATTATCGAAACCACACCGGTTTCGTATCTTTTTGAGATGTACGTCACTGATCATTGTCTCCATCAAGAAGACAATGTTTGGGCGAGCCGTCCAGCACATGTCTTGGACGGCGCTGACTATACGAGGGTTGCCCATCCCCCGACAGTTCCAACTTAAAAGTTTCATTGTTGTTCGCGGGATTGGGGGGACCCAATCGCCGCTACTACATTAGAGTCTGATTCAGTCATGTCAACATCCATCTGTGCCCTCTTTTGTATGGAAACATCAGCGTACACATCCGCGACCTCAGTTGTCAAATCCTTCCTTTTGTGATTCTCTCCACCATCCAAGCCAGTACCACCCCTGATCGATTGTTTCCCAGCTGACTTGAACCTCCTGTACTATTTCCTCAAACCTTTCCCAGCAGAGGTAGCACCCACACTGTCACCTGAACTGTCCCCCTGAGAGCTCCCCTCCCCCACGTGTAATTATACAGTTCGTCCTCATTATGGCCCCGGTATCTGAATTCTACAGGTCATAGTTTATTAGGATTACGATGATTTACAATTTCCAAATGATTTTCACTATTTAGCGTATGTTACCGACTATTAAAGGCCCCAACCTTGGAGTTCCGCCTATATTACTGGCTTTTAAGGGCCCCAAATCCCCAATCTTGGAATTTTGTCCTGGGCCCCCATTTTCTGCCACACGGCCCTATCAGAACGACGCATTAGATTTAATGCATGTCCATCCGTCAAATTGTTGACAACGTGGACATAATATTTGTTATACAATGGTCCGAAACTATATCTTTTTTCTAACAGCTTGTTTGGTATAGAGGAATTGGACGGAACGAAACTATTTCTTTTTTCTAATAGCTTGTTTTTATACTGTAAATTGTTTTTGGCCTTCCAATTCCGCCCATTTTGGGAGGAAAATAAAATTACAGTTTAATGAAGGGTGATTTTATTTCTTTTACTTCCCCTTCCCATGTTTTCTTACGAACCAAACGTTGGAAAGTAGTAAAATCAATTTACTTCCTTTCATTTTCATCCATTTCCATCCTACCAAACAAGCTGTAAAAGAGTATTGTGTTTATTAGTTTCCTCGTTAATGGCCATACTACTTCACATGAAGCATAAAATTGTGAGTAACGACGAGAATATTGCTACGGGAGACATTGTCTGTGTTTTGTTTAAAAAAATGAGGAAATTTAACTAGGGGGATAAAAATACAAGACTACTCAAATCTAGTTCAGTCAGTATATAAATGGTATGCTCCTAGAGTATCAATCAATCTATAGGTTGTACACAATCTTCGTACTCTAATAATCCATCATAAAGGCCATGACAATTTGCTACACAATCTAAGTATTCTAATCCATTTGCTACACAACCTTTGTACTCTAAGCCATCACAAAGGCCATGTCAATTTGCTACACAATCTTTGTACTCTAACCCATTTGCTACACAAAATTTGTACTCAAACCCATCATAAAGGCCATGTCAATTTGCTACACAATCTTTGTACTCTAATTGGTCAGATTTCGAAAAATGATAAAACAAAATAATGATAAAGATAGAGTATGAGTTGTTCAATTAACTAGATGATAGGCTCAAAGGAAAACCTGTGGCGAGGACTATGAACGTCGACTAGGATTTACGCAGCGGAAAGACAAGGGTGGAATTTTCAGAAATGTTATTCTCAAAAATGAAATTTGATTGATATTCATTTGTTAAATGACTATTATACCTACACAACTCCGTATGTAGTGGAGTTTTCTTGGGAACTAATCCATTAATTAAAAGAAAATACATCTAAAATGACTCAAAACTAAGATAATCATTTGTTAAGTAAACTTCAACGGTTTAAAGATAACAATCATGGTAGAAAAAAATTAGTAATATGTGCACATGATACTCTTTAGGTTACCACTTTGTGCACACGGTGCCTCAAGATCACTATTAGGGAATGAATCAATCATGATCATTTCCCTCTCACACAATATCAATCTCTCCTCATATTATGCACATAATTGATTGTAATTGATATGTCTAGTATATTATGATGTATATATAATAGGAATTAGATAATATCTCGTAATATTTTGTATACTAGATTAGCTACTCATCATGTACTAGTATTTAAGCAGTTCATTGTCAATAATAAAAATTAAACTTAAGCTTTCACAATTATTCTTATTTCTTCCCTCCCTTGTCTCATCTCTCATTCTTTTCAATCACAACATTTTGCACATGGTACGCTTAGAAAAAATCAGTTTTTTTAAATAACTTTTATTTGTATTTTTAAAATATTTATTTAAAGAAAAAATACGTGAAGAAAAATAATTTTTTCTTAAATTATATCGAATTATAATTTAATTAACTAATTACCTAACCGCTAACCAACACATGCTATAACAATATTGAAAACACGATAAACCACAATGGTGGGGGACCTCGCGCAGCGCGCGTGATCCAACAACTAGTACATATGGAAAACAACATTTGTACGGACGAAAAAAAAACGAAAATAAGAAACGAACTACAACTAATCAGATCTAAATGACAATGCAAGTAGTGTCCATATTTAATTTGAATTGTAAATCGACGTGCACTTTCTACTTTATCGGAACCTTAATACATCAATACTCCCTCCGGTAAAATAAAAAATAAAAAATAAAAAATACTCCCTCCAATTTTTCACTTGTTGTAAAAACCAGGACATTATTATGCATTGCAATCTATCAACTCCATTTTATTTCAATGCAAGCAGGTGTTTTATTTGGTGCTCACAGTGATGGCCTGTCAAAATGGAAAACAAAAGGGGTAATCTCTATGGGTAAGAGGGAGTATCTATTTTCATAACTATTGATCCCAGTGCTTATTAAAATGGGAAATGTTGAGTGGAATATTCATAAGTTAAATTCCATCGACGTAGCATTCCAAGTGCAATCTCTGTAGTTGCACCTTTTTAGAAGAGGTTTGTAGAGCCAAAAAATTTCAAAATTATCCAAATAACCTTCATCCCATGATATATTGCATTTGGACTTTGTTTCCCTAAACCAACTTATGTGGAATCTCCAAGAAATTTCTTGACCTTTCGTCAAGATATGATTTCCGAGATCATTGGAGTCAGGATGACATGTTAGATCATTCAATGCATACCCATCCGTCAAATTGTTGACAACACGAACATAATATTTGTTATACAATGATCCAAATCTACTTTTTTTCTCCAAGAATATTGTGTTATTAGTGGACTCGCCGTTGATGGTCATGATGCTACACATGAAGCATAACGACAAAAATATTGCTGCGGGATACTCAAATTGAGGCTTATCTTTAGTGTGACTACTTACTAATTAGGGTTTTTTTTTCGTTTCTTTTTAACAAAAACCAAAAACACGGTGGATAGATTAAATGAAAAATGCGTGGATCATGAAATACTTTACATAAGCCCAAATGTATAATTCAACGCCACATATTTGGAACCAGATCGCATTATTGGCCCATTAGGCTAGCAAGTATGTAGCTGACTGATCACATGCACTATTATGTGTTAGGAGCAGACTCATCGATCTGAACGGTATAAAAGTCTTTTAAAATCATATACTTGTACTAAGGAGTAATATGATACCGTCGAATTTGGGACCTCAAGATATATAATAATGATATTTTCCAAATATATTCCGTTGAGTTATACATTTGGGCCTTGTGTAAATTAATATATTGCATGGTTAGAGGAGAAAACCAGGGGTTGCGATTATTGTTGAGGGCATGTTTTGGGATAGTTTATTATTGACATTACCTAAAGGAAAGGTACACAGTTTTTTACGCTGAAAGTCAGCCCTAATTCTCATCATCGCTTAACTTATATCATTAAGAAACTGAAATTAAGGTTGAAAATGATTATCGGCCACTAGGGTTATTATTATTGCCGACCGGTGCATTATATATCTTTGGTGTATCTGTTTTTGATTTCAGGTTTAATGGAGGGTACATGGGCCTTACTTGGAGAAAGTAATCGATATATATATATATATATATATATATGTATAAAATATGTTTTTTTCTAAAGTATTAAAAGAATTTTTACAACGCATTTTGAACTAAGAAATTCCCACGACGCACTAAAAATGAACAAATGCACAGAGAGAGTCTAATATTTGTAAAACTCTCAAATAAAGTTATCTACATGAAACATATATAATTTGTTATAACTTGGGCTACATATATCAGAATATTACAATACACGTATCAATAAATTCGTGTCGAAATGTACTTCAATATAAGATCCATACACATATATGTTTGAAAAGTTAAGTGAAGTATGAATTTGGTTGAAATATATCGTCAAGACTGAGACTTTTGTGAAAAATGCGTAAAAAATACAAAAATAAATAAATTAGGTAAAGATAAAGTAATACTCCGTAAGGGATTCAGTGAGATGGGGAGACATCTTAACTAACAAACATTTAATTACTTAATATAATTTAGGATTTTTGGTTAAACTACATGCATGTAATAAAATTTGATCATACCACACCTAATATAATTATTTTTGTCCAACCATTACACCATATAGCAACCTCCGCCCTCATTTGTGTCCCATACCCATCCAATGATGTCTTTATCAATTGTAAACAGAATGGCTACGGGAGGCAATAAAAATAAGGATAATACTACAACTTTTATCTAAAGGAAAAGAAAATAATTATTACGTACGTCGTACGATATAATATTTAAACCGTGCAACGGACGGGTTTAAAACTAGTTATATTTTAACTTTTGGCTGTAATTAATAGGAAGTTTTGTACATGCTATTTTTTTAGATGACGATTTTGTTTTTCCTAGTTAGCTTTGTATATTGATTGTAATATAATCGAATTTCGACGAGTTTTGTAATATAATAATGTTTTTAAATTTAGCCGAAACTCGGAGGTGTTACACCAAGTATGTTTGCATTTTCTTTGTTTTCTTTTCACAATGGTCCGGGTTGTTTTCCATGTATGTGGTTATGCTTCTGATCATCCACTTCTGCATTCAGCCGCAACGTCCGTATGACTACTATTCCGACTGCGAGGGAGTGATAGAGGATAATATAGGAATAGTCTAGAATAGAACATTGTAAAACTAGGGTAGTTGTAGTTGGAATCCCCTTCTATATATTGTACTATATCATGAGGTTTGCCTCTTCAAAAATACGAAGTCACTTATTACAGTTACCATCGTCTTAATACAGTAGTGTTGTCTGGATGTTTGAGTTTTGCTGCATTGTTCTCTGTTGTAACTTGTAACTTGTAAGTATTCTATGCTCATTTGCCTAAGAATTGTAGTTTTTTCATGTCAAAGAAAAAGGAATAAAGGATTGGGTAAGCTAGTGGTGGATCCAGGAATTGTATCTTGGGGGGGTTACATAACTACATTATAAGTTTCGTATGCCAAGAAGAAAAGAGTCCCCTCAGTCCCTCGATTCAAAACCAATTTTCCTGTCACTTTTTGGCACGGCAAATTGGTGTAGAGCGTTATTGCTATTATGTAAAGACTCTTCTTACAGATTTATAGGGATTTTGGACAACTCTATTATGGTTAAATTTGTATCTTAAATAATATATCGAAAAGCGCTAGAAAGATGAATCTTGAAAGAGAAAGGCTTAATGTATATTCATATACATTTCCAAATGTATATGAGTCATATTTTATTCACATGTCCCACCACTTTTCATTTCTCTCTCTTCAATATCACCACATAAAGATTAAAAAAATACCCAAAATATTCCCCATATATGTTTAACAATGTATATGAGATAGACAAATAGCCTTACTCATCTTGAAACCATGGAAAACCGAACTACTGTGATACTACTCATACTAGTAACTAAAGTTACAGACACAAGCTTTTTGAAAAAAAAGGAAAAAAAAGAAAACAAAGTAGAAGAGAGGGGATGAGGTAAGAGAGAAAAAAAAAGTTTTGACTTTTGGAGATATTTTGAGTATTTACGCGTCTAGTCTATTGCATTTTTCCTCTCATTTGTGGCAGATATGGTGAGAGAGACCATGTTGTAGGTGGGTCATATTACGCAATTGACGTATTTAGCCTTCTTTTTCTTTAGATCTCTATTGAACTTGCAGTACATAATAGCTCAAACATGAATAGTCATCCAGTAACATTTCATACTTTTTATTTCAGTTGGGGGGTCGACCGACCCCCATTCTTTAACGTGGGTCCGCCCCTGGTATAATCCAACATATATAAGATGGCTGTATAGATGGTCAGCACAAACTGCTTGACAACGGATTTTCAAAGTAGTCTCACACTCTTGTTTGGGGTTGTATGTGTTTTGGTAAAAAACTACATCTGTCGGACAGAGTTGATGTAAGGGTTAACTAGCCAACTTGCTACCTCTAGTTCTAGACGAGATCGCTATATGAATGACAGGTAGACAGACTCTAGCAGCTAGGCGGGCACACCATACTAAATAGACTGGTTAACTCTGTCGGGTTGACCTTGTAGGCTAAATAGGTAGACCTTACCAGGTAGACGTACATACTCTGGATGAAGACGAACATACTATATAGGCAGGCAGACTCAGTAGGAATGTAGACTCCATAGGACAAACGGGTAGACCTCGTCGGACAGACAATATATCATGTCGGATAAACGGGTAGACCCTGTCGGACAGACAGGTCTACCCTATCGGGTTAGCTATGCCGAACAGATATGTAGATTGCTGGTCTGACGGGTAGACTAGACTGGACTGGCTGTAATTGAACTAAACACAAATGGAAAGTATATCAACGAAAACAAATGCGAGAGAATAACATAAAGAGAGACAAAGGATCATTTTATACGTGGAAAACCCTATGAATAAGGTGAAAACCCACGGGGGGAGCTTGTTATCCCGCCAAGTACTTCTAGTAGTTCTTGTAGTAGTATTTCGCTTTGTATCTAGGTTACACTCGATGTATGTAAATACAATTGTCGACAATGAAAGAGAATGGTAATACAGTATTTAAGAAATGATGAGATGTAGGAGTGTTAGGTTTCAAGGAATGAGTAAGGGTTTGTTGGTGGAGATAGAGTGGTTGTAGTGGTGGTAGACAAATTGTGGTGGCGGTGGCTATGGTGTTTGAATTGGGTGGAGTTAGATAAAGGAGAATATGTGCTATGGTTAAAGAGAAGTAGTTTGAGAGGTTTTTCAGTAATGTGTAGATGGATCTCTGTAGGAATATTGGTAAGGGTACTTTATAGTCATGTGGTGAAATTAGGGTTCAATGTAGAGGAAATGGGTTAAGTGTTTAGGGTTAAGTGCTATGGAAATGAGATAAGTATTTGGCATGGGATGATGCATGACCTATGCTTATTCTATATATAACTTTGGAGAGCTTATATAATGTTGTTGGGCAGTTCCTCAAGTCTCCCCAACTTCCCACGTTCTTAGGAGCATCTTCACCCATGATCTCCTGAAATGTAGTTGTTGACCAACTGACTGCTCACTTGACCAACTGACTGCTCACTTGGTCACATAGAGAGATATTTGTGGAAGTTGTTGTTGACTTGACTTCGTCTTTTTAGGAGATAGTGCTTCTTATGGAATAAGTCTTTAACTCACTCTTGACAATCTTTATACGTGGTCTTAGTTGTTGGAGAGGAAATAGGAGGCAATTATTGGCTCGTTCTTCTATCCGTTACTACTCAGTTGGTCTGGTAGATAACCCCTTGTTATCCTGGTGGAGATAAAGCATCTTTTACTATTTCTTCCTCTCTAACTGGACTTGATGTGTAGTTGAGCATATCTAGAATAGTTTACTTCGCTTCACTTTGTCTTCCAACCGCAGTCCATCGCCTAGTCTGTCCAACTACCCTCCTGTCAGTCTGATCTGGTCTGTCCGATCTGATGTCGACCTGTCTGTAGAAGTCCAGACGACCAGATCTACACATGGAATACCTCATGCTGGAGTACTCGACCTGCTGGCTGGTCTGTCGGACTAAACCCAGAATTTAGGCCATAACAGTATGTGTATTATATGACGGCAAAGGGTCGGGGTTGTGCTATCTTTGGGTCAATGATTTTAGATCTTCAAATCTAGCGTGTCCGTGTCCGACACCGACACGGCACTTGACAATACGTGTCCGAAACTCTTAAATCGGTGTCCATTATTATATTGATATTTTGCTTATTGGGAAACTCTAGGACACCTCTAAGACACTTCTAGACACTTCAAGAATCTAAAATTAATAGAAGATTGAAAATAAATGTGTGAGTTGAAGAGTATTTATCATCAAAAATGAATTATGGTATCAATGTTTCTTTGAAGATCGTAATATAGATAATTCTTATCTAAGTTTTATTTTATAATCGGTATTAATATAGTATTAAATAAATATTTAAATTAGTATTATACTTTTTCAAACATAAAATATGTATTTTATATAATTTAAATTAGACGTGTCCGTGTCCTATAATTTTCGGACTGCCGTTTCCCGTGTCCGTATCCGTTTCGGTGCTACCTAGGTCGAAACACACTTGTTGGTGAGGGAAAAATTCAGAAAACTAGAGTGAAAGACAGTTATCATTGCTTGGGTTTACTCCACAATAATAGCATCGCATCAGCTGAAAGTTGGTTTGCTCTTAAGTTTGCCTGGATGCTCTCAATTTGTCAGTTTATAGGTAGATGAGGCTTGCATAGGAAATTAAAGGGCACTTTGTTCTTGCTTGGGAGATACCATGTTATGTATATTTCTCCCCCTTTCTTCCAGATGAGGAGGTCAAATTTATTTGAACCGAATTGCATGCAATGGTGTTGACGTGTTGGATATGATGGTTCATATGTTAAACCGAATGCGTATGAATGTATGATCGAATGAATTTGAGTTTATAATACGAGACAAGCTTTACCCACGAAACTTTTTATATAAAACATTTTATAATTCATATGACGTTTTTTTTTTTGAGGCAGTACATACTTAATTGATACAAAAACACAGTAGTTACCCTAATTAATAAAAGTTGTTCATACAACTTCTTAGCTTGATCGAATACATACAAGAGAAGTTGGATACAAATAAAACAACACACAGTAGTTAGCTGTGACGACTATATGGTCAGTGGTGATCTGCTGGGGATTGTTGTAGTTGATCATCTGCTGCTGGTGGGGGTTGTTGTTGCTGAGTAACCCAGATGTAAAACGCACCAACCAACACCAAGAATAGGAGCAGTAGAATCCCAAGCCACAGCATAGATGCGGAATAGGTGACAGCCACCGAAGTGGGAGCTGCAAGGGCAATAGACACATAGAAGAAACCCAAGTCCGACTTGGCTTGAATGATAATCTGAAAAGACAAAAGAAAATCCAAGGAGAGCCCACACTGCGAATAGTGACTCCCAATCTTGCTGATGAAAGTAGATGGGCAAACATCCAGCGACGATCGAAAAGGCAAGTAGTATGAGTTTGGGGATGAGGCCGAGCTCCTGCGTAACCCACTCCATGGTACTGATATGGTCAAGGTTTCTCAAGACAGTCAGAAACAGAATAAATTAAAGAGCACGACAGACCCCGCCGACATGATTCCGCCGTACTCGTGGTGAGTGAAAAGCCCATCCATCTCACCCGGCAAAGTGAGGAGTAAATGAGAGGAAGTAGAAATAGGCTACAAAGCATACAACACCGAATGTACCCCAAAACCACCTGGACCCCTTGAACCACTGACGACCCTCATCCCAAAAGTTGGGAGACCAAAGCATCAGGGCCGTCAACATTTCTCAAGCTTATGATCGACTATGGGATTTATGCCCAACCATCTCTGCTTATATAACACGCTGACAAACTCCCGCCCAGCCTTCATTTACAGGCCGTGTACTCGTCTAACCAATTATTTCTCGCCACGTGGACAGATAAAAGATTCTCCACAGCTTTGTATTCTGACGGTTACTTCAGCTGGTTTCGTACTATTTTTCTTTTTCTATTATTTCGCTATTGAGGTTTTTAGATTTTACCCATCAACAAAATTGGACCTTGTTTTACTTACACGTAGTAGATCTGAGCTGGCCACGGGCTGGCTTGTGCCGCCAGTGCCGAGGTTGGAAAATCTGGTGCGAACTTTGACTAGGCCAGTGTCAAGACGGGTCACGGTCAGTGGCGGAGCTTGAAACATTTTTTCAGGGGAGCCAATTTAAAAATAGAAATAAATCTCATACCATCATTGAAGTAAAGTGTTTTAAATCCCATAATTTAAAAATGAATGACTTCTACAAATCAAATAATACTTGTCGTACTTTGAGCGACACAAAATCAGCGATAATTGACTCTAGGCTAAACGACTTTGCAATCTCCCTCTCAATATAAATACATAGACTATCGGCAAGAAATTCATCTTCCATCTTGTTGCATAGCCTCGTCTTCATAATCTTCATTGCCGAGAATGCTCTTTCCACAATAGCTGTAGAGATCGGGAGAGTAAAAACAAGTCGTATGAGCCTATCAAACAGAAAATACATATCTGACTTCCCTGTATAAGCTAAATGTTTCTCAACTTGTCATCAACTTGTGCTTCACAAATCAAATGTTGCAAACTGATATCTCAAGTTCAATAGCTCTTGTTTCGTGGAATCAGATGGTTAGTACTTCTCAGCTAGACTGTAAATTTGTTCCACGTCAAAAGCTTGAAAGCAATCCTTAGGTTCCAAAGTTGATGTAAGAGTAAGTAGCTCAATTGCTCTTTCGTCGAACCTATTATTTAACCGCGTTCACCGTCTTTAGTTAGGTCATCTGCATGTCATGCCTCGTAGCATGTCTCTTTAATTTTCACTTAAAAAAATTCTTTTGAAATGTATTTCATGGTAAAGAGATAGATGGACATTTCATCTTTGGTAATAAATAAGTGACTTTTTCCATATAAAAAAATTACAATATTTTTTTATTATAAAAAAATCAGTATTTAATATTAATTGATTTCATATTTACCTGATTATTTTGTACCTCTCTTATTACTTATTCGAACTGAGATCACATCATCGGCAATGAAAATGAAAGTTTTATAAATTATAATATTAAGTGATATAAGTATTTGTTCACAAAGAAATAAAATGATAAAATTTATCTCGGGCGTAGTCCGGGTAGGAATGTAGTACTACATATTAAAAGTTGTGTTAGAGGCAACGACCACGTTCATCGGTTTCAGTTAGCCCATCTGCCATGCCACGTGGCATGTCTCTGTAATTTCCACTTAAAAAATTCATTTAAAATGTCTTTTATGGTAAAAAAAATGGAGATGGACATTCCATACATAGTGATAACCAAAGTGACATTTTCCATATCAAAAAATTCACAATATTTTTTAAATATAAATAATTAATATACCAATTCTACAATAGCTACAAAGCTTGTGTAGCCATTAGAAGAGATCAAATGACATCCGTTGATTTCATCAAACAAATCATGGCCATTAATTAAAGTTTGACCATAAAATTAATTTAAAAAAAAAAAAAAAACCACCCATGCCCTTCCCTTTCTCTCTCTTCCCCATTTCCCCTCACCTGACCCACCCCAGCCCCATTGCCGGCGACTCACCCGCCAACCTCACCGCAAATTTTCCGTCAACCACACTTCCCTATCCTCGCGACATAGGTGATAGCAAGGTGCTGTTGGCAAAAAAATGAGAGGCAACGGAGGATGGAGGGAAGAAAGCCGAAAGGAGAGAGAGACTTTTGGAGCATTTATTACGTGGGCGCGTGGGAAGGGCTTTGCCGGCGTAGGTTAGCTGGTGACAGGGGACGTCGGAGGTGCAATGGCTGGTAAAAGGGGATGTGGTTGGGGAGGGGGGGTTGTTGCGTGGTGGTTAAAGGGAGGGGGATATGATGGGTGGGCTGTGGCTGTGGGGTTAGGCTTATTTGTTTTTTATTTTATTTTATTTTTATTTTTCTTTGGTCAAATTTACAATGGCTACCAAGTTGTGGTAGCTATTGTAGAATCCCTCTAATTAATATTTACTATTAATTGATTTCATCTTTACCTTATTATTTTGTACCTTCCTTATTACTTATTTGAACTGGAACCACATCATCTATATTGAAAATGAAAGTTTTATAAATGATAAAATTATTTATTTACAAAGAGTAGCAATACATACATACATATACATACATATACATAATAATAAAGGAGGGATTTTTCAGGGCCATACGTCCAAAGTTGAGGTTTTGGAGCTCAAACAGAGAGTCCACATTTTTTTAAATTGCAATATCTTAGGAGATCTAATTTCCAATCCTAATACATATGAAACATACGTTTTATTGTAGCTTATAATCATAATTAATCCTAATTCTACCTCAATCTATATATATATATATATATATATATATATATATATATATATATATATATATATATATATATATATAAAAGCGAATAATTTTGAGCGAATTGAAGGCGTCCAGGAGGTCAAGAAATGCACAGAGAGTCCAGCATTTGTTAAGCTGTCACTTACGTATTAAAGTAATCCACATTATTAAACATTAAAAAATGCACAGAGAGAGTCTGATAACTTGGGGTACGTATATCAGAATATTACGATACATGTATCATTAAGTTCATATCGAAACATACTTCAAAATAAGATCCATTTACACACACGTTTGAAAAGTTAAGTATGATTTTGGTCGAGATATTTCGAGTTTAAGACATTAAAAATGCACAGAGAGAGCCCAATATTTGTAAAACTCTTCCGTAAAAAAAATTATCAACATGAAACACAATATAAACTGCTATAAATTGAGTTACGTATATCTGAATATTACGATACATGTATCATTAAATTCGTGTCGAAATGTACTTCAATATGAGATCCATATACATATACTTTTGATTTGGTTGTGATATATCGACAAGTTTAAGGCTTTTGTGAAAAAATGCTCAATACGATAACATAAGTGATATAATGAGATTAGGAGACATCTTCACTAACACACATTTAAGTATTTGTCATGTTTATTTATTTATTTTAATTAATAAATAATAATAGACGATTATGACAAGTTTAAAACTTTTGTGAAAAATGATTTAAAAAATAACAAAAAAAAGTATCCGTAAGTGACATCTTCACTAATCAACATTTAATCAATTATCATGTTTTTTAGATGAAGTAATTAATAAAAAAATATGAAAAGTGTCCCGTGTTAATTAATTATCATGATTTATTTATTTATTTTCAGATTAACTAATGAACATATAAGAATAGTCAATTATAGTGAAGTGTCCCGTGCAACGTACGGGCTTTTCACCTAGTTACATCATAATACACATGCAACTATGCAAGCCTTCTTTGTTTTGACGTGGTACAATTTGTTGGAAATAAAGATTAAATCAATCAAAACTTAGCTCACTGAATTGTTGTGCCGAGATCAAGGACCTCTGTACTTAAAGACGATTCCGCCGAGCCACGGTGCAAGCTCCTCCTGACGGTCGCCCTCCAGGTTACACAACTCCGGACCTCCTCTGCACTGAAGAACTCCGGTTGATATAACAGATCCCGAACGCCAAAGCTATGCTCAATCTTTAGGGACGGTAACCTTCGGATTTTATGTGGACTAGATGTTATGATTTCTGTGTCTATAGGGTAGGATACAACGTGGTATTTATATTAGAGGATTTGCCAAATACGAATTAGGTTTAGAAAAAGAAAAACGCGTCGCCGAATGCTCCGCGGAAATCCGAAAAGCTTCTGCCCCCGATTTTCCTATTCCTTACCTGATTCTCCTCTTAAAATTCTTTGCTTAGGAGATTATCTCCAACAATCCCCCACTAATCGACAAGCAACCAAACTGAATTGAGCATAGGTAAGACATTCGAAGGACATCAAGCTTATGTGTAGATGTATGACAACTTGAATCAACACATTGTGGAGTTTAGAGCTCACAGTCATGCCTCAAATGGTAACTACTGTTTTGAACCTAACTGAGGTGATATGAAAGAATCGCCCAACCCACTGCTAGGCATCCTATATAGAATTTGTTATACCGCTGGCATCGTGACTATCTCACGAGTGTGTTCTGACGTATTTTTGATGAGGCCTAACGTCGTACCTGGATTTCGTTGAACGCTCTAGGGAGTATCACTATGGCTCCCATGGGATCGGCCGTGCAAACAGACTCTGTCTAGTTTGCTATATGTAAGAGGAATTCATCCACGCACTACATATGTTCCACACTCAACTAGGTGGATATCTATAAGTGTGCTACCTCACACCCTCCAATCAAGCGAAGAAGAAATCCTCTTCTACCACTCTGGATATGAGTCCATTAAGAGCCTAAGGCTCACCCTTAACATACAGTAGATTTCTGCACATCATAAACTCGATATACCAATTATATCAAAGCAAATAAAGAAATGGAGATAACTTTATTTTAAAATTAGTGCCATAAGAGGTATTTTATTGTATCCTTTGAACTGTACACTAGTAGAGTAGGAATTCAACAAAACTCTTATTAAAGTGATCCAGCCCCATTTCTTTCGCAGTTTCTAATACTGCTTTCTTACTCAGGCCTTTAGTAAGCGGATCCGCAATATTCTTTTCCGACTTTACATAGTCTAAAGATATCACCCCAGTTGAGATTAAATCTCTTATAACTTGGTGCCTCAGGCGTATATGCCTTCTTTTGACATTAAAGGCATGATTCTTAGCTACAGCTATCGCTGCTTGGGAATCACAATGCATACTTACCGACGGTGCAGGCTTACCCCATGTAGGAATATCAGCCAACAAGTGCCGAAGCCACTCTACTTCACGTCCAGCAAGCTCCAAAGCCACAAACTCAGCTTCCATTGTAGATGTTGCAGTGCATGCTTGTTTACAGGACTTCCACGAGATCGCACCCCCACCAAGGGTAAAGATATACCCACTGGTTGAGTTAACCTCATCTTTACCTGTAACCCAATTAGAATCACAGAATCCTTCAAGTACACTCGGAGAACCAGTGTAGTGGATTCCCCAGTTCAGTGTACCCTTCAAATATTTCAGCAACCTCATAAGGACTTTCCAATGAACTTGTCCAGGAGATCTCGTGTGTCTGCACAATCTACTTACCGCATAGGCTATATCAGGTCTCGTGCAGTTCATCAGATACATCACACTACCTATAACCTTTGCATATTCTTCTTGACGTACAGGAAATCCTTCATTCCTTGCCAACTCCACCTCTTTCTCAATAGGTGTTGAAACAGGACTAACTTCAAAGGAATCGAACTTCCTCAGAATTTTTTCAATGTAATGAGATTGACTCAAGGCTAATCCAGTCGATGTCCTTGTGATTTTTACTCCAAGGATCACATCGGATTCACCTAAGTCTTTCATCTCAAACTTTGAACTTAGAAATTCTTTAGTCCTATCGATTGACAACTTGTTGGTTCCAAAGATCAACATATCATCCACATACAAGCACAAAATCACATAACCATCTGAATTAGATTTCACATAAACACAAGAATCACCTTCATTTACCTCAAATCCAAATTCAGCTATCGTGGTATTGAACTTCTCATTCCATTGTTTTGGTGCTTGTTTTAGACCATACAAAGACTTTACTAGTTTGCAAACCTTTCCAGCTTGCCCCGGTTCTGCATAACCTTCAGGTTGATACATATATATCTCTTCATCGAGATCACCGTGTAGGAAAGCCGTCTTTACATCCATTTGATGGATTAATAGACCATTGATGGCTGCTAAAGCCACCAAAGTCCTAATAGTAGCAAACTTCGTCACTGGAGAATAGCTATCGAAGAAATCTATGCCATGTCGCTGAGTATTTCCCATAGCTACCATTCTCGCTTTGAACTTGTCAATCGACCCATCAGCTTTCAGCTTTTTCTTAAAAATCCACTTGCTTCTCAATGGTTTGCATCCTCTAGGAAGATCCGTCAAGATCCAAGTCCGATTAGTAGTAATGGAGTCAAGCTCACTTTGAATGGCTTCCTTCCAAAACACTGCATCAACCGACCTCATTGCCTCATCATAGGTCTTGGGATCTTCCTCCAAGATAAACGCGTCAACCATATCATTAGACAAGTTAACTTCAGAGAGATAATTCTTCACGAAATCAGACCCAAAATCGACTTCCTTTCGATCACGTTTACTTTTTCGCAAACCCGGGTCAGGGACATTCCCGCGGTCCGCGATCCAGCTTTGTTCTTTCGCGGTCCGCCATTATTTCTCCGCCTCCGTCAACTGGAACTTTCGTACAATTATCTCTTGAATTTTTAGATTGTTTCATTGGAAACACATCCTCAAAGAACTCTGCATCCCTTGATTCCATTATGCTTCCAGTTTGATAAGAACCTCTGCTGTCCTGCATCAAGAATCGATACGCAGCACTGTTACGAGCATACCCTATAAACACTGTATCAATAGTTTTGGGACCAATCTTAGCTCGCTTAAATGGGGGAATGCCCACTTTCGCAAGACACCCCCACACTCTAAGAAACCTCAGATTTGGTCTATGTCCCTTCCATAGTTCATACGGAGTTTGATCCAGCTTTTTGTGTGGAACTCGATTCAACACATGACAAGCTGACAAGATCGCTTCACCCCACACGTTTATAGGTAATCCGGAACTTATCAACATAGCATTTAACATATTTTTCAGGGTACAGTTCTTCCTTTCTGCTATCCCATTCTGCTTTGGAGAATACGGTGACGTCCACTCATGAATGACTCCATTTTCTTCACAAAATCTTTTGAGAGACCTCGGATCATATTCACCCCCACGATCGCTTCTTACCCTCTTGATTTTTCGGTCTAATTGATTTTCAACTTCAGCCTTGTAAATCTTGAACATAGATTCAGCTTCATCCTTAGTGTCTAACAAGTATACCACTGTAAATCGAGAACAGTCATCTACAAAAGTAATATAGTATCTTGCACCTCCTTTACTTCTGCAGTTTCTGTAATCTCCTAGATCAGTGTGTATCAAGTCTAGCACATCGGATTCTCTTGACACCGATTTGAAAGCTTTCTTTGCATACTTGGCTTCAACACACACTTCACACTTTCTAAAATCAGTGTTGCTGAAGTTATCAATTAGTCCCACAGATTTTAATCTTTTTATGGAAGCTACATTAACATGTCCCAATCTTCCATGCCATAAATCAAGAGGCTCAGCAATATAAGCAGAATTTGAACTTACTTTATTAATTTCTTTAGTGGGTGAAGATGCATCTAAGGTAAAGAGACCCCCATTACAAAATCCCTTCCCAACAAACTCCCCAAACCTAGTCATTATAAGTTTGTCAGACTCAAAAGACAACTTTAGACCAGCTTTAACTAATAAACTACCAGAAACTAAGTTTCTACGCATCTCCGGAACATGTAGTACATTAGTAAGAGTTAGAAGTTTGCCAGATGTTAATTGAAGGGTCACCTTGCCTTTGACGTACACACCAGCCGCTGTAGAATTCCCCATGAATACCTTTTCTCCATCTGAAGCTTTCACATATTCTTGAAACAAACTTCTATCAGCGCATATATGTCTTGTAGCCCCGGAATCCACGATCCACTCTATAGACTTATCATCAGCCAGATTTGCCTCAGAGACCATAGTAATTATTTCCACATTGCTTGCTTCACCCATTCTTTTTCTCTTCTTAGCATAACAGTCAGCACCTTTGTGCCCCTTTTTGCCACAGAAGTTGCACTTACCAAGAAACTCATACTTGACAGTTGTCTCTTTAGGTTTATCCTTTTGATCAGTCATCCTTTTAGATAAAAAAGGATTTTTCTTCTTACCTTTGGAGAACGCCCCATGTTCGGCCAGGTTAGCTCTCGAAGAGCTTGGAGTGACCAAGGCATGTTGGTCCTTTAGCCGATTTTCTTCTTCGATCTTGATGTGAGAAATCAAATCAGCCATAGACAAGTCTTCCTTTTTATGCATAAGCCTACTTTGATAGTCTTTCCAACTAGGTGGTAATTTATGACTTAAAACAATAGCTTGAGTATCATCACAAATTGTTAAACCTCCAGCAGCCATGTTCAGACATAAGATTTCATATTCACGGATTTGATCAACCATGGGTTTATTATCAACACACTGAAAATCTAACCACTTACGCACTGTATATCTCTTTGAACCTTTATCATGACCACCATACTTAGTCTCAAGAGATTCCCAAATATCATAAGCAGTATTAAATTCCAGATAAATCTCCATCATGTCAGCCGTCATATAATGAAGCAACAAACCCTTGCAGTATCTATCATCCTTATCAAATTTATCAACATAAATTTCTTGATCAACATTATTAACGGGCATCATCTTACCATCTAGCACATAATCTAGTCCTACAGCCATCAGATAGAACCTCATCTTTGGAGCCCAGATCTTATAGTTCTTAGTATCAAGCAAATCAGTTTTTGACATATCAGGAATTAAAGCCTTAGCCACGGTAGTCATTATAGCCTCAGATATGATCAATTAACTCTAAATTATACAAACAAAAATCGTCTTTAAGATTGTTGGAAATAAAGATTAAATCAATCAAAACTTAGCTCACTGAATTGTTGTGCCGAGATCAAGGACCGCTGTACTTAAAGACGATTCCGCCGAGCCACGGTGCAAGCTCCTCCTGACGGTCGCCCTCCAGGTTACACAACTCCGGACCTCCTTTGCACTGAAGAACTCCGGTTGATATAACAGATCCCGAACGCCAAAGCTATGCTCAATCTTTAGGGACGGTAACCTTCGGACTTTATGTGGACTAGATGTTATGATTTCTGTGTCTATAGGGTAGGATACAGCGTGATATTTATATTAGAGGATTTGCCAAATACGAATTAGGTTTAGGAAAAGAAAAAACGCGTCGCCGAATGCTCCGCGGAAATCCGAAAAGCTTCTGCCCCCGATTTTCCTATTCCTTACCTGATTCTCCTCTTAAAATTCTTTGCTAAGGAGATTATCTCCAACACAATTTTACCCTTTTTTTTTGTCTTATACTATTTGTTATTTTTTATACATGTATATTATGCATGTCTTCACTATTCTAAGGCGACACTTTTTTTTTGTGTGTGTTTTGTATATATATAGCTTATAATATGCTAATTGTATCCATTCATAAGTTGTTGTATTTTGAGGTAAAGATTTTCAGTTGAAACAAACCTATAGCCTATTTGATTGTCGGCAACAGCAACATAGGTAGATTAATTATCAGTATCTCAATAATCAATCTTCTATTCTTCTTATATATTAGTGTGATCATACTTATACGTACATAATGTTAGCTACATCTAAATGTTTGCGTTTTCTCCAAGATTTTAGCTCAATATTAGTCTGATTAGCTTTATTAGTGAGTAGGAGTAGGACTGTAAGAGTAAGAGGAGTGAACAATACTGTAGAACTAGGAGTAGGAGTTGGAGTATATATGCTCAGACTTAAGCTTGACTCAACTGAAGGAGTATGAGTAAGAGTTGCAATAGTAGGAGTAAGAGTAGTAGTAGTCGTGGTAGTATGAGTAAGAGTACAGTGGGAGTAGGGGTAGGAGTAGGAGTAGTGTTGGGATGAGTTCGATTTCGGGATAGATGGGATAAATACTCTCACTATATGCATGAGAAAGAGTCGACTTTGCACAATAAGCTAAGACATGAATATGAAAGGGATTGGAGGCCAAAGACTAGCAACAACAAGTCTTAGAGACATAAGACATTGCTACAAACTACAAAACATCACTAGTTTCTGCAGAGAGTATTACATATTTACAGCTGAACAAGAGTGAAGGCGCAGCAAGAAGAAGGCCACAGCATAACCTGAGGCAGCTTGCCAGCTGCTCAAAACGGTTATTAGTGCTCAATGGATAAGTCAGCTGTGACTCATCATAACTAACTTTGTACAGAACCTAGGGAGTTGTTTTTTTTAATAGAAGGATATTCATTCATAATAATTAGGCATACGGCATCTACAACGAGTACTGAATTTATCAAAATACAACGCTAACATCAAATAAAACTCAAACCTCCACAAAACTACGATCATTATGTTAGATGACTCGTGATCCGAAAACCCTCATTATTATTATTATTCATTTAAATCATCATGGGGCTTCATTTCATCGCAATTATGGGTGAATTGGGTCAACGAATATGGTGCGAGTTATTGAAAAAATAATGCGTGTCAAATGGCCAGGCCGGTGTCGGGACAATATGGGGCATAACCTAGAATTAGCGGGTTCATGGCTCCAAAATTTACGGGTCCACGGTCAGTCCAACTCAACTGAAAGATATATATGTGGGTCAATACAAATTGGGAATACTATGGGTCACTGACTCACTGGTTATAAAACATGGGCCATGAATCCAAAGTGACGTGTTTCTGACCGAAAAATAACGGGTCACGAGTCTTAAAAAGCGAATTTGGATTAATAAATAGTTGGCAGAAGTAGTAATTTGCCCCCACCACTCTACCCAATTGTGCAATTCAACTCCTTAATTTCCAATTGTAGCAATGAGGCATTAGCTTCCAATTGCATCCATTAATTTCTAATTTGTTTTATTCTTAATATTTTGATCGAATGAAAAATAGTTTTGCATCCAAAAATATATTCTAATTAATTAAAAAAAAAAGTAGGTTTGGAAACTTGAAATAAGAGCTACTCCGTACATAGTCAAAGTAGTCATCTTCCCACAATAATAGTGAGTTGAATAAAGGTTGGTTGACAGTACAACAAGCTTAGAATTGGTCAACCATGAGTTTGTAGGCAGCCTAAAGTATAGGAGCAGTCGAAAAGAAAAGTAGTTACACAAATAATCAAGTAAACACTCAAAAAAATATGTAAAATAATAACAGATCCCTAAGGTATAGGAGTGATTAGAGGAGAGTAAAGTAGAAGACGGAGCAAGCTAAGGGCTAAGGCGGCTGTATATATATATATGATATAGGATGATTGTTGAAGAAAGGTAAGGTAAAAAGAAAAATGAGCAATATTATTCATCCGGATTATTACAAATGTTCAGACATAGGAATAATACAATATGTGGCAGCAGGTGGGACGTTGTTCTGGGCATACAACATGCTGTGTAGAACAGATCTTGATGTTGACATTCTGATGTTACCGATGTTACCAATGATAGCGGGGTTGTTTATATTTAACATACAAGGCCCACATTTAATGGTTTCTGTGGAATCATATTACCAGGCATACGGCTTGAGTCCTACGCCGCCTCCACATCCAAATTCTCTTTACTACTTAAGAGGACTTGGAAGGCTCCTTTCACTGGCTGTTCCTTGGATCTCACTCCAACTCTTCACTTATGACGCTTCCGGTCTTGTGGGTTTGTTCACCGTTCTCTGTTTTATACTTCAAGCCTTGATCAACACCGTCTTAGTCCGCCGCCTCAAGTATCACGACTTTGGTTTTTTCTACTTCACATTGGCTTTTGCTATCTCCAAGGCTTACTCCCTCCCTGCCTCTCTACCTCGGATCATCATCGTCTCCTCTTGTTTTGCTGCCACAGTGATCGAGGGCCTTTTTAGAGACTCAATTGTCTTGGTCTATACACCACCACCACCGTCACCCAAACGAGACTTACCCAAACACGACTTACCCAAACAAGACTTACCTCCGGTCTGATGATACACGTGTGTTTAGTTACTTTAATTATTTCTCTTGATTTTATTTTCTTTCATAGAACTTAAATTAAGTTGGGCTTGATCAAGTTTAAAACGGGTCATATTTTGAGTGGGATAAATTTAATTTACTTGGATAGTACGAGTAGTTGACAAATGAGTTTGGGTAATGAGACACTAGGTGGGCTCATTATCTTTGAATAATTTCAATAAGCACTTTAATCTGTTAGATAATTTGGAATTAATTAACTAAAACGTAACAAATCATTATTTCTTTTGTTAATTAATTATTAATTTAGAATTAATGTTTTAATTAGTTCGCGTGGTTTTATTATGTGTTTAATGCTTTAATGCGTGATTTATTTTTAATATCTTGTTTATATTAAAATTGGGTCATTCACTTTAGAAGTGAGTGCGTGAATGTTTATGTATAAATGGTTTATGCATGATATGATGTGACTGGTATGACCTAAATTAGGATAGAAAATACGGTCTGTGTATCGTCATGTATTTTTGTAATCCAAATACGGCCTGCGTACCGTTACGTATTTATGTAATTATTGATTTAAATACGGTCTGCGTACCGTTCATCGATTGTAATTACTATGGAGAGGAGGCTAACCGTTGCATGGAAAATCATGGTGATGGCGCATGAATGGTGCGGATGGGATCCAAATACCTTACGGAGTCTTGAAGATTAAATCTTTAGGACTAGACGCCATACTAGGATCACTTTTATTTCTCGCAATTTATTTTGATATTTATTACGTTTATTCATGATTTATTAGTTTTACCTAACTCGTATATAGTTCACTAGAGTTTTAGGTCAAATAATAAATCAAAGTCCCTAATAATATTGAGTTTATTTGCCTTCCCACACAAGTAGCACCTATTAAGTCCTAGATCATTAGTGATGGATTCCGCCAAAACGAGGTATCACTTCTAATTTTGGGATAAATTCGGGTAAACTTATGAAGGGGTTTGCAAGTTAAGTGTGGTTAATACAAATGGGAAATGTTGAGTGGAATATTCATTAGATAAATTCCATCGACATTAGCATTCCAAATGCAATCTTTGTAGTTGCACCTTTTTAGAAGAGGTTTGTATAGCCAAAAGATTTCGAAATCATACAACTGACCCTCATCCCATAATATGTTGCATGTGAATTTAGTCTCCCTAAACCAACTTATGTGGAATTCCCAAGAAATTTCTTGACCTTTCGTCAAGATATGATTTCCGAGATCATTCGAGTTAGAATGACACGTTAGATTTAATGCATGCCCATCCATCAAATTGTTGACAACATAAACATGATATTTGTTATACAATGACCCTAAACTACTTCTTTTCTCTCCAAGAATATTGTGTTTATTACTTGCCTCACCATTGATGGTCATAATGCTACACATGAAGCATATAGACAAAAAAATTTGTAGGGGAGACATTGTCTCTGTTTTGTTTAGCAAAAGGACCAAATTTAATCAGGGGGAGAAAAATGCAAGTGTACTCAAGTATAGTAGAATCAGGATATATATAGTATGCTCCTAGTGTATCAATCAATCTATAGGTTGTACACAATCTTTGTATCAATCAATCTATAGGTTATACACAATCTTTGTACTCTAAGTCATGACAAAGGCCATGACAATTTGCTACACAATCTTTGTACTTTAACCCATTTGCTACACAATCTTTGTACTCTAAGCCACCACACAAGGCCTTGACAATTGGCTACACAATATATTTACTTTAACCCATTTGCTACACAATCTTTATACTCAAAGCCATCACACAAGGCCATGATAATTTGCTACACAATCTTTGTACTTTAACCTATTTAATTTGCTACACAATCTTTGTACTTTAACCTATTTGCTACACAATCTTTGATAGAAGTGACATAATATAACTAAAGAAGTATTTTTCAACCACCAAACCACTTTTAGGATTTAAAACCACCAAATATTATTGTCAAATAATTTTTATATCAATTATGGAATATATAAGTTTTAGTTGAAAAAATATTTGATGTAATGTTATTCTGGCTCGAAAAATCAAACGCGACTTAAATATTCATTGAGTGAATGACTGATTGTTGATCGATCATTTCCGTAAAGGCTTATCTAACGCTGATGTGGAGGCAAAAATTTACACTAAAATTAATATGGAATATAGTTTATTTCATGAATAAAAAACTAATTTAGTTTTATCTAACGCGCTTTTGTGTGTCATAAGCCTATATTTTATGACACATTACCCGTATTAATTCGCTCCTGTTTCAACTGTCATATGTTAAAGTTTTATATATTTGGCTCCCTTTTATGTGTCATGAACCCCCCCCCCCCCTTTTATCATAATCGCATCTGTTTTGATGCTAATAAAAAACCACTTTAGTTGTATCTGACTATCTACACCGTTTTATGTCATGAACACGCTTTTATGACACATGACCCATATTGAGTCACACCCGTTTCGACTCCCATATGTTTATTATTATTTATTTGGCTTATTTTATGTGTCATAAAGCTACATTTTATCACAAATGACTGCTATTGACTCTCGTATGTTTAGTTTAGTTATATTTTCTACGCTTGTCAAATTTTAGACGACCCGCAGTCCCAATTTGATCCTTAATATAAGACAATAAAGATTATTCTCTAATTTTTTTTATTCTCTAATTTTTTGTTGCACAAAAGAAATGATTATTTTCTAATTTTATATAATGGAATATATGCTAACTATATGTTGCAATTTCAGTCAAAATTGAAGAAATGGTCAAATTTTGTTTCCAAATAACTTACTGTAGAATATATGGTAGTACAATTATTGGTCGAGATCTTTGTTTTTTAATTTGGATGAATTATTAGGGATTAATGTCCTTTATATATAATTTTTTTGATTAAATAATTAACAAAATCAATTGGCTTAATGGTTGAAGTGTTACAATAATAGCGATTAACTTTTTTTCGTCGGTAAATTTTAACACTAAAATATCAATTTATTCTTATTTACAAATTATTTTATATAATATATTATATAATAATAATGATTTCATTATATGTATGCCTTACACGGAGTATGTTTTACAAGAAAATTTTAATTAATATTTTATTAATATTAATTGTTTTATATTATTTTTTTAATTAGAATTATATTATAATATAACTAAAAATCAATAATAAATTTCTTTTTTACTAAATATGTTTCACGCTCGAGTTGGGTCTTGACCCTGACATTTCGGGTCAGTTTGGGTTTCGGGTGATTTTCGATTTCGGGTTGAAAAAGTCCGGATATCTCGGGTTATTTTCGGGTTGGGTCTCGAACGATTATTCGGGTCGGGTCAGTCTAGTTAAAGTGGTTTCATTATTTACATGGGTGATACAATCAAGGTTGTTTATCGTGTCCTGTCGAAACGCTCAACTTAAAAGCGGAGGACCTCTCTCTCTCTCAAGAAGTCTCCTAATAAGAAAAAGAAAGAAAGAATGGAGGAGTGGGACACAAGGACGAAATCAACACTGACGAAGATCCCTCTGCTGGGCACCAAAGCAGGTCCACGCGACGGTGCGGCATGGACTCAGCGTCTGAAGGAGGAGTACAAGTCGCTTATAGCATACACTTCCATGAACAAATCAAATGACAACGACTGGTTCCGCATCTCCGCCGCCAACCCGGAAGGGACACGCTGGACCGGCAAATGCTGGTACGTCCACAACCTCCTCAAGTACGAGTTCGATCTCCAATTCGACATTCCCGTCACTTATCCCTCCACCTCTCCCGAACTCCAACTCCCCCAACTCGACGGCAAAACCCACAAGGTTCCTTTTTTTTTTTTTTTTCTTTTTTGATATGATTGAATTGGGTACTTTTGATTTGTGGAATTACGTGATTGAAATTGTGTGATTGGACCAACAGATGTATAGGGGCGGCAAGATTTGCTTGACTGTTCACTTCAAGCCTCTTTGGGCTAAAAATTGGTACTTTTTCGAATCCCCAAATTACCCATTTCAATTCAATTTATATTTGATTATGCATGTCTTGCCCTTGAATTTCATGTGTGATCATATACAACTTTATTGCTTATGCTACAAGTTTAGGATTCGATTAGATCTTTGAGCTTATGAGGTGTGGTTATACATGTTCTATATGACAAACCCTTGAAGAAAATCCCCCCTCATCGTTAGGATTGCTAACCTTGGTTTAATCCATATAGAGGATTCCTCCTATTATTATCAGAGTGGCACGTATGAACTGCGTACACATTTTGTCAGTAGCTTTACCAATGCTCTTTGGACAAGTAAACTAGCATACCGGACATGATCAACGCCACATATGACAGACTCAGGGAACTGAAGCTTACTAGCATAAGAGAGGTCATTTGTAGACCAATGCTGCAGCGCACTTTTAATCTTGGACAAAAGGGCCTGAAACATTTCGCTAGAGAGCCTTCCTGAATTTAATGGAATGCCAAGGTATTATAAGGGCAATTTACCTTCAATAGAAGCCATACCTTTAGGATTTCTTCTTTCAGAGCACTATTTACCCTTCCGAAATCAATATTTGTCTTGGCTGGGTAGAACCAAAAAACTTCAGCTACAAATTGAAGTGTCATCTGCAAAGATGTTTTTTTTTTTTTTTTTTTTTTTTTTTTTTTTTTTTTTTTTTTTGTAAAGACCTGCAAAGATGAGATGACTCAAGTTTTCAGTGTGCTACATTGGGTGATAAGTGAGGGATCACCTTGTCCCAACCCCTTTTTTAACAAAGAATTTTGTGGTGGTGATACATGTAATTAACTAACGACTCTGCTGCAAAATTCTTGAGGAAGACCCAAAGGAGGCACAAGAATAGAGAGGACCTCTCAACTGACTCAACCGAAAGCTTTCTTGACGTCTACTTTGATTTGGCATCGTCAATAAATGTGCTTTTTTCCAAAAAAAATAGCTCTACCCTTTGTAAAAGATGCTTGTTCAGGGCCAGCAGTATCAACCTATGTTTTGGCCAAGAGTTTACTAATCAGCATGGAATGGGTCTGAAATCCATCACTGAGTTAGGACTAGAGTACTACTCTTTAAAATAAGATTGATTATAGTAGAATTGACCTCCCTAAGAAGCTTTCCAGTGTTGAAGAAACTTCTAATTGAACCACAACATTCTCCATCAATAATCTGCAAGGAACCCTTGATTAACGCAGAAAAAGACCCATCTGGTCCAGGAAATTTTTTCTCATCAATGGAGAAAAGTGCAGCCTTAATTTCGTCATTTGAGATAAGGTGTAGCAGGGTTAGAGCATTTTCTCTACTCGTAATGGGACCAAAAACTTTCAGTGCATAATCCATCCCCTGAACCACTGATATCTCCCATAGCATCTTTTGGTAGTAGTTAAGAAAGCTACCAGCAGCTTTTGTTAGTAGTTGTTAGAAATTAATCTAGAAAACTCTAGATCATCATTGAATGTTTGGAATGCCTTAGCGATATTGTAGAACACTCTAGTAACTAGTTTTCCTTGTTCGAATGTCTCTTTCCCTATGGTCAATTAACAATGTGTCTTGTTTGTCTTGCAGTCCTCGGTTTGGCATAGCCCATGCTTTGTGTCTCGGCCTTGCTCCATGGCTTGCAGCTGAAATTCCCATCTTGGTCGACTCTGGTATGATTAAGCACAAAGATGATGTTGCCTCGGCCAGCGACTCTTAGCTCTTATCTCCAGGCTTGTGTGCTCTGAGGTTAAACTATTCTTGCTCTCCAAAGAGTGACAGGAAGAGAGATTCTGAGGGAAGCTATCTATCTATCTATCTAAATCTTTTTTGTGTATTAGGTAAAGTGGTGTTATTTGACTGAATTTTAGCCTGTCGCCTTTATCTACAAAAACTTGTGCAGATTTGTGCTTCAAGTTGAATTGTGCGAGATTTACAGTTTGTTTCCATGGCTAACCTAAGATTTGGGTACAGCTTATAGTAATCAACGTAATATGAGATTGTATTGTGTTAATCTTTTTTCTTGTGTCAAGTTCAAGCAGAAGAAGTGGGAATTTTCCACTCGTGAATACGACAACAATAGTGATGAATCTATTAGGATGTAAACAGCAATATCATTTTCGAGGTAGCGACAGAGTGAGATCGTAATAGGATGTGCAGGGTGTGTAGCCATGAAGGCAGAACTTGATTTGTGAGAATGTAGCAAGTAGAGCCAAAAGGGATGGGGGAAGAGAGTGTGAGTATGTTGGGGATCCACGAGTTGCTCAATCATGAGTTGTGGCTGCCAGTCAGTGGTAATCTGAGCGCTCAATCTCCATCACATAATATTGTGGACTTCCCGTCCCTCCTCATCACTCACTCGTGACCAATCATCCTTTGTTTTCTCCTCAGACATACATTATACATACAACAACTGATAATAGTATAACAATCCAAGGACGACCTTTGTGTAACAGAATTAATACGGTATTTCTTTTCCTACTCGTATAGTATAAGTATTTTGTAATATGCGAATCTTAGCATTTTGGCCCGACATTCATCGAGTGTAATCAAGATTGGTAGATATGAGGGAGTCAAATTGCGTTGGCCATACTTGTATTATTGGCAAGAGGAGGGATGGGAGGTTTCTAGTTTGGACTTTTTCAATTTGATTTTTGTTGGATCAACATGACATTA
This sequence comes from Spergularia bocconei, assembly GCA_963457585.1. Lineage (NCBI taxonomy): Eukaryota > Viridiplantae > Streptophyta > Magnoliopsida > Caryophyllales > Caryophyllaceae > Spergularia > Spergularia bocconei. Next base: position 104,704 of record OY734954.1, read on the forward strand.
AGCCAACCGGATGTATGTGCATAAATAAGCTAGCCATGACATGGATTAGTTCTAAAAAATGTAGTTGGATTCAACACACATAAGTTGACAGTGTAGTTTATATTATTGTTTTATGAAACTTAACTTGTAGGCGGTAGGAAGGTAGACTGGCTTAAAACTTTAAAAGAGAAGTTATGTATCGGTTAGTAATTTGAGTGGTAAGACGAAAAACTAGCATAAGGCCGGCCGTCCATATGAGACATGGGAAAAACGAGGGGGAGAGAGGCAGCGTAAGAGTAGTGGACCACCACACCACAAGGAAGAGAAGAGAATAGAATAGGTGCGGGTGCGCCCAAAGAATTGACCCAGTGGACCGTGTTTCCATTTGCAAATGCAATAATAGTTAGAGGAGTAGAAGAAGGAAGGGGGGGAGTTGGTCGTGTGGATAAAACGTGTCCATAATAGACCAATCACAATTGAGAGATATCCAAATCCAGCTTTCCTTTACATAGCTTTGCTTTGTTGGTCAATTCAGCTTCTCATTTACTCAAATTATTAAAATCAAACAAACCCACTCCTCCTTTCTTCTCGCTCTCCACACGCCCCCTCTCTCTCTCTCTCTCTCTCTCTCTCTCTATACCAACTTTCATTCTCTCATCGGCGCGTGGACTCCAAGCATGGCGGTAACCACTGGTTTATCCTCCTCCGCCACCGCTACCACAACCACCTTTGCTTTGGAGTCTCTCCTCCACGCCGCCTCTCCTTCACCCTCCTCCTCTCCTTCCCTCATCTCCTTCTCCCGCTCCCACCGCCGCCATCGATCACCTCTCATCCACCGCCCCAGGTCCGAACTCACCTCCTCCGATTTGGCCACCTCATCTTCCGCCGCCTCCGCTCGCTCATCCAGCATTTCCGCCCTCGAACAGCTCAAAACCTCCGCCGCCGATCGTATGTCCTCCCTCTCTCCTCTTTTTTTTAGATCGTCTTTTATCCAAAGCTGTCGCCTTTTTTTTAATCAATGTCCATTAAAATTTGGTTTTATTTAATTATTTGTGAATTTTGCATTTCTGTGTCTTTAATGAATAGCTTTCCCCCTTTGACTTTAGCGTCAATTTTACACCACCCTCTGATTCTGTTTCACCCACCAACACTATTAATGAGCTGCATTTTTTTTCCGTTTTGATAATTGTGGTTTATTATGAATTTGAATACGCCATTGTTACATCGAGAGTCATGCTCAAAGTTGGAGAATTTCTCCAATAAAGTCGAAATGATTGGAGTAATTAGTGTTGTTGTTAAATGTGATTAGTGTGGAGTGATTCAACAAAATTTGTAATTGTAGATGATGATATTTGGAATGATAATTTAGCAAAGTTTGAAACTTTCAGGATACACAAAGGAAAGGAGTAGCATTGTGGTGATAGGTTTGAGTATTCACACCTGTCCCGTTGAGACCCGTGAAAAGCTAGCCATTCCCGAAGCCGAGTGGCCCAGAGCGATAGATGAGTTGTGTAATTTGAATCATATTGAGGAGGCTGCCGTCCTCAGCACTTGTAATAGGATGGAAATCTACGTTGTCGCCCTCTCTCAACACCGCGGTGTCAAGGAAGTTACTGAATGGATGTCCAAGGTCCTTCCTTCTCCCCAACTATTTACTCTTGATTGCTATATGTTTTTTCTTGTATGGAATATGAACCAGAAATTATTAACTTTTGAAAACAGGATATGCCTCTGGTCCTCTGTGTCTATTATTGTATGTCCTGCCAAGTCCAGAGAAACACCTCCACCACTGTAGCTCACCATCTTGGTTATATGATGCCTGATTCCTCTTATTCTAGTGTTCCACCTGCACCATTATCGTCTTTATAACCATGTCTCTGCCGCTATATTCCTATGTCAGGGCATTGTCTCTCTTTATATTGTTTTTTTCTGTGTGTGTGTGTGTGTGTGTGCTGAACTGCTGATTGGTTGTTAATATAAGCACAAATTGATTAAGAGGCTATTCTGATTTAACTGTATCTTTGCTTACTCATGTTTGGGCTCTCTTTTTGCTCAGTCTATCTTGTTTGGTATATCATGCTATTGTTTGATAAACAAAATCTAGCACCGTCCTGTTGTAAGTTGGCTGATCTTGACCCTGTAAAAATGATATTCTTGTTTGCAGACTAGTGGAGTTCCTGTAGCTGAGATCTCTCGCCATAGGTTCTTGCTCTACAACGGTGATGCTACCCAACACATCTTTGAGGTGTCCGCAGGGTTGGACTCCTTGGTCTTGGGAGAAGGTCAAATTCTTGCTCAGGTAAAGCGGGTCGTCACAGTTGGCCAGGGAGTTGTTGGCTTTGGCAGGAACATTAGTGGACTCTTCAAGCATGCAATCACAGTTGGCAAGAAGGTCAGACACGAGACAAATATAGCTTCTGGTGCGGTTTCAGTGAGTTCAGCTGCTGTGGAACTGGCCTTGATGAAGCTCCCTGAATCTTCACATGCAAGTGCCAGAATGTTGGTGATTGGAGCCGGCAAAATGGGTAAGCTTGTGATCAAACACTTGGTAGCAAAAGGGTGCACAAAGATGGTCGTTGTCAACCGAAGTGAGGAGAGAGTTGCTACTATCCGTGATGAATTGCAGGGTATAGAAATTATCTACAAGCCCCTTTCTGAAATGCTTGCCTGTGCTGCTGAAGCAGATGTTGTTTTCACCAGCACAGCATCAGAAACTCCACTTTTCCTGAAAGAGCATGCACAAACTCTCCCTCCTGTGGGAGCACAAGTGGGAGGTGTAAGGCGTTTTGTTGATATTTCTGTTCCAAGGAACGTGGGTTCATGTGTCTCAGACGTTGAAGGTGCAATAGTGTACAACGTGGATGATCTCAAGGAAGTTGTGGCGGCTAACAAGGAGGATCGTTTGCGGAAAGCAATGGAAGCTCTAGTCATCATTGATAAGGAAGTTAAAGAGTTTGAGGCCTGGAGGGATTCCTTGGAGACAGTTCCCACCATTAAGAAGTTGAGGGAATATGCTGAGAGAATTAGGGCCGCAGAGTTGGAAAAAGCGTTGTCAAAACTGGGCGATGATCTTCCTAAGAAAACCAGGAAAGCTATTGATGATCTTAGCCGGGGGATAGTGAACAAGATTCTTCATGGTCCAATGCAACACCTTAGATGTGATGGGAGCGACAGTCGGACACTGAACGAGACGCTAGACAACATGCATGCACTAAACAGAATGTTTAGCCTTGAAACTGTTGCCTCTGTATTGGAACAGAAAATCCGAGCTAAGGTGGAGCAAACTCAAAAGTAACATCTCCTGGGCAGAAAAGTCTTCAACAATTCTTAAATCCTTGATTCATGAATAAAGGGATACCTTCCTCAGTCCTCATGTATCATGCAAGTTCTCAATATCAGGAACTGGCAGGGACCAGGAAAGGGTTCTTTCACTTCATTGATTGGTGTTGATCATTTCTAACAATCACGTCGGATATTTTTTAATTGTATCCTGTTGCTGTCATCCGGCTACTTCAGAAATTTGAGGATTAAATCATCTGTGTTATATATGAACTAAAAAGCAGTTCAGGTATAAAACTGTACAATTTTTGTAATTAATATACAGTACTGATTTTTTAATAGCAGTATGATTTTCGGCACTCTACTTTCATCTTGGTTATACTTATACGATTTTTAAAGGATAATGTTACGAGTCTAATGTTAAAACTAGGGGCTTGGAGGGATTCTTTGGAGACAGTTCCCACCATTAAGAAGTTGAGGTTAATTAATATGCCGAGATAGTTAGGGTCGCAGAGTTGTTAAAAGCGTTGTCAAAACTGGGCTAAGATCGTCCCAAGAAAAGTAGGAATGCTATTTACGATCTTATAAGTCGTCTCTCAAAAGTTGGCATTATTTATTAACTGTAACTTGTTCGTTGGTTTTTTCAGGGTGCCGCACTGCCGCATAAGTTAAGCTTGAAAGTTGAAAACCCGTTTCATTCTGAAGAAAGCTTGAAAAGTAATCTTCTTGATGGTAAAGAGCTAGTTTAATTTGGTGTTGATATGCAAAATTTTCAGTTTCTATCATGTATATTGAGAAATCATAACAGTTGACATTATTTCTATGGTCAGAAGAGGATATGAAACTACAATTATCAGCTTCTGCGTGTTAAGGACATGTTAAGGATAATGTTAGGAATAATGTTACGAGTCTAATAATTCTAATGTTTAAAGGATAATGTTAAGGATTATTTTACGAGTCTAATGCTAATGTTTAAAGGATAATGTTAAGGATTATTTTACGAGTCTAATTCTAATGTTTAAAGGATAATTTCCGAGTAATATTGTGTCTACGGATTTTAGGATTATCGCGCCCTAAAAACAAGCATATATGGATAGAAACGTTAGACGATTTTTTCATATCACAAATATCAGCATTCAGCAGCACGTACAATACTGTTGTTTGGTTAAAGACAGAATTCGAAAAAGAGAGGGTTTGCCAATTCTGAGAAAGTGGTGAATATAAGTGAAAGAAAGTGATAAGACGAGGAGCTAAGATTGAGGTGACTTGCTCAACAAGCACAGAGTATCGGCCAAGCATTACGTAACTAACTGCCTTGTGATGACTTGACTTCTCCAAGGGGTTACCACTAATTTCTCCCAACAAATTAAAAACTCTCCCTATTTATACTGACAACAACAAACACAATCCATTATCAAACACAACAAAAAAAAAAACTCTCAAAAGGCAAAACAACAATGGCGGCCAATAATCATGAGGATGATAACAAAAAGGTGGGAATTGTAGTAGTCCCATTCTTAGCACAAAGCCACCTTAACATGTCCTTCCATCTTTCTCAACTCATAATTTCGTCATATGGTATTCCTGTCCACTGTTTCCTCTACTCAACATATTAAGCAGCTCAAACTCCGTATCAAAAACGCTACTGATGACACAGATAATAATAATAATAATGATGATCATGAGGCAATCATATTCCATGATTTCTCCGTGTCATCTTGCGACCAAATCGTCGACGTCTTCCGCACTGTTCCTGATCTTTACCAGCCTGTCTCCGACCTTGTTCGAGAACTGTCGTCGAAATATGATAAGTTGGTAGTAATCCATGATGCTCTCATGGCGTGCGTCGTTAAGGATGTCACATCACTCCATAATGCTCAATCCTATACCTTCAATACCGTCTCTACCTTTGGCCTCTTTGCTAGCTTCTGGAAGGTATAATTCATTATTTCCTGTTCATTTTTCATCAGATTGCTGTAATTAATTGATCTAACAAAGACTGATAATGTTTGATGACATCAGGCAATTCCGGTGAAGCCCTTTGAGTTGGACCCACCAGATGCTGTCCCAAGTGTTGTTCCTACTGATGCACACAAGAACTTGCCCTCCGAATTCACAAGCTTCATTAGTGATCAGTTTAAGCTTAACTATGTCATTGATACAGGGACTTTATACAATGACAGCAGGGTAATCAACGCCACATACGTTGGATTATTCGAAAAATTACTGCCCATGAAGAAACATTTTGCTGTTGGCCCTCTTATCAGCAAAAATATTGTGCTCAATCGCCTCAATAATGCTACTGATGATGATCAGGATGCTTGTACTCAGCTGTCAGAAAAGGTATGCATTGCATGCATGCAGGTTTACAATGCAAATTTTATTACTAATCACACTTTTCTTTTAATTTAAAAACCAAGTTGATGATCGATTAACTCTTTATTACTATGTGCAATAATAATGTATAGATGAAGCCATATGCTAGTGGTACACACAGATGCCTAAAATGGCTAGACAGCCAAGAGAAGGAATCAGTGCTATACATCTCATTCGGAACAACTACTTCGCTTCCAGAGAACCAAATCCAAGAACTGGCTACCGCATTAGAGAGATGCGGCCAAAACTTCCTATGGGTGCTCAGGAAGGCTGATAAAGGCGATATCTTCATCAGTGCTGAAGATGAAGCTGATAAACTAAAGAAGCTTCTTCCTGAAGGGTTTATGGAGAGAGTGGGAGACAAGGGCATGGTAGTGAGCGACGAATGGGTTCCACAGTTGGAGATTCTGGGGCACCCTTCAGTTGGAGGGTTCCTGACTCACTGCGGATGGGGATCCTTGACTGAGAGCATGAGCATGGGTGTCCCGGTGATTGCTTGCCCCATGCATTCGGATCAGCCTTTAAACTCGGTCCTGGTGACTCAAATCTTAAAGGTTGGCCTGCTGATTAGGGACGACTTGTGGGAGACTCATGGGGAGCTTATAAGCTCGGATATATTAGAGAAGGCAGTGAAGAGGTTGATGGATTCAGAGGAAGGTCAAGTGATGAGAAGAAAGGCTAAAGATATCGGCCAAGCCCTTCGAGGATCAATGGCTCAAGGTGGTGCGTCTCAGTTGGATTTGGATTCTTTCATTGCTCATGTTACTAGCTAGTTCATGAGGATGTTACTAGCTGGCTAGCTTGTCAATTTATCGCAATCTTTACTACGTCGACGATGTTAATCCTTTTATACTATTAAAGGAGGTTTTTTCAGATCTCTCACAATGATCGGAGATTATTAGAGAGTTTTGACAATTTTATAATATTATTTAGTTATCAAGTTTATGTGAAACTCTTTTAATTAAACAATCTTCTATTAATAATAATATTATAATAATATGTTTATATTAGACAACGCTACTAAGAATCTTACTAATATGTAGCTTTCAAAGTGCTATGTCATAGAATTGCTATAGTACGATAATACACATTCTAATTAGGAGTTAATGTTAACTATATTCATCTAAAACCAAGTGAAGGTTGGTAATGTGATTGGTGGGTTTTCATCTGAAAACTTTGTGATGATCTTGAATTCGTCAATTTTCATGTCTCTTGATAATAAATGGTTCCAATATGATTTTCATCTCGAGTTAGATTGTAATTAGCCTTCTTCATTTGTTAGGATTAGCGTACGTTATGCGTTAGTGTAGAAGGTGTTTCCAATCACAATTACAGTACTAAACGCAAAGCATACATGACTACGTACTTATCCTAGCTACGTGCATTAGTGCGTATATAACTCAGCATATTAGAACTAAACGTAATACGTTATAATCCTACGTACATTGTGCATGAGTTTTTAATAAGTGTGTCTGATATCTAGCCTATAAGTTGTATAAATATAATTGTGTAAGATTTGATTTCTCCTTCTTTGTTTGTTTTTTTCAAAAGAATTAGTCGATATATTTATCATACGAGAGAACATTTCAACGAAATACGTTAAAAACCTACGTACTTTGTGCATGAGTTTTCAATAAGTGTGTCCAATATATAGCCTATAGGTTGTATAAATATAATTGTATAAGCTTTACTTCTCTCCTTCTTTATTTGTTTTTTTTTTTCAAAAGAATTACTCCCTCCCTCCCAGCTCAAACGCCCCGGAGGTTTTTTTGTAGTAAAATAAGAAAAATTCATGTAGTAAGTTGAGTGGGGTAATATTAGGAAAAAGGATGAGAGAAAATGTGGGGTTTTAATAAAAGTAAGAGAGATATGTAAGAGAGAATGCGATAATTTAATAAAAGTAGGAGAGAGAAATATGTCCAAACATAGATGGGGGTGTTTGAGGTGGGATGTCCAAAAATGGAATATGAGACGTTTGAGCTAGGACAGAGGGAGTAGTTGATATATTTATCATTCGAAAAAATATTTCTAAGAGACTTACAAAAGTATAGCTAGCCACTAACAACCTATTGGTTGTATAAATTTAATCTAATTGTCTACTATAACCTGTAGACTGTAGTTTATGTCTAAATTCAAACTATCATTCATATAAAAAAACAAACAAAAAAAACTTAAACTATCATACTTATAGTTCTTCCTAAACCTTGACAAACTAACAATTATTTTTCAAAAAGTTGTTTCAAGTCTAAATTTTTGTTACAATTTATAAATAAGAAATAACAAATGAGAATTATTGCGATATTTGAGATTAATGGACGCAAGGAATGTGGAAATAAATTTTGAATGGAATCGAATACAAAATTGAAGAAAATAACGCAAATGAAAAGAAATTATGAGAATAAAAAAGGGGATTTTTTTCCCCAAACATCTTTATCATTACTATGAAAACGTAACTTATCAGAACTTACCCGGCTATAATTTATAGCCTTATAGTCACTTTGTATATATATATTTTTTTTTGTGTCACTCAACTCTCGTGACACCCCTTTAACGTTAATATCTTTCACAATACAATGGTTGCATTATGATATTGTACACTTTTGGAATTATTACTGTTTTGAAATATTTTTTCGTCTGACTAACCATCAAACCACTAACTCGAAAAACAAATACATTATACAATGTATAAAAAAAACTACACAGATTGATATGAAAAAATGTTTAATATATAGAGATTTTACCACACAATATCTATATTCAAACATAAATTACAAATTTCAGTTTAAACAATTATAATAGAAATTATTATTATTAAGAAACCCGTGCAACGCACGGGCTTTCATCCTAGTATATAATAAGTTCGATTGTTTGGTTGGTTGCAGTTTTTGAGCCTATGCGTACTTATTCATATAATTGAGTGTAATGGCAGTCCAAGATTATTTGCATTATTTGTTTATTTAATACTAGTTTATATATAGTTCAGGAGCATTACGTGGATTGAACTTGTTCTAAAAAGTTGCATGTACTAATAAATCACTAAAATACAGTTCAGACGGTTTGTGAAAGAAAAATTGGTGGAGAGTTGGAGGAAGAGAAAATGAGATATAAAAAAGATAACAAATTCTCATAAAAGACGGTCTCTCAATAATTTATAATTTATTGAATTATTAAGGGACCATTATGTGTTACAAAGTGAGAAACCTCTCCATTATTATAACCAAGGTCCTTCAATTCACAGTCGTCCAAAGCCTCACAGAATTCCTCCATTTCCCGCGGATGCCGAGGAGGACTCCAGCGTTTCTCCTCATTGTATAAAATCTGGTTGAAATCTCCCGCTACCAGCCATGGCAATGGAGACGCACTCTTGATATCCCGCAACAATTCCCACGGCAGATACATGTCATCCCTATCCGCCAATCCGTAAAAAGCTGTCAGGCGCCACTTCATAGAATAGAACAAACCATTCGCTCAAAAAAAAAAAAAGAATAGAACAAACCCTCCACCTCCACATCGATGTGATGTGCAAATAGACCAATCAGCTCCACCCTCACACCCTCCCTCCACAATACCTCCAGCCCCCCACTTCTTCCCAATGAATTAGCATAAACCCCATCATACCAGCTCAGCCTCTCTATAACTCTAGCCATCTCTATCTAATTGAATGAAAAATAAAAAAGAATGCAATAAAGAAAAGTCGTGCTACGCATGAGATTCAAACTAGTAATAATGAAATGTCAAGAGCATAATAAAATCAATTGAATTACGAGACCATACCATAAGTTTTATGCTCTAATATTTTCCCTACGAATACGAGCCATACAAATCCGACTCAAACTACCCCATTTAACGAACCACACAAATCCGACAATACGAGTCTATTGAAAGTTTAGAAAAGTATAAAAAGTGGCATGACCTAGTATAATTGTTTCCTACTTCATAGTAATCAAATTCATAATTCCTCCGATTCAAAGAGTTTTTCCTCTTTCTATTTGCAGTTTTAAGGTGCCATGCATGTTGAGAGCTACTTTTATATCAAATGAATCATTCACTTATTGCAAAAATTTGTACATATTTTATTCTGCAATATAGTCTACCTTTATTTGATTCCACGACAAATGGATCTTCCATTTAGTGTACAAGTCTTTAACATAACAATTTAAAATTGTAAAAAGAAAGAGGAAAATCTTTTTGAATCGGAGGGTGTATTTGTTTAATCCTTATCAAATTGATATTATTTAATTGTAACTCATTTTTTAATTGCTGAGTTGAAATGTGTTTTTTTTTTTTTTGCAGTTGTATTCTCTGTTGTAGTTGATGCCTACCTAGTTCACGCAAGACATCATCTTGAGAATCCCGAATAGCTCGCCCATATACTAGCGTAAGTTGTTTATCTATTTTTATGTATTGATGTTTTGAAATAATTTTATATTAGCTAAATAAAATCATTAACAAAACTATCCAGATTTTGTTATTGTTATTGTACTGAGGGATATAATGGTAGAGATGAGCTTAATACGGCTATCAGTATATTGAGTGAAAACTGTAACCACCCACAGGTATCCCTTGACTAGAAGCACCAACATGTACCAACACTCGAGAAAGGCTGAAAGAGCGCAATAGATCAAATTACCCATGATGAAAAAGCGGCAAGGGCTCAAGTTATCAAAGATTTGTTAGCTGCGGAAACTGCGGAGAATGAAATAAAACAACAAGAAACATTGAAGCAAATGGAAGAGACCGCAAAAATTGTTGAAAAAGACAACAAACAAAACATGATTTGCTAGTCGCGGAGAATGAAAAAGTATTAATTCAAGAGGAGGCCGCGATAAGTGCCGAAAAAAGACAAGAACCAAATTCTGATGAGAGTTTAGATGAGAAGAATGATGATTCTAAAACTGAGTTTGTTGGATCGTATACCTTTTCTTATGTAGATGGAAGTTTTGATCGCAACTGCGAGAGAGTTGTGATGTCTGGCTTGGGAATTAAGAGGGAAGTTTCATTAGTAATGTCGCATGATCATCCAGCTAGATAAATTTTAAATTCTGGCAGATCTATGTGCTGAACATAACAGTCTGCTGACGTTGTTTCAAATGACACATTCTGTTCAAGGCGGCGACGTTCGTCCAGTCACCGAGAGAGTAAGGTCGATGGATGATTATTTCATGGAGAAATTCACTAGTTTAAGTTCATCTCCCTGTCACCATCGACATGTGGTGGGATCACACTGAACACGATTTTCAAAGCATTTTCAGGTTAATTTTAAATCATATTTATTTTCTTTAAAGTTGCTCGTACTAATGCTTTGTTGTCCTTTACTACTATATGTACATTTATTTGACCAGTTATGTGGATAGTGTAAGTTATAATACAGAATAGTTGGGTTTGAGTTGACAGAGTAAGAGATGAAGTGTTTTAAGAATAAACTGATACCTTTGAGTTTCTAATACTATATGTTCTCTGGTTTTGATTTATCGCACATTCAGGGATATAATCCAGGCTTGTTGTACCTGCAATCCAATCACCGTTGTTACTGTGGTAATTTAAGTTTTAGCACCTATGTGACGGATATTGGTCAAGGCCATTTTTTTGCCATCCATGGATAGATGATGAGAAGGCAAAAAATACTGAAGAAGAGGTGAAAGAGCTGAAAATGCTGATGAGACATATACTTGTTATGCCATTATTCGATGATGAGCTGAAGCATGAAGACGGAAATCTGTCGTTGAAGTTGCCCTTCGAGTTAGATCCATTTTTTTTTAACTCAAATATCGATCGTAAGTTATTTTTTATTTCTGTTTTTGTTGTGCACCGACCAACTTTTTCATAAAGCTACATATTAATAGAAATAGATATTCTTTGATTACCTATGTAGATATGAACTATCTCCTCGGGATTCCACATTTTGCGCCTCTTGTGGAATGCAACAGAATCTACTGCATGTCGAAACAGAACTACATGCAACAAAAAAACAAAAACATAATAATGTTAATTAGCTCGATCATATGTTTTCAGCATATATATATACTAAAATCATACATTCTTTATATGTTGTCAAACCCAAACCCAAAGTTTGGAAGTATAACCAAGACATGTACAATTCGATTATTCTAATTAACAAAGCTTAATTATTATGAAAGGGTCACCACTCTCGTTACGCATTTATCTTAATTATTAGCTACTAACAAATATCAATCAATCTCATCTCAATTACTTGGAGTATTACTATATTAGACCACAACTACTACCAGTAGTATATCCTTTCGATTTTGGAACACAATCAATTTAATAAAAATGGAACATAAAACCCTAATCTTTGCTATCTTACCTATGAATTCGTAAACAGTACGTAATTAATTAACAAAGCGAGGATTAATTAGTTTGTGTGTAAAGTGTACGTACAGTTGAGTTGGGAACCAAGACGCAGGCCAAGAATGGCCTTCCATTCGAAAAGAGTAGCAAGATGCTCACAAACTGATGGTTTTATTCTGGCTTGATAACTAGTAATTGTAAGTAAATATTGGTGATTGATTAGGGCATCAACTAATTTGTTTACTTTCTTTGCTTTACTCAAATACCGATCTTCTTCTACAAGCATTCTGTTTATCATCGTCTGAACATCTCTGGCTTTCTCCTCATCCGACGTCATACCTGGATTTTTCTTTAATTTCGTGTTACTGGATTATGAAGATCATTGTTAGGAAATAAGGGAATTTGTTAGGAATGTCTTGTACATAAAGTTTACTTAGCCATGTTAGATTGCTAGCTTAGGAATATTTGTGTTAGTGCATATGGTTTCTTGCCTTTCCTTTTGTAAAGTGTATCTAGGTTTTCCTAAGTCTCGTGTTGAGACGTCTTGTTCTCCAAGGCTCAACCATGTATATATACTCATGAATATCAATGAGAATGGACACGAATTCTCACACAACATACGTTTGGTTTACCGTTTCATAGTAAATCAGAGCCAGGTTAACACATGCATAAGGAAGAAAATTCTTCCACTCACGGTGATAGCAACAAAGAAGCGGCTCTGTGGACGAGCTATGTTCCATCCAACGACGAAGGCGAACCCATGAAGGGTGATGGCGGCAAGAAGAAGGCGGAGACGAGGATTGAACCGATGGCTCACTTGGCTCGTGGCCCTGTCGAAGGCTATGGGATAGAGAGGGCTCGTCTTAATGATCAGGTCGAATGCACGGCCTGCGGAAGCGAAGGCCACAAGGCAGAATCCTGCTTCGAGTTGTATAGTTTCCTGGACTGGTGGGAAGACCATCCTCGTGATACTATGGTGAACAATTGAAGGAGGTTGAGGCGGCAGAGGCAGAGGTTGTGGTGGTTATGGAAGAGATGGCGGACGTGGTAGTGGCGTCCAGGCTAATACGACTATGAACTCTGGTTTTCGAGGCAAGGCGAGTACGTAACACCCCGGCTCATCGCGTGAGCCGAGAGTAGTCGCCTATGGCAGCTTGCGAGGCTGTGGGCTGATCTCACACACCAACACGGGTCCTTCCGGGGCACTTTGACCTCACTCGTGCGCACCCTGAGAAACTTCTCAGGAGGTCACCCATCTTAACTTTGGAGTTCTTATCATATGGGATTCCTAAAAGGAAAGTCGACTATGTTGGTATGAGTAGCACTATCAATCATTTTAAGCACGTCATATGAGCCCTTAATCGCTTATAAACATCCTTTGAAATCTGGGGTATTACACGCACCCCCTCTTAAGACCGCAACGTCCTCGTTGCGCTTGGCAGCCAACCATAGTCTAACTCCATGATCTTTCTCCCGCTAGGTTGCTGACCTAGGCACTCTTGACCACTAGATCAACACGCAGTCGCAGGTTTGCTCTGATACCATTTGTAACACCGCGACTCATCGCCTAAGCCGAGAGTAGTCACCTATGGCAGCTTGCCAGGCTGTGGGCTGATCTCACAGACCAACATGGGTCCTTGCAGGACACTTTGACCTCACTCTTGCGCACCTTGAGAAACTTCCCAGGAGGTCACCCATCCTGAAATTACTCTCAGTCAAGCATACTTAACTTTGGAGTTCTTATCACATGGGATTCCTAAAAGGAAAGTCGACTTTCTTGGTATGAGTAGCACTATCAATCCTCTTAAGCACCTCATATGAGCCCTTAATCGCTTATAAATATCCTTTGAAATATGGAGTATTACAGAGTATTTCCAGTAGCGAACGTGACAGGATTGATCTTAATGCCGTGGCTCAGGAACAGTGGAGGGAAAAGAAATTAGGTGGTTTCGAACGACTCAACATAATTTACATAATCTCTAATACGAATCCTTTGTGTACTTTGGTGTTCCTAATTATCCACCTTTTTATTCAATCTTATGGTAATACGGTTATTTTATTATAGTAAAAGCAGAAAATGACTTATGGAGTTATGGATCATAGACATGGGAGCCAGACATCACTTGACTGGAAGCCTTGATTTGCTCTGTGATTTGAAAATATTGAACCGTGCTCAATTGGTTTACTGAATGGGCAATTGACCCTTTCGATTAAAAAGGGCATGATCAAGCTACTAGGAGGCCGCCTAATTTTGAAAGATGTATTATTTGCATCTAACTTTAATTGCAATTTGATCTGCGTCTTGCAATTGATTCGGGATTCGAAATTTGTCTTACAGTTCTCTAATAACTTGTGTATGATACGGGACCCAGAGACGAAGACAATGATTAGATAGGGTGATCATTACGAGGGACTCTACTTTTTAGGAGTAATGAAACCACTCCGAGCAAACCGAGCAAGCAAAGATAATGGTGAAACAGCGAAATTATGGCATGAACGACTTAGGCATCCGTCGTCCAAGATAGCAAAGTATTTACCATACTCTAGAAGTAATAATGATGAATTTGATAGTCGTTATTGTGACGTTAATGTGCGAACATATGGTGAAGAGATGCATAAGAGCCAGAAAAATCATGCTCTCATCATCAACACATTCAAAGAGTTGAAGAGGCCAATATTGAACCTCATTCGCTCTCAGTGTGTGAAGACCTACACCATAGGACCACTGCATCAGCAACAGATCAAAAACATGATCAAGCAACTGTTGGACGAACCATCATTGTCCAATAAAGTTAAACTGACAACTAGGCTATGGCAAGTTGATCGGAATTATCAGTTATGGCTTGATGAAAGACCTGACAGATCTGTTCTGTGTGTAAGTTTGGAAGCTTATTTAGGAACAAGTAAGGGAACTATGGGCAGGATTTGTCCAAAGTGATGTCTACTTTGTGCGGCCAATAAGGCTTAATTTGATTATTGGAAGCGACACATATGAGTCGCCAACCCTAGATGAGTGTAAAGGTAGAGGGTTGGTTGTAGGTTGGATGCCAGAGGAGGAAGTACTAGCTCATATATATGACTAAAATCTACCCATCAATCTATAAAAAAAAAAAAAAAAAAAAAAAAAAAACTCCCTTTATACTTTTTATATGTTGTGGCATTAATTATTTGAACTTTAGAAATCCCGGATATTAATATCCAGGGGAGTCCCTAACAGCTTAGAAGGCACTGTTCAACGAATAAAAATTAACCCTCAAATCCCTATTTTTAATCATGTATGTAGATATAAAACGCATATGTTGCACATATATTGCACATGTATAGTACATAAACTACACTTTTTAGCATAAGATTAGAGATCGTTTGTTTCTCAAACAAAGTAAGCAAAATTTTTAACATTTTAAACGATTTAATATTAGTGTAGGCCCCGGCGCTCTGTTAGTACCCTGACTTAGAAACCTCGTTTTCACACTACCATGGGTTGAGGTTTAAGGCTATAACAGACATGTTACCTGATAACCACATCTGAGGTGCTGATGCCACCGTGGAGGATTATAGGGGGTTTATCTCTAACTTAACCCCCATATTGAAAGAACTCATTCATGCCAATGTATTCCCAGTTACCTTATGGTTCTTTTAACATTGCTCATGATATAGCCGATCAAGCACACATCTCTTCCATCATTTTCAAATGCTTTAGTGCAGCTTGCATTGGGACGTACTTCTACATCCCCGGCCTTATTAAGGCACGGAAATCTCTTTCAAAGATAAGACATTCATTCGTATAATATCAAGTTTTTTTATGACATAAAGTCATTATGTTCTCAGTGTAATTTGTCCTCCTATTTTCTTTTCCAAAGGATGAAGAAAGTATAAATAGTATGGTAATCAATGCCCCATGGATGAGCTCGTTCCTGAGATTCTGTGATCTACCTCTTGTGTGCAGAGAGAAAGGCAAAGAAGCCCTACAACAGATCATGCGAACATATGGTAAGAGATGCATAAGAGCCAGAAAAATCATGCTCTCATCATCAACACATTCTAAGAGTTGGAGGGACCAATACTGAACCTCATTCGTTCTCGGTGTGTGAAGACCTACTTCATAGGACCACTACATCAGGAGCTCAAAAACAGGCTCAAGAAGTTGTTGGATGAACCATCATTGTCCAATAAAGTTAAACCGACAACTAGGCTATGGCAAGTTGATCGGAATTATCAGTCATGGCTTGATGAAAGATCTGACGGATCCGTTCTGTATGTGAGTTTTGGAAGCTTATTTTTTCTGACAAAAGAACAGGTAAGGAAATTATGGGCAGGATTTGTCCAAAGTGAGGTCTACTTTGTGTGGGCAATAAGGCTTAATTTGATCATTGGAAGCGACACAGATGAGTCGCAAACCCTAGATGAGCGTGAAGGTAGAGAGTTGGTTGTAGACTGGGTGCCAGAGGAGGAATTACTATCTCATATATATGACTAAAATCTACCCATCAATCTACAAAAACAAAAAAGAAGAAAAACAAAACTCCCTTTATGCTTTTTATATGTTGTGGCATTAATTATTTGAACTTTGGAAATCACAGATATTAATATCCAGGGGCGTCCCTAATAGTTTGGAATGCACTGTCCAACGAGTAAAAATTAGCCCTCAAATCACTGTTATTAATCATGTATGTAGATATAAAACGTATATGTTGCGCATATGTTGCACATGTATAGTACTTAAACCACACATTTTCACATAAGATTAGAGACCGTTTGTTTCTCAAACAAAGTAAGCAATTTTTTTGACATTTCAAACGATTTCATAGCCCTCGTTAGTGTATACTACGGGGCTCTGTTAGTACACTGACTTAGTATATCCAGGGGCGTCCCTAACTGCTTGGAAGGCATTGTGCAACGAGTAAAAATGAGCCCTCAAATCACAAATATTAATCATGTATATATGTAGATATAAAACGCATATATCGCACATATATTGCACATTTATTGTACATAAACTACACATTTTCGCATAAGATTAGAGACCATTTGTTTCTCAAACAAAGTCTGTGAATCTAGGCGGATCATCATACTCTAATCTGGATGACGTCATACAGAACATGAAAAACATGCCTCAAGTTTAATTATTACTTATTGGTATAATTTTCATTTTATGACGAGTACTATTTTATCCAATGTAATTTCACTATTTTAAGTAATAATAAGCTGAATGCAATTGGCACCCTCAATGGCAGCACATGAGCAGTTATGCCCTTAATAGTTAATAGTAACAAAACACTTATGCATTCCTTCTACCTAAGCTTTCCTCATTGCGCACTATCACTACCAGTATACTTCCGTTGTCGATGCATAACAGTCGTTGTAATTTTGTAAATCAAGTGCTTGATCAGCATATTGTTGCCTTAAGTGAGCAAATGTAACAGTTATAAAGAACCTTTCATCCTCAGATGCAATGGTTTTAAGTTGATGAAACGCTTTTTGTTTTTGAAGTTAAGCTATGTGAGATTCGAACACACACCTTTGTGCAAATATTGCACACGGTTCTACCATTGAGCTAATAGTTTTACACCATTTGTTTGTTAAGATGTTGGCATGTTGCTCGTTTGTTTTTTCTTTATTTGCTTAGAAAGCCTTCCCCCACTAATTTCCAGTGATCCAAAATTATTGCTCCGCTACCCCTCCCCTGTCCCCTCCTTTGTTAGTTATTATCTGACCGTTACTTATTTCCAAAAGTGAGTTATTATACGGTCATTATAGATTGTTAGGTAGGACCCGAGGGTATATTTAGTACTCCACTTATATTGAACACGTAAATGAGCCATATCTTTTTTTGTTATAAATAATCATTTAAAATATTATACACTTAAAAAAAAATAAGTAATCGAATAATGAACAAGTAAATAAAAGCAATAGCTCACTCTCGTACATATTGTTTGGTTGGAATAAAAAGTATCCCACTCGATTATTTTTAATTTCCCACTCCGTTACTTTGAAACTCTCCTCTTATCTCTGGAAACAGAACATAAATCTCCGGCCCCCTTTATCACATAAATACATCAGAGCTCTTAACTTTTTCAGCTCCATACTCTCTATCCCCATTGTTGTAAATTTCATCTGTAGATCTACAACTATTGCTACAAGAACAACTATTGCTACATGAACAACAACTATTGCTCTTCCTGGAAGTGGTCAACACATGATGGTCGTGTGCTTCAAAATGCCATCTTTAGGCCACACCCTCTGAGAGTACCTCGTGGTTGTTAGTATCTGGTTGATGCGGGGCTCACAAATTGTGAAGGATTTCTTGCTTCTTATAGAGGTAAACTCTACCATTTTAAGGAATGGGGTGAACAACCTCAAAGTGATGAAGAATACTTTTAACATGAATAGAAAGGTGTTTCAGCTTGCTTAAAGGAAGATGGTCTATATTTAGGAGCCGTCTTTTTTTTCCTATCCGGACTCAAGGACGCATTGTCATGGCTTGTTTTTTGCTGCATAATAATCTAATAAGGAGATTTATAACCACAATAATCTCAACTTCGGATGCTTGGACCAGTTTCAAAAATACATTAGCACAAGACATGTTTAATAGTTGGCGATCGCGATAATGCTGGTTTGGTTGCTTATCAATTGTAATGTTCTAAGACCCATCAATCAAGCCACCAATATGTGAAGTTGGAAGATGTAACGGACCCTCCCTTGAAGAAGATGAAGAAGATCAAAAACAAGGTGAAGGACCTTAGGAATGTCAAACATGTGGGAGTAAGTGATGAGCTCGCAATTGACTTTCAGACCATGTCTACCAATTTTGGAAAAAATTTCCAAAACATGAACGAAAATATGCTACTGTGGGCCTGTGGCTAATGTTTGGTCAAAGGTAGAAGAAAGCTAAGAGAACAACACCTTCTTGAGAAGAACAACAATGTGCTCGGAGATGTAAGATTTAACAATAATAAGCCCAAGCCAAAAGAAGCTGAGGACTGAGGCTATTAAAGTGTGTATAAACAGTAAACAGACAACAAAATCTGTGAAAATGAAATTAAAACATTAGACTATCAGTATCTGTAAGTAAAACAAAAGGAGCTGGACTATTTACAACGAAGAGATTAAGAGTCGTCAATAGATCAGCACATAATTTGGATAAACAAGATTTACGCTTTGTAATAACCAACTTTTGCCCTACAGACCAAAGGCCTCCTAGCTCTGAAAGTCAATCTAAACATGTCATGCCAAGAGAGGGTCTAACAGTGCCTTTGGAGGAGTCTCAAGATCCATGCTGAATGTTACTCCTACTCCAATGAAAGCGCATATTGCAGGAACCAGGCCGAGGGCATATCTTGTAAGAGTGAAACTTGGTACTGAAAATGAAAGAAACCCTTCGGTGTTTGTAGAAGTATCTGCAGACCAAGTTATTAAGAATTACAACTCAATCTTATCTTGATAACTAAATTGGCAAAACCAATCCAAAATCACAGTATATTTTAACCAAAGTTCATGTAAGAAACACCTAAGACCCAATTTAGACGTCAAAAGAAACACCATAGACAAAGCATATGTAAATAAAAACCAACTTACTCAGATATGATTCCAAGAAGTACAACACCAATCCACATGCCATTTTGTCCAAGAAGCTCAGTGATCCATAAACAAAAGCACATCCATTAAGATCTTCTCCAACAAGCGCACTTTGCATGCCTGCCCCAGTAACCTGAAACACAATCATACTAGTATAACCATTTTTTTAATTTACCAGTCTATGACTATAAGTCTATAACCATTCTTTTTGTCAAGATGTGGTGATAGTTCAATGGTAATAACCAGTCAGTATTCTTGCGTCCTTAATATTTCCACATCTTGACGATTGAACATTTGAACTAGTCAGTCACTATATCACCACATCTTGACGAGTGAACTATCACGACATCAAATTTCCCTCGACTCAAGACAATATTTCCATGTATTCAATGTAAGTTACACTGTACACTAAGAATGATATTAATCTGTAATCGAATAAATCTTACAGGCTTTTTCGGAGAAAGGATTACTCACCATCATTAGGGCATTTGCAATCCCAATGAAAACAGAAATGAGATACATAAAGCCGCTCAAGCTTTGAGGCAATAGGAGGATCCCTGTACCACAAATCACCCAAAGAATGCCTCCAATAGAGAAAACTATTTTTAGGCGACGACCAGTCCATGAAATTTCCTAAATCAAAGAGTATATTATAAGTAGCTACTTACAACAGTTCTTACGATAGAAGATCACTATAGTCTACGGCGGATACCTGTAAAATGACAGAGACGATAAAGCTGCATATGTATATGATAGCAGGCACCTGAATACCATACAAATAGAAATTTTTCCATCAGTTCACAGCACAGAAACAATAAAAGAAGAATTTCAATTTCAAGGTAGCAATATGGTACCAGAGCTTTTGAAGACAGAGCCATCTGCAGATCATTGATGACGAAGAAAGCGAAAAATGCCTAGAAGCACAAAAAGATGACAACAAACAGTGAACAAAACGGAAACAGCTTAAAAAAAAAACATCTACACAAGGGAGGGGGGTGGGGGTTCTCTAGAAGTAGCAAATTAAAGACCTATAAGATAGAAATCATAAAGAAATGAAAAATTGCATGCACGTTCAAGAAATAATATTGATAGAGATCTAACAGACCTGTGAGATATTAGTTACGAGCCTTGTCAAAAGATATACAAGAGCAACTTGGTAGTAGAGGACTTTCCGAAACCAATAGGTCCATTGAACTCTAGCACAAACTTTTCCCGGAAACCCATTTTGTAATCTACAGATCAGAAAAGGAGCACTGATCAAATGGAATGTACATCAGGACTGCATACAAAAATGCTACATGACCAAACATCCTGGGCATAGGTCAGAAATTTATCAAAGTTTGGACAGTCGAAAGCACCGACATAATTTTTGAGATAAAGATCAAATAGTGTAGATTAATGACTATTCATTGAGAAGTGTATAAATCACA
Source organism: Spergularia bocconei (assembly GCA_963457585.1). Taxonomy (NCBI): domain Eukaryota; kingdom Viridiplantae; phylum Streptophyta; class Magnoliopsida; order Caryophyllales; family Caryophyllaceae; genus Spergularia; species Spergularia bocconei. The sequence goes on from OY734954.1 coordinate 125,652, forward strand.
AGAGTATAGACAAGCCGATTTAAGCGCCATAATACATGAAATAAACACACACCTTGGCTCTTTCGTCCCGAAATGGAAAATGCACACAAAGCAGCATCCTATGGCAATTGATGAATAAGCAATCCAACGATACTGCTCAAGTGAAAAGTAGGTAAGGTTGGGCAAGAGTATACATTAGTTAAGAATTATGACAACTATTGCTAAGAAGTACCTGATTTTCTATATCAGCATGGCTTCTTGATTTACCGAGACTAAAGACAGCCAAAGCCACTGCATAAAGGCTTAGATTTGCAACCTATATTTTCAATATTTCGACATCAGAATGATTTTGTCAAAATATAGAAACAAGAAGTGACACCTGACACATCACAAGTACTTAATTAATTGAGAGAATTATGGAGGGCCTCACCATCGTAAATGCATTCCGACAACTAGCTAATACTACTCTGCTAGTTGGATTGAGTGTCATGCAGTTAACCATAGACCTAGAATCAAAAGAAGACAACACTCTTAAGTTTAGCCAAACAAAGCACTTATCCAATAGGTTTTTCAAAGAGGATAACAAACTCTTAAAATCAGTTGGAGTAGTTGGGATTGGACAGAACAAGATCTGCTGTTCTTTGGAATTCAACCCAATATTCACAAGAACAAAGCTATCTACATTGCTTGGTGTTTTGAATGTAATACATAATGACTTAGGAAAGAACTCACATGTGTGAAATCTGTGTGGCGGCCCAACCAATATTGAAAATTGCTGCAAAAATGCTGTACCCAACAGTCTGAAGAATGGTGGAATCTGTACCAAATATTTGGCACAATATACAGCCACCAAAAACTGAAGAAAATGAAACAGCAACTAGCAGGGATCCAGCACCATGCCATATTTTGAAATGTCCAAAACGATCTATCTAGCACAATAGAACACACCAAGGATACAAAATCAACAGTAGCACAGAAGAGGAGAACCAATAGAAATAACTCTTATCAAGACAACTACCATAACAGCACAAAGAACAGGCACAAAAAAATGAACTTAGGCCATGCAGCACAAACCTTGACCTGATTCCTCAATTGAGTTGGGCTTGTGGTAATGAGTCTAAAAAGTTTATTGAGGTGTGATAAAGAACGTAAATGAAGCATCCATAGCAAGGAAAAAAGAAAAGTAATGTTCAAAAATCACAATGAGAAACCAGTAGTATCCTGCTCTTTAAGATGCACACAGCTGATGCTGAAAAGTGAAAACCATCAGCACATCTTCTTCCAATGTCCTTTTGCGCGACAAATTTGGAGTAAGATCAAAGCTTGGTTATGCATTCAGCCACTAGCTTGAGCGGTATACTGAGATGGATTGGAAAACACACCAGGAGAAAGCATTGGAACAGCAGGTGGGTAAAATGTAGTCTTGTGGCAGTTGTCTATATTGTCTGGTATGAGCGAATTGCAGCCTATTTAGAGATGAAGAGCATAGCTTGGATTGGTTGTGTAACAAGGTGAAGTTCTATGTTAGTGTTAGAATTAATAGCTACTTAAATGGTGTTGTAAATGGGGAAATCATTGATCTCCTCGATGCTTTATCCCTTTGATTACGGCATCAACCACTTCAACCCCTAAATTTATGCATTAACAAGAGAGACATATATTTTAGTAAAGTAACACATTGAGTTCCCCCCCCCCCCCATATTCAGGCAGCTGAGCCATGATAGTTATTGCTGACTCCACGTCGCAACCCATACTTAAGCAGTCAACTACACCATTTGTACGCATTGTAACCATAATATATCATTGACGACTTCAAATTCATTCCTCGGTATCTATGGAGTTTGCTCTTCACAAATATAGCCCATAATTTAGGACTGCAGGGTCATTGCTTCTCCTCATCGCCAGGACGCCCAGCAATCTTACATACATTGGTCAGGAAATAACAAGGAGTTGAGCCGTTGAGGGGTGTGAAACTCATGGCAACTAATCACTCTAACATCCTAAGATATGAGAAGACAACCAATGGCCTCAACGAGATCTTCCTATAGGTAACAGTTTCATGCTTATAGGTTCAGAGCGGTGGCAATAGGCATCAGATTAAAACTAAAGTCTTTTCTCTTAGCCCAAGTAAGCGCACAGCCAACTGTTGCCATTATCATGGCTAGGGGATGTGCACCCATCCTCCTCCCAATCGAATTCTATTTACGGATCTATTTAAATCAACAACTTTCCGTACATACCGATTATCTTAGACATCCACATAAAGAAACAAATTGAACAGAAGACACATCCTAACAGGAGAAGTATGAGCATTAAGCAAAGTGGAAAGTTGTTATGATACCAGCTCTCCAGAGAAGACCGTCATAAAACCATCTGCTACTTGTCCAGAAAGCATCACAACTGCAGCATCCCTGACAATATGAAATGCTAGGCAAGTCAAAAAAACTTTGGACAGAACTTGATCGACACGCAATAATACAGAAGTCAAGACTCAAGAGTGCAGAAAGAATTGATTAAGAAGCAGACCCCGGAGAGAGGCCAATATCGGTAAGGAAGACGAGCAAGTAAGTAAACCAACAGGCGGACGTAATGTCATTAAGCATATGCCCAACGCCATACACAAAAACAGGCCATCGCCCTAGCGGTCTACTGAATGAAGCTTCATCATTCATGTCATTACTCATATCTTTGCTGTGGAGGCTCATTTGCTGCTTCAAGACTTAACCGCCTGACAGTTAATTAAAACAAAAAAAAAAACAAAAAGTCAGCTTAATCATCACGCTTCACAAAGCATAAAACAAAACAAGATAGAACGCACCTTGAGCAATATAATGATGAATCCTAATAATCTCTCTAAGCAGCAGATTATTACTCTTCCCTGAGTTGCCGTCACATGTGGTACCGAATTTCGAATATATATATATATATATATATATATATATATATATAGAGAGAGAGAGAGAGAGAGAGAGAGAGAGTGGTCTCACAGTACTAGTGCAACAGAACATTTCAAAGCGGCGTTAGTGGCAAGCTTCAAACATGGGAGGCGGACCAACTCCAAATTACAATTGAAATTTAAATAATTACGTACTAATGACATCTAAAAACGTCAGTCAGAAATCAGAAAATGTTCCTGTTCATCTATTAAAATCTAGATAAATATGTTTAATTCTAGAATGGTTCAAATAAAGGCTGCTAACAGATCCAAAATTTAACAGTTTAATGAAAAAATCAAAACACAGAAATTTACAAGGGCAGGCATATGCAAAAGTAGAGAAAATTAGAAATAAAAGATTCATACTTGATTGAATTTTCTGGGCAGTTTCAATTCAAATCAATACTTTTTTTTTGTTTCTGTAAAGGATAAAAATGTAGAGGTGTGTGGGAAATAAATAAATAAAAATGTTGGTGGTGGTAAGTGAAAGAAAGAGCAAACAAGGTTGAAGAGAGAGAAAATGACGGCTGAAAGTGATGTCATTTTGTCAGAATGACACAAACTCACTTCATCTTCATCTTTACTTCTCTGGGTTTTGCAGATTATTTTATTTGGACTTCCGAGACAACTCTGGATGGAATCTCAGCAATAAAAATATACGTAGTACTTCAATTTAGTAATCTTGTGCGTAACATTGACTCAATCACTTACTTCAATTTAGTAATCTTGTGCGTAAATTCGTAACTTCCCCTTTTTTTCCTAGTTTCCTTGTTTGTCAATCACACGATTAGATTCTATCTTTTGCTGTACGCCTCTCCTTCTAGTCCTCTACTCTTGGAGGTATGGGGCCATTTGTGTTTTCTATATCTAAAGTTTTCTTCAACATTTTCGGATTTGACTGATTGATCGCATCGCAATGGATGATGTCCATTTAAAGCCCGTATAGGTTAAGATACGCTACAATTTTTACCCGTTTTAACTTTTACCCGATTATCTTTATAGTAAAGTAAGGGGTTGTGTAGTAATTATTCCAAGGGAAATCAGAGTGATGTGTGTTTGAGGAAACAGATTGAATTGTAGACGACACCTAGTTTCTTAAGCTTATGTGGATGTCAACATTTACCACGTAAGATTGTTTGGGATCACAATCATACGACACCCATATGAAACTCTACTTTCCAACGAACAATCTCATTATTTAATATTAAATTAACCTATTTTTCATTCCCAGCCGTTTTTTTTCTTCCAAACATCCACACGAGCACAAAGAGGTGAGTTCGCCGACAATTGAGCTTGAAGGTGAGTCGTGGTTTGGGATTGTCACAACAAGAAATAAGATTAGTAGAGTTTTTTATTTTATTTATAGAGTGATATACCAGCGTTAGATCGATCACAAATGTCCCAAATTAAAATTTTCCCGACTCGACTCATTGGAGTTATTTTTCAACTCCATATAATATGGATTGTATCTCTTAACACTTCTTGAATTAATCCTTTACATTTATGTATGTGAGTCGCAGCTTACAATGATCCTCTCCCATGAGAGTGTAATAATCAATTGAGGGTTCTGTTTTCAATAATCCTTTCTTCTGTTTTCACGAAACCATTTCAGGTTCGCGAATAGGAACCGGCGCCATGCATGTTTCTTCAAACGATCTAACATTTGCGATGGACAAAATCAAAACTTAAATCAAATTTGTAGTTCTTAATTTCCAAGTGTCACAACCCCCCACTAGACGAGTTTGAATCGTTTTGTTCGTTCCATTCTCATTATGTGTCCCACTCTGTTGAATTTTTACAATTAATGTATTTAGTTAAAAATAATTTAGTTTATAACAAGTCAGATGGATGAGTTGTCGATATTTGGGATCGATTCTTCAAAAGGATAGACTTGTGGCCCATAGGATCAAATCAGGTTGATTGAAGTGGAATAATGGCACAAGATTTTTGTGTGATCGAGGGATGCTCAATAAGTTGAAGAGTAAGTTTTTATCGAGGCAAGCAGGCTTGCATTGTTATATGACACAGAAAACAGTGTCACATTTATAAAATGAGTGTGACGGAGATGCGCATGCTACGATAGATGTGTGGACATACAAGACGTGATTCGTTAAAAAATGAAGTTATTAGGAAGAAAGTAGGGGTTGCACCCATTGAGGACATGCAAAATGAGGGACAACCGACTAAAGGTGATATGGCCATGTGAGAAGGAGGCTTAGTGACGCGCCAATTAGAAAAGTAAAAGGGTAGGGAAGTGATAATATTATTAGGGGTCGAGGAAACCCAAGATGACTTGGATGAGAGTGATTAAAAGTGATATGAGCGTCATAGGGATTGAAAGAGGATGATGTTGGATAGAACGGTGTGGAGGGACTCTATCCATGCGAAAGACTTAATTTGACTCTTTTATTTTTGTTTGGTGTTTCCTAACTTTTTTGCTTTCTATAATTTCTTTTGAAAGTATTTCAAGATTACCAAATGTTTTTGAAATTTTATGGCATACACAAGATATGTTACTAAATGATTATTCATGTTAGCCGACCCCAATCATTTTGTAAATAATGATTGTTTGTTGTTGTTTTATCCCTTTTAGTGAAAAGTGAAGGAAAAAACACGATACCACACGAGCCCGAGAGAAAAAAAAAAGTTTCCGTAATAATATTATGTTACGAGACAAAAAACAAAAAAGGTAAAAGAAAAAAAAAGAAGCGTAAATAAGAAAAGCCTGGGTCGATACTGGGGTAGCAATAAATTGAAATTGAATTGGTAAATGATAATCCCCAATTCAATTATCTTCTTCCCCAAAACCCTAAAAACACAAAAACCTCCCCTTTTTTTCTGGAAAAATTGTGGCAATTGAATCCCAAAACAAAGAATTAAAAATGGAGGTTGATTTCAGAGAGCAACTTCTCTCTCTTCTAGCGACGGCGAACAACCATGGCGATTTGGCTGTTAAATTGTCGTCTCTTCATCAGGTTAAAGATTTACTCTCATCTTCTTCAACACACCTCTCTTCCATTGCTTCGCACGTTTTCCCCTTTTTGGTCGAGCTTCATTCCTCCCCTCAACCCCTCGTCCGCAAGCTTCTTCTTGAGTAAGTTTCCCCCTCTTTTTCTTTTCAAAGTTCTCATCTTTGCTTGCATTGCTTTTATTTCTGCAAATCTTTTTTTTAATGAACGAATTCAGTAGTGGGTGTGATTTGGAATTGCAAATTCGAATTTGAATTAGGGGATTAGGGCTATGCATGTTCAATTAGTAATCCCTTTTCCGCAATTTTTTCTTTTATAGTGAACGAATTCTGTAGTGGGTGTGATTTGCGATTATAAATTCAAATTTCAAATATGGAATGTTGCAATTTTCCGCGATTTTCGATTAGTTTTGGGGAGGCAGCTGTTTAGTACCGTGGCCGTTTTCATCTTTAGTGCAATTGGTATGTAGTAGAGGTATTGCTAATTGCTAGTTGGTGATGAATGGGTTTTGCTAGAGGTCTCCCGTTCGTAGCAGCACTGCGTAATCTTGTTTTGTTATGCGACGCTGCCAAACTTGATGAAAGCTTTAGTATGCTTGATGTTCATGGATGAGAGTGTCCTCTGGTCCTTTCAGTATTGTTAACTTTGGTTCAAGATGCATAGCGAGATACTTCATTTCTTTGGTATATTAGATGCATAAGGCCTGATATATATGTGTTCTGTTAATGATAAATATGTTGGTTTGAAACTTAGCATCCATCCATAAGGTGTTACTCGTAATGTTTATTGGTAGTCGTAACCGTTATTATGTTGTGATCATCTATTTCATCTCAGGGTGATAGAAGATATCGGCTTGAGAGTTTTGGAGCATTCGTCGCTTCTAGTACCTGTCCTATTGATTCTTTTAAAGGACACAGATCTTAGTGTGTCTCATCAAGCAATTGTCAGTGGGACAAAGTTCTTTTCTGCTGTATTGGACGAGTTGGCACAACAGGTCTCTCTTTTACTTTACATTATGTGAAAATTCTACTAGAGGCTCCTTTATCCTTTGTTTTGAATCTCGTTTTCACTGCTCAATTTACTCGTAAGCTGACTTGTAGGGACTGGTAATCCCACTCTGTGTAATTTTATTTTTACTTAAGTGAGCAATTGCGTGAAATATGTATCCTTTGCAAGTTCTTCCCTTTTTAAAGTACTCCCCCGTTAATTAGTACTATCTGGTTGTCTAGGAAGTTACTCAAGTTGACACTGGGAATGCTTTTGTTGGTTGTTGGCTTGTTGCAGTTTCATCGACACGACAAAGTTGAGAGGTGGATTGAGGAAATGTGGATGCAGATGATAGAGTACAAAGATGCAGTAGTTGTTCTTGCGTTTGAGGTAATCTCTGAAACTATATATATACAAATAACATATATGATATAGCTCTTCTTATCTGAAAGAACAAATAACTAAGAAGCACTAAATTTTTCCCTTTTAATGCTTGTTGGATGTGTTTTTCCTTTTCTAGTTTTTTCACTGAGATTCTGTTCTGGTAAAGAGCCTAATCATGTTTGATGAACCTCAAAGTGACACGAAAAAAGACGAGCTGTCAGTGGGGATGGCCCACAAGCTCGGGTACAGCAGGATGGAACCAGACTTGACAACAATTTAGATGTAGCATCTTAGGGTTGTCCTAGCAAGCCAAAGTATTGTTTGCAGTGTTTCACTGTTTTTGCTCTGATGATTTGTGTTATCATCCTATGGCATTGTTGAATTTGGTTGTCAAGTTATCGCCTTAATGGACTACTGCCAGCCACAAATTTAGTGTTGACTGGGGTGGGATGAAAAAGGGGTAATTTTTCTGTCTTGGGCTATCATTTCTAGGACTAGCTAAAGTATGTTTTTTTTTCCTGATCTGAATTGCAGCTTTCAAATCTTGTAATTTTCTGAATTGCTCATGAGTAGATTAAGCCTTACCTACATATCTTAGATTTGTTGTTCAATATTATTAATGTTTCCTGTTATCTCTTTGTCATCTGTCCATATTCTAAAAGTTCTGGCTCCCCTTCCTTTTGTAGTCGGCTTCTGTGGGGACAAGGTTACTGGCACTGAAGTTTTTGGAATCTTTTGTGTTGCAATTTACTCCAGATGTAGCTGATTCTGATAGACAGACCTCAGGAGGTACTTCATTATGTAATAGCTTTTTTATATATTTTGTTCCTGCTTGCTTGCTTGGCCCGCTTCTTTGAACCTGCTGGTTGATTTGGGCTTTTGCTCTTTTCTTTTTTAAACATTATCTTATCCTTCATTTTGATTAGATTTTTCTTGGATTTCTGTTGTTCAATTCTAGGTGTTTGTCAAACTTGATTTCAAGCCCAATGTCTTTTTTTTTATTCATCTCCATTGTCTGCATTTTTCACTGTCACTTTTGTGAAGGCTATCTGTTACATTCTTTGGTGACACGTAACTCGCAGTAGTTTATACTCTGAGCTTCTGTAAATTTTTAGCACTACTTTTTTTTTATTTTATTTATACGTGTGAATAGGCTCAACATCCTATGGCTGGCTACTGGGTCTCACCATAGTTGATATTCTGAGCATCTGTACGTTTTTTTGTGGCAGGTGTAGGACGTAGATTCAATATCTCATGGTTGGCTAAAGGTCATCCTGTCTTAGATGTGGATAAACACATATCTGAAGCAAATAGGCTGTTTGCTAATTTATTGGACGTGTTGCACTCATTGAGTAGCGTTCCTGGTCCATTGACAATTGCTGTCGTTAATTGGTGAGACTCTTATTAAATGATGTGCTGCTGTTTATATTATTTGAGACTTTGAGCTGTTGTGTGTTATTTTTTCCCTTTTATGTTTCTTGACGGAGAATAACAGGATGGGAGTGGTAGGACAAACCATTGAACCAAAGTTTGAGTTCCTTTTAGTTGGTTTCAGTTGGTCCATACTGAAAGTTAAAGGTGAACCTGCAAAGCAAAACTCTCTAATGTGTGTACAATTAAAAATTCACGGCCAGTTGTGAAGTAGACCGAAGGGGGTTTAGAGTCCTCTAACCCATAGTTGGAAGGCAGTGTAACAATGAGTTGACAAAGGGTAATTAGACTTCTATATAGTGTGTACTTCCTAGATCATGAAGGATGGTGTAAGAGAACTAGCTGTGAGCAAAGAAGGATTGTTTTTGTGTTACCTAGCTGCAAGGAAGTTATAAATTGTGTCTTTTGACATCTGTTGTTCATTTCATTAAATGCCATCAATTGGATTATATGACTTCAGGTGCCTGCTGAGTTATGTTGCAGTACTCTGGTGTCTTTTTCATCTGTCCTTAAAGATGTTTTTTTTCCTATTGTTGTGACTTGTGAGTAGGGCTTTTGTTAGACGTCTGAGTTGATATACATAGAAAATCTATTTCTTAGATTTTGTGGTTTCAACCCCCTGGTCTTTGTGCCTTGTGATCTCCATGCAAATGTTTCCTTTGTACAGTTGTGAAACTGTGAAGTTTATGTCAGTATTTTCTTCTTCTGTCTGTATCTGTCGTGCGTTCACTTTTTTCTTAAATATTGTTTTTAAGATATGCGATGAGCTTTTTCTACCATTGGTATTCTAGTTCTTAATTTAAGTTGAAAATCTTTCGGTGTTGGAAAACTTTTTTTTTGATAAGATAGGATATTAATATATTCAAAAGGACACCAAGGGGGTGACTCCCATATACAAAAAGACACTTAAAGGGTGACGCCTGTAAGCAAAAGAGAGCTAATCACGCTCTAGGACTATCATGAGAAATTTCATCCACAAAAAGAATGAAAGTCAAGTGTCGGTGTGAAAGTAACACTGGACTCCAACTATACAACGTCCTCAAGAACCTAAATTTGAAATCTTGGTGTGTCAACATAATATCATCAAAAATGCAATGATTTCTTTCTTTCCATGTACACCACCAAATCGCTATTGGAACCATCTTCCATACTTCGGCTAGCCACCCTTTCTTCATTCTCCTTTTCCAAGCGGAGAGAACATCTTTGGCTCTCCGTGGATGAACTCAGTTTTGGAAAACTAAGTGGGTGGGTTCAAAGGCTTGGTGCTCATGCTGAAATAAACTGTATGCAATGGTAGAATGCTATTATGTAATTGTGTATTCCTGTGTGGTTGGTGTTTTGTCAGGTTGTATCCTGATTTTTTATTTTATGACCTGATTTAAACTAGCTAGTGCGAAGGTGGATTTTTTCATATATTTATTTACAAATTTTGAGAGTTGTTGCCTGTAAATTATTATATGAGTGAGGAAGGTGCTGGCGTGTGGGCCCTAGTCTGAAGGTTTGCTTCTCATCTTGCTAACCCGGATTGATGTTTCATGATAATATGATTTCACTCTTTCCTCTTACTGATGTCATTGATTGTCTTCAGATTGATGAAGGCATATCATACATGTGTATGGAAATTGTGTCTTTTACAAAATGATTGATTCAAAGCTCAGAGCGGGTGTATGTCTGGATCATCTTCTGTTATGTTGTATTAGTACGACAAACTGGCCAGCTTCTTTTGTGGCGCCTATTGGCATCGGATAAACCCTTGAGGCTGCTCTATTGGTCAAAAAATCAAGATGCCGGCTAGACTTTATTAGGCTGCAGATTCGTTCGTATTTTGGTCCTAGCTGATGTGAATTCTGTTGGACAGCAATAGGCGGCTGAGATGGTTTATGAAAGAATACTTCATATGTGTGAGGAATTGGGTGGTTCAAGGCAGCAGTTCAATTTTCTATATAATAAAATATTTCGGTTTAATTGTTACAGCAGTGCTGTATTGACTTATTGCTGAGGAAATGCTTAGGTTTTTTCCATTATGGATGTATACACTAATATTCACTCTAGTCATGCACAGTAATAAATTTAAGTAATAATTATTTTGTCCTTGTCTGAAACATGCTGTCATGCTTTTTTTTTTTAAGAGGCTGTTTTTATCTTTGCACTCCAAACTGGTATGACGCACAATGTGCATTGTTCTCGACATGGTTGTAATTGCCTTCTGGCTGAGTGTGTTAAAAACAGACTTTCAGACAGCTTATGATTATAACCTTCTGCAAAAGTTGGAAGTCAGAAGCTGTTGGCGTCGAACTCTGATACGATGGTAATGTTTACCAAACAAGAGCTTGTTGTCAGTATCACATATGTGTGATCCTGCAGTGATAAGCGTTGGCGTCCTTATGTTGCTTCTAAGCACTTTCATATTCTGCGATGTGAGTGCACAATATTTTACTTCCTAAGGAGTAGCATGTCCCTGAACTAGCGAGTTAATTGTTGTCTTCAGTGTGTACACTAGGTATAAAGCTGCGTAACAATATATAAAGTGTTTGGTGGGTTTTGAATTTGCCCATTTGTTGCAGATTTCTACCTTAATGGTAAAAACTGAGGAAGTTTTTTTTTGAGTGTTGCCTTGCTGACATTAGTGTGGTTCTCGATGTATAATCTCATTACTTTAGGAAGAAAACTACCAATATATTGTCCTGAATGATACCACTAATGAACTTGAATAATGAACTAGACTCGGTGGAATAGTTTGGGTTCACCGGAACTTAATTTTTCATGTGTGATGATGCTCATATTTTGGGATAAGTGAAATAGATTCACAAGAAAATCACTGTCAAGCTTGAATTAGTTACATTTGTGCAAAAGTGTGTAGATCAATGGTTCTCTGTTTCCTATTTTGTGCTAGAGTTGTACCAATTAGGTGCCTAGCTTCTGTACATGTAGCAAGAGGGATGATGTGCTAATCTGAGGGTCTTTGTCTGTGTTTCATATGCAATGCCTCTATTAACATCAGAACTATCTCTAATTAGTTTGATGATTCCATTTATGATGGCTTTCTACTGTGGCCTTAACTGTAGGTATATGCAGCTTTGTTTGGGGGTGTACCAAATCTCGAAGTTGTTCTCAACTAAATCATTGTCAACTAAAACATAAAGCTGTTTTTGCAAAGTGGTGTATATGCATAGTCTTGTTGACCCTTTCGATTTACTTGTTCCCTCTTGAAATTTTTCTGCAACGTGGTGTGGCCTCTTTGGAATCTTTGTTGCTTCTTGTTATAGATGCATGGCTTGTTGTTTTGCATCTATAACAAGAATACAATTCAGTCGAATGTATGTGCATATTGTTTTGCTAGCAGGCTCCGTCTCCTACCTGTTTTTTTTTTTTTTCTTCTGAAAAATGGCTCCTACCTGTTTGTTAGTGGTGTCCTCTTGTAGAAAGTGGATACTTTTGAGTTTTTGGTTGAGGAATCTTCTGTTGTATCACAAAACTATTTTAGTCTAATGTTGAGGTACCTGGGAAATTATAAGGTGATATGGCTCACAAAACTGTCTGTGGTTCTTGTAATGTGAAGTCTCAGTCAGTTGGTGTTGTTCTCGAAGCAATTATCATTATGGTTCGTCTGTAAGCAACCTCTTTACGTGTTCAACGTAGGGGTAAGGCCTGCGTACGTCTGTCTGCCTTTTAAGGCACTGGGGTAATGTTGTGAAGATACCTGGGAAAGTGGTTTGTGAATAGATATGGTGCTTTAGCAAACATTTAGTGCTTCAGGATGGTTTATTGGAGTAGAGAAGAATGCTTTGTATTATAAATTAGGTTCTGCAAGGAAGTGCGCTGTTTCTTTAAATTCCTACTTGCAAATTCTGCTACTTGTCAAATGACTGTCTACAATGCGTTAAAACTCAGAAATTACATTGACTTTGATCTTTTTTTTTTTTGTTCCCCTTGTATACTTTGATGGGGAAGGAGATATGTGAAGGCTTTAACTTGTCCCAGTTCCTGACCTACTAGGTGCCAAGTCTAACCCCCGGACTCATTTTTTTAGTTCTGTTAGCTTTTCCACTTGAGCTCTTGAGGGTACCTAAATATTGTTCTGCTTAATTTGCTTGTTTTGACTTTGGAACTATGAGTCTCACTGAAAATCATATCTGTTGAACTTTTTCTAGAAACATTGTTAAAACTTAAGGCGGGATCTGGCAAAGGAAAAGTCCAGAGATATGTGTTTGCTAATTACCTTTTTTTTTTGGTGAATTACTTGGGTGGTGGTGTGACCATTTGAGGGTTTGGTAGGGTTACCTTCTCATTTACAGCTACCCCTTGCTTTTGACATACATTTGAAACAGTTCAATATCTAAATGACGTTTTATGCCTTCCATCAAGCAGCATGTTGTCTTAGATTGTTTGAGTATTATGTTCTGGGGAAGTGAATGAGAGGATAGTATAGCAACAAAACGGTAGTCTAGTATAAGTTTTGTTGGTAGGATTTGAGGTCTGGTTTAGCACTTCTCATAATAAGTTCTGGCTGGCAGAGAACAGACACAGTGTTCTGGGTTGACGAGAGCTTGGGTTGTTGTCAGCTGATATGTATTCATATCTGTTCATAAACAGAGCATTTATCTCTGTTCAGTAAGAAAGCAGAGAAGCACTTAAATTTGATGAGTACACCATTTCTTTTCATGACTGAGTCTGGTTAGTTACCATTAGCAGGTTCAGATTTGTTTTACTTTTTAATTTATTTCTTAATTTTTTTTGGGGGGGGGGTGGTAATCAAGATGACTTCTTGAGTAGAGCAATCTCCTGTAGCAGTGGGATGGTATCTAATCCCCTCTCAGTTGCTGGATGCTTGTCTGACCTTTATGCCTTTATGTTGAGTTTTAACTACACAATTGAACCATGTTTTCCAATACTCAAGAGGGTAAGGCTGGGCACTTTTAACCCATCCTCTCCTAGCCATATCTCGAAACGTTTGAGGGACTTGGCTAGTGTTGTGGTTGTGGTTGTTGTTGTTGTTAGCCTCTGCATGGTTTTTATAACTTACAAAAAAAATGGTGTTTCTAATCCTTTGGTGGTTTGAGATCCATCTAGTGTCGTTAGGTGTTTCTGGTGCTGTGTTTCAGACTTTCAGAACTGTATGTCTAACGGTTCTTAAGGATTTCTTGTTTGTCCTCCATGTGATTTGGACAGTATAACTTTACTATGATGCGTGTAGATTGATGATTTAAGGTTTCTGATTAAAATAGTACCTTGTACCACTGTCTAGTTGTCCCTCACTTTGGGCATGCATGTCTGCTCATCTGTTGGTTTTCACGTGTTCTTGTGTAATGCTCCTGCAATTTCCAAAACCTGATGTTTTATCTGAAACATAATTTTATGTAGGATATCCTGCAGTTGCAACTTGCAAGTCCTGAAATTTGATCTTGGGAATAAAATGTTTGCCACATTATTTTGACTAGAGTAGATTAGTGGTTGAGACAAGCTTTTCATATGTGAATATTAGAATTGTAGACACTGTCTTCTTTAACAAATGTATTATTCAGCGGTAAACTTCAAGTGAAGCTTTGTTGAGTCAGACTTTATGGTTATTGTTTATGGCTTTCGTGTCGTTTGTTGTCCTTGTTTCATTGATAGGATCATTCTTGATTAGTACTTCGGGAGATGATTGTTTGTGTTGATGACCCTTTTTTTTTTATGTGAATACAAATAGCTTCATTAATGTTTTCCTCTGCTATTATCTGTTTGACGTATGCCAGATGCCTTAGTGTGTCTTTGAATAACATGTTCATTTCTTAGAAATTTGGAAGAAAGTATAATTGGTGGATGCTCAGCTCAATATATTTCTGTATGTCTTTTGAGTTGGTAGTACTTATTTACTTGACACACCAGGTTTTCTCAAGCTGTTGTGTTGCACCACCCTTTTTTGTCTATGATTTTCATGGTTTGAGGTTGATAGGTTTTCATGTTTACCCTTGTGTCTTTTGTGATTCCTGTGATATAGTCCCATTGATGGCACTTACATACAATTCTAGTGTGTTTTATGAGTAACTAACCATTGTTTACCTCAACTGCAGTGTGGCTGCCGTTGCAAGAAAGAGACCCGATGTCTATGGTAGTGTGCTATCTGCACTGCTTGATTTTCAGTCTAACTCTGAAATAACAAGAAAAGGTCATGCGGCCAGTTTACAGTATTCTGTAAGGACTGCCTTATTGGGATTCCTGAGATGTACACATCCTGTGATTCTTGAGGTAATTCATACTATTTTTTATTAGAATGAGCTACAAACCTTTCTAGGGACTGCTGTTCGTGAATTCCAGTGACCAGGCTTGGGAGATTACCATAGATAGGGTTTTCTGTGACAAGGTTTTCAGATACCTCATTTACCTCAAGTACCCATCATGTGACCCTTGGACATGGGTATGCACACTTGACAACTGACATTATCTTAGGCCACAATGTTATAGCTATGTCTGACTCCTGAAGAAATACGTGTTGAATACATGTAGCTGAGTCCAAGCAGCATAGCACGTGACTGCAATGACTGTAAGGGTAGAAAGAAGAGATAAGTAAGGGAAGCCTTGAAAGATATATATTTCTAGTAATGTAGTCACCCTCTATATTAAGTTTCAGGATAATGCTGTATTTTAGCTTCACTTTGGGCCAAGGCAGTTGGTAGATCTACGGGGACCTCAACACTTCCCTCTAAATGAATCCGGAACACTTGAAATTTTATTGACCTCTCAAGCTCGATACCCCGAAATGCTGTATTCTAGCTTTACTTTGGGCCAAGTCAGTTGGGAGTTTTACGGGGACCCCAATTACTTCCCTCTAAATGAATTCGGAGCACTTGAAATTTATTGATCTCTCATGCTCCGTATTCATTTAATGAAACCATTTCTTCTATCACACACACACACGCACACAAACTAACCTTTTACCTTTAGCTTCTTTCTTTTGATAAAATTTGGCGTGTTTTATACCTTTAGTTTCTTTTGATATTTTTTCCTTATATGCTTGGGACTTTGTTGTAATGTTTAGTCATTTACCGAAAATCTTCACTGTCATTTTCAGTCTAGAGATAAATTGGTTCGGGTTCTGCGCTCAATGAATGCTGGGGATGCTGTTGATCAAGTTCTTCGACAGGTTGACAAGATACTGAGAAATAATGAGCGTTTGCGTGAAGCTCGTGTCATTAAGGTGTTGCTACTATTTATGAATTAAGATTTCGTCTTCCTTATGATGTGAAGTCTATAAAATACCAGTAGTTCTGTGTCTGATGGGTGAAAAGCCAAGTATTTAGATGTAGGGCTGTCGATTGGTCAGTCACTGCTTGCTCCTCCTTTCAATTGAGCCGTCTTTTTTTCAGTATGGCATGTCTTTTCTCTGTATTCAGGTCTGTGATAATTATGTAATGTAGCTTTCTGGTCATAGAGAACACCATTCGTGGTGGATTTTGATTCTTTGTTACTTACTATCTAGTATTTGAGCAGAGGAGAGGAGAGGGCAGGGAATAGAGAGACAGATGAAGATTTCCTTTGCTTGGATATATGCAAATTGGGGGGGGGGAGGGGAGGGGGTCATGCCTCTGCAGAAGCAAAATTCACCTGCTGATAGGTGAGACTTGAGAGAGTGGGAATTCGGGAGGAAGAAAATAAGTTGGATGGTGATATTTTCAGGCGGCAGGCATAAGCCGAGAGAAAAGAGAGAGAATATGGGACTTGAAAAGTCAACGGTAGGAGGCTGCCGATGCAGAATAGGCAACGGCACTGGTAGACTGACTCCGGACAGTTGGCCTGCGGCTAAGAGTAGCGGCGGCTGGTGTAAGTGAGAATATGTGTGAGCTTGTAAAGAAATAATAGGTTAAGGAAAGAAGTTGAGGTGGTGCCGCTGTAGCGGCGCGGTTATCAGGGGGTGATGGATGGAAGTGCGGCCTGGTGGTTCTGTAGTGGGTGCTGTTGCCTTGAGGAGAGAGGAAGGAGAGAGAAAGGGAAGGGGGTTGGGCTGAGTGACTCAGTGAGGACAGATAAAGGGGCATGGAGACATGGAGTTGACACTGAGTTGACTCAGTTAGGAAAGAGAGAGTGTTCGATCTTTATAAACTTTTGTGATTGCTGGAAATTAACATGATTAATTGGTCCATTGTCCTTCCAAATCTCTCCACTTGGGGAGAAACAGAATTCAGGAGATGGAAGGAAAATGAAACGTCCATTTGTCCCACCTCCCCCCCCCCCCCCCAAAAGTTTGTATTGAAACAAGAGAAATTGGATCCTTTCCTTTGCGTGCCCTCCAACAACAACAACCAAGCCTTCTTCCCAAAAATGATTTGGGGTCGGCTAACATGAATTGTCATCCGGTAACCGTCTTGTGTATGCCCTCCCTTACCCTAAATTTCTCTCTATCCAAACAACCTCTTTAGTTTTGACTCTTGCATTGCCAATGCACTTAGTGGACCGTAAGGTACATCATTGCTTAATCACTTCTTAATCTTCTTCTATTTTGCTTAATTGGTTTTCAGGAGGACTTGTCATCTATCCAGACAGCGATTCCAGGGGATCCAATAAAGAGGAAGCTCGTGTCTTTGGATAACCAAGAGCCCAGTGATGGTCTAGAGATGGCCTCTAAACGAATCCGTTACAGTTCTAACGGAAAAGAGTCAGACTTGAAAACAAATGAGCTTGGAGAATATACCCCTGTTAACGGGATATCTTCTGATTTTCCACTGTCAAATGATGCTGACCCAGTTGAGCAAATGATTTTTGTCACTGCTGCATTGCTAGCTCAAGGGGAAAAAGCTGCTGATTCAGTTGAGCTTCTAATTTCTCGAGTTCAACCAGATCTGCTAGCTGATATTGTCATTAGAAATATGAAGCATTTGCCCAAGACACCACCAGCAGCAACCCAGGATAGTTTGCCCTTGAATGGCCATAGCACTTCTGAAGCCAATATCATGCAGGGTATATCACCAAATATGTCGGTCTCTTCCGCAGTTATAACATCCCACGGGCGAACTCCTACAAGCACAGTAGGCTCATCTCTTCCGGATTTATCTACCGCCACAAATCTCCCTACAGATTCTAGACGAGATCCAAGAAGGGTATGCTTGTTATTAGCTTGCTATTTGTTCTGGAAATAGTGATTTTTTTTTTCTGACGCAGGAAGTTATCCTCTATGCTTTCTTTGCAATGACTGAGCAATGTGATTTGTCTGGATTCTTGATGCTCAGTTTCTTGTTTTTTTCAGGATCCCCGACGCTTAGATCCCCGTAAAGTTGCTGCTCCTGTTGAAGCTCCATTCCTTTTCTCCGTGGAGGAGACTACCAATGTTCAACCTAGATTGGAAGGTCCTCTTTCTGTAAATACTTCACCTTCTGTAGCTACTGCACTGAGCCCTGAGCATATCACTGCACAAGAACCTGATAAAAACGCTGATGAAGAAAGCAGTAGGGTTTCACTGGTTTCAGAATTGGAAAAGCAAACGGCCAAAGATGAGTCTGTGGATGGAGCTAGCGAAACACCACGAAAAACAGATTTTAATGTGCTTGTTGATCATCCTTTCTCTCCAGTGCTTACACATGATGAGAATTGTACTGCACAGATGACCTCTGATATTGTGCTAACAGATGCAACAAATTCTTCATTTATCCCAGAATTTGATCACTATTCCCCACCTATTTTAAATGCATCCCCACCGGAGGAGACTTGGATAGATTTGCCCCAGGTTCCATCTTATGTTGATTTATCTCAAGAACAGAAACAGGTAGTGAGTAAACTTGCAGTGGAAAGGCTTGTCAGCCTACTCAAAGAATCGAAAATCAAAGAGTTCTGCGACACCAGGATGGCTGTACTCGCCAAACTGGTCCCTTGGGTAGGAAAAGTTTCACCTTCTAAGTCTTTTGGCTCTTGATTATGGTTTGCTTTTCTATAATTTAATACTCTGTTAGTAGTGTGTTTTCATTTGATCTATTACCACCGCTCGTGGTTTGATTAGACAACTTAGCCTTGACTATGACTGTTGGTTCGAGTCTCTTAGGGAATTAGTTATAAGTTTAGCATTAGCTCACAATCAACTTTTCTGTCTCCCTATTTCCCGATCTTGGACTGAGATTGAGCTTGTCTCTAATCCTGAACACTATATAGACTGTGTATATCATTTATAAAGCTGAAAGTATCCTTAAGTTAAGAATTTATCTAAGATTGGGTATTGGTGGAAAATAATTACGACAATGGTCTCTGCAGTATATTACAAGTTAACCAGACAGTCCAACTTAAGCTGGGTAAATTGAAGGAAGAAAGTCATTACAGTTAAAGACAAGAGAAAAAGGGGACGACATTACTTTGATAATTTTAGGACTCTTATGTTTGTTTGTTTTTTTTTTCCCTGAAAAAATGTTTTGGCGTTAGGTGCAATAGACAGGTCTAGACTTTGATTGTCATACCTCTCTCCTGTTTGTGGCATATCAATAGTTCTGAACTTTGGTCTGGTTGAGTCAGGGGATACTCATCTTTCTTAGGCAAGGAGTATTGGCACTCCATTGGAGTTGTCTAGCACTCACTCTTTGTGATAAAATATTATGAGTGGGAGTGATGGAAACTCCAATGAAGTGCCAATGGTCTTCACCATTTTCCCTTTACGTGTGGGCTTGTTAAGAGTTACCTTTTTCCCAGGGGGGAACTAAGGGCGCCGAGATGGACAGTGTAACAGTTCTGTTTTATTTTATCCCCTCTATGCATAATCCTCCTGGGCTTAAGAAGTTCTCATTTCTCAGGTTTTTGAATTGGTTTAAAACGACAGTTAGTTTTTGCTTCTTTGCACAGGGAGAGTTTCCCTTTATGCTTATGAAGTTTTAGGTAGCTTATTTTTTTCTCAAATGTGATGTTTTAATCAGTCATGCATCTGATTTTGGTCACATTTCTAATCAGATTTTTTTCATTTTTTCTATTAATGTTACGCCTTCAAATGGTACCAATGTCCATTGAGTTTCTGAGACTTTTTCCCTCACTGTTTTATTGGAAGACTGCGGATTACTTGCTGTCTTGGAGATCCTGATTGCTCAATTTCTCGTTACCTTTATATTGTGTCCTACCACTCTCTAAACTTCAATGTCAGAGGGGCCTAGCCCTCTGACGTGAACCGTGAACATGTTTAATAAGACTACAGTTCTGTATGTTAACCATCCGTCATCACAACCAAATGTTACATTGATGGATATTATAATACTTGACCTACCTATTTGGTCTTCCTGAGGATTGAGGAGGAAGGTTGGATGTTGGGAACGTCTGTGATGCAGTTGTGTTTTGGTACACTAGGTTTAGAGAAAAACCCTCTTGTTCTCAAAAGTCCAGAGTGTTTTCATTTACATAGTGCTTTGTTGTCTTTCACCTAGACGTTTACTTGGACTATCTTTGTAATCTTCCAATTTATCTAGGTTGCAAATGTAGATTCTTCAAGTTTCAAGTTTTACCTTTAGGGATGTTGTTGGAGGAAGTTTGTGTTTTCCATTTATTTGGGATCTGGATTCCCCTTTTCTAATGTTTTCCGTTCTTATAGTGTTGCTAAAACTTTGCGCCAAAGAATAACTTGTGATTCACATTTTTACGTTTTGTTTATTTGCACGTGTGTATTTATTCGTTTTGGTCTTGTAACAATATTAGTATGCTTCTTTGGTTTTGGAATGCTACTATCATAAGGTTGAAATTATACTTCTTGTTTCTAATAGATGGAGGCTGACGACATTGTGATAAACACGTTGCAAGAAGACATTATATCTGATTATAAACATCAGCAGGTACGATATCCTGAATAAGTGCACCTTTGTTATCTATCATCATCGTGTCATAATGACAGGCAAAGAAGAGCTTTTATGAATGTTATCTGGTGAACTTCCTTTTTATCCCTGGCCTGTACCAATCTGGTACAATCCATGGATCTTACTTCAAATAGAAATATTTGATTGGAAATCAATAGCTAAACGCCAAGTTAATCCCTCTTTTTATCTGACACAAAGAATTGTGATATTGTAATGTGGTTTACTTCAGCTATTTCCGCGTGTGATCTTTCCTTTTGTGTGTACTCCAAACATGGTGCCACAGTGGTGTCAATCACATTGAGATCTTTAAATGCCATCTCTTCAGTTATCACATATGAGTACTTTTTGAGAAGCTGAGTCTATTATGTGCTTCAGTTGCTAAAATTGATTTTTGGTTTATGTTTTAACTTCTACTTATTGACAAGCATGTTTGTCTGTCAGGGCCATGAGCTTGTAATGCATGTCTTATATTATCTCCACGGCCTGATGACCACAGAATTGAGCGACAGTTTTCCAGGTGCGACTGCCTTGTATGAGAAGTTCCTTCTGGAAATGGTAAGGATTGGTCTTACATTTTATCCTTCCCACCTTCTTTTTGTTTGCTAATTAGGGAGGTTGAGGTTGGAGTTGTTTAGCTAGGATATTGTAGAAGATGTGGGTGAGATTCCAATTTTGGGTAGGGCTGTGCGGGAGATAGGATATATGTGTTCTATTGTGTTTTCCTGTTTCAGCTGTTCTCTTTCTCCTTCTGCCTTTTGTTATCTCAATATTTTCTCAGTTGTAGCTTTTCTTTAAACATTTTCTGCTTTCTATCTACATTTTTTTTTTGGTGAATTTGTTCATTCAAATGCTTATTAACATTTATGCTGACCCGCTGTAATTCTAAGGCTTTTTTTTGTTGCTGTGTAATATTGTAGGCTAAATCTTTGCTTGATAAACTGCCCCCTTCGGACAAGTCCTTTAGCAAACTTCTAGGTGAAGCCCCATCATTGACTGAATCCTTGATGAGACTCCTGGAAAAACTCTGCTGTCCTGATGGGTCTGACACGGGCGGTAAAGATATTCGTGATGATCGCATAACTCAAGGTCTCGGGGCTGTGTGGAGCTTAATTCTTGGGCGTCCGCAAGATCGGCAGGCTTGTTTAACTTTAGTACTGAAGGTAATGTGATCGTGTAACTGCATGAGCCTCCCTTGTCTGTGGTAAAGTTGTGCTTTAGTTTTTTTTTTTTTTTTGACATTTGGGGTATATGTTTTCCTTCTTTTTGGTCTAAGGTAGCTGATGTCTGTAATGGGGCCCGGCGTTTTTGTCTGAGGACAAGGCTTGTCCTGCTATTAATGATTTTTTTATTGAAAGAAAAATAAATATTTGGGGTGAATGAGGCAATTGTTCCTTCTGCTCTGTTTGTTACTATTTGGAACCTATTGACTGTGGTGGAGCTAAGTTGGTGAAATTAAGAAAGAAAATCACTAGTTCTTCACACCCGCGATTAGAAGCGCTTGTCTTGTTGGAAGTGGGTCTGTATATTTGGCTGCCTTGATTGCGATGCTCGGTTCCTGTTCTGATATTTAATTTGCTGATGTTTTGACAGTGTTCTCTTATCTTTCCCTTGATCAAAGAAAATATTAGGAGCAGGGTTTTGCTCCTTCACTTTTCTTTGCTTCTCTTCTTGACATTTTGTTTCTATTTCCCGGGATAATTTTTTTTTAACAAAACCCTCAGATGCTATGGATTGATTGTGGCTGTGTTTCTCTGAAAATTAGGCTTTTGGGGAAGGGGGGTGGGTGTTTAAAATGCTGTAAAGCCTGTAGTATATATCAATATGAGGTGCATGGTGAGTTTGAGGAGATCTTTACAGGGTGACTGGTGGGTAATGACTGTTTTTAAAGATCTGAATATGAAGTAGTTCATCATTCCAATTTGTATTTTTACTATACTTGGAGAGGAGAATGAAAAGCTGAAAGGATATCAAGTGTGCAGTTCCTTGTAAATCGTAGACTTGCCCTACCGCTATCTTAGCCGATAGATAAATCATCAACCTTGTTCCTTCAGTTTAGGTGGATTTTTAGCTTGTGACATGAGTACTTTCTCAAGTGGCGTACTTGATTCTAACCTTGAGCTTTTCCTGGTGCAGTGTGCTGTTCACCCAGAAGATGATACTCGTGCAAAGGCCATTCGTCTGGTATGTCTCTAACTCTCTAAGCTTCTTGCGATTATGACTATAGTACGTGTCTACGTTCCTTGATTTTGTGTTAGTAGAGAGAGAGCATGGCTAGCTATACAAATCTTGCAGAAATGAAAGTACGTATTGGATGCTACACACGCAATTATTGTTTTTTTTTTTTGTTACAACTTCATTTTAT
Organism: Spergularia bocconei; assembly: GCA_963457585.1. NCBI lineage: Eukaryota > Viridiplantae > Streptophyta > Magnoliopsida > Caryophyllales > Caryophyllaceae > Spergularia > Spergularia bocconei. The sequence goes on from OY734954.1 coordinate 148,485, forward strand.
CTTGTTTCTTGAGAACCCAAGTTTTCCATTTCCAATGGAGCCAAAGACTAATTATTCCTTGGCTTTGGGATATAATGGAATAAAGCAAAATGGCTTATAGAACTGTCTGTGCTTCTTATTTTGCGAAGTAGCAGTCAGTCGGTGCGAATCTTGAAGCAATTTTCATTTTGGGTCATCCGTACTCAGCCTCTCTATGTTTCAATAGGGGTAAGGCTTGGGTGCATCCAACCCCCCTTACCCCGCCTTATGGCGGGAGCCTTCAAGGCAGTGGGGTAAAGATGTTGTTGTTGTTGTAGTTGTAGAGCAACCCAAGTTTCACTGCATATGATTGGTGTTGTAAGTCTCATCTCTTTGTATTTGGCAGGTTGCGAACAAGCTTTATCCACTGGATTATGTTTCTGAAAAAATTGAGCAGTATGCTACAGAAATGCTTCTCTCCGCTGTGAATGCTGATGCTTCCCAATCTGATTCCACTGCTCTGAAAAGACAAGTAAGAACATGTTCTCGCCTAGTCATAATCTTATGAGCTTTTTCCTTTCTTTCTCTCCTTCCCCACATTTGGATTGACAAACAAACAACTTGGTTATGGATGCTAGTGTACTGAGTACCGTTAACGTCTTGTTAATGTATGATGATCGCATGTTATACATGCTGAAGAGTAAGTAAACGTTTATTAGATAGAGCCTTTGAAAGAGAGTTTTCAATGTTTGACTAATTTAATGCCCTTGGGGAACCCCCCCCCCCCTAAGAAATCTTTCCACATAGCAAAAGGAATCACATATCATAATTCCCTCATTTCAACTTGTTAAAAAATAACTTCCTCACTTTCGACTTACTTTTTTATGAGCTGGAAGCTCCTCTCTCGTCACCAGAATCCCTGTTTCCAACACATCCAGGACTGCAACTACTCAATATCTCACAAACAATCACCTTATCATCATCACCACCACGGCACCACCAAGCCCAAGAGCCTTCGCCTTTATGCAAGACCCATTCCAGCTTCCATCTGTTCACCAGAAAACCCCCTCCTAAGCCATATCCATTACTTCAACCACCTGGCATCCCACAACTACAGCTTTACTATCGCCACCACCATGTCCAACCACCTTTTCACCTTGATACTTCAGCTACCCACCCTTTCTTCATTCTCCTTTTCCAAGTGGAGAGGACACCTTTGGCTTTCCGCGGATGAACCCAACTCACTCCTAACAAAGACATCTTTTCCAAGCGGCGGGTTCCTTCGATATACTGAGGCTATGTTGTTTTCACTTGAAATTTGACCAAATCCACCAACTTAGCTGAATCATAGATCCAATTAAATTCCACATTTCTACTAATAAAGTATTTTTGAATATGAGGAGAATAGGCACTCACTAAAAATCATGAAGCTTTTGTATAGATGGTCTTATATGTTTCTTGCCTCACTCTGAGGTGGTCACCTCTGCTCGCCTTATGGAATCTGCGTCAATTCATACTTAGTGACTCATTATGTTAGTAACCAAATTAACATGTTTTCTTTTAGTAGTAGTACTTTTAGAAAAAAAGAAGCCTCGCTTTCATGAGGCGTGCCCCTCACGCCTCATCGCCTCGAAGCGCCTCACACCTTTTTAAACTAAGGTTAACATGATTTTTAGACGAATTTGTCTGAACGTCTATGCATTATTATTTTTCAGGTTGAGGCTGTTGAAGACACTTCCACTAGTGTTTCTCAGCATCCTGTGTCTGGAGCTTCTGTTGAAAACCTTGTGAAGAGTGTACTTCCGGTGTCCCAGTCTGATGTTAGCATTTCAGTGGGTGAAGCTCAACGCATGATATCTTTGTATTTTGCCCTTTGTACAAAGGTTGGTGTATTTTGTTACTTTTTAGACCTCATTATAGCAATATAGTTAATCTTTGTGGCTTCTACTCTTTTAATACTTGGTTCACGAATAGCAGAAACCTGGTCTACTTCAGCTTGTGTTCGATATCTATGCAAGATCAGGTCGAGGTGTGAAGCAGGTATATATTTGTTCTTGTTTGCTTTTGCATCATCTATGCAAGTTTCGAGCATATTATAGGACTTGTTTCTATTGGAGGTAACTGTACAGGTTGTATAGAAGACATCATTTGAAATAGATCTTTGCAGACCAAAAGATAGTAGTTTTATAAAAATATCATTTGAAAGATAGAAGTTCGTTTGCAAGACAAGTGGACCCCCCGTGCGCCCCATTTCCACGGCGGTCTTTCAATTGAGCTGAATAATTTACCCCGAGCTCAAGCCCTTACTTTCCGTCCCTTCTAAACTTGTAGCGGGCAGAGCTTGTTCTCTCTCCTGATTCTGCTTTTTATAAAGTGGAGATTGATGTGTGAGATATGAACCTTAGTGTTTTTTTCCTCCCCCTTGGAACCACTGTTTGTAGCTGACAAGTAATTTGGTTGGTCACATGGCGCATTTTATGTGTTGCAGGCTCTGGGTTTAAATGCTATCTCAGTATCTTGTCCTAGCTGTCATAACTTTTGGGATCCTCTGTTTCTCGGTGTAGGAGCTGTGGCAGATCCTAGAGTTTTACTCGTATTATTTCGTTATTTGTTATTCTTCGTGCTCTGTCTTTGTTTTTTTTTATGATAAGTAAGATAGGATACCCTTATATTCAAAAGGACACCAAGGGGGTGACTCCCATATACAAAAAGATACCTAAAGGGGTGACGCCCGTAAGCAAAAGAGAGCTAATCACGCTCTAGGACTGTCATGGGAAATTTTATCCACAGAGAGAATGAAAGTCAAAGTGCGGTGTGAAAGTAATACTTGACTCCAACTATACAAAGTCCTAAAGAACCTAAATTTGAAATCTTGGTGAGTCAACATAATATCATCAAAAATGCGATGATTTCTTTCTTTCCAAGCACACCACCAAATCTCTATTGGAACCATCTTCCATACTTCGGCTAGCCACCCTTTTTTCATTCTCCTTTTCCAGCGGAGAGAACATCTTTGGCTCTCTGCGGATGAACCCAGCTCAATCCGAACAACGACAAAGCAGTGTGCCACAAAGACAACACCCTAGGACAAGAGACCAAAAGGTGCTCCACGGTTTCTTCCGCCTCACAGCACAAAGAGCAACGACTAGCCAAAGTAAACCCTCTTCGTTTAAGGTAGTCCAAAGTTGGGATTTTCTCTTTAGTGGCTGCCCATGCGAAAAAATAAGCTTTTGGAGGAGCTTTACATCTCCAAATAGCACTAACAGGAAAATCAACTTCCCAAACTATCAGGCAGCCAGGCTATCTCAACCTCCTCTTCTGGTACAAGTTTAACTAAGGAAAGAATCTCCAAGAGAATCAAAACTACAGGTTCCTCCCAATCATTAAGAGACCTCGAAAACAATATGTCCCAATGATGATCGTCGCCTTCCCATAAAACGACATTACCCACTGTAGCATCCTTATTAGAAGCAATGCTGAAGAGATCCGTAAAAAGGGATTTTAAAGAAAGCTCCCCACACCATCTATCATGTTAAAAATGAACTCTTGCTCCATTGTTCACCTTAAAACCCACACAAGATTTAAAATGCTTGAAACCAGAAATAATGATTTCCGAAGACTTACACCATGTGCACTAACAACCTGGTGACTCCACCAGCCTAGTCATTGGACCCCATATTTTAGGGCAATGACGTTCCTCCAAAGTGATTTAGTTTCATTTGCAAAGCTCCAAAGCCATTTACCCTTGAGAGCTTCATTGACATCGCGAAGGTGTCTAATACCAAGACCCCCTTTTTCTTTAGGACAGCAAACTTATTCCAGTTAACCTAATTGAAAACCTTATTTGGGTCCTTGTTATTCCAAAGGAAATCATGCTGAAGTTTTTCAAGTTTCGGGGCCACGCTGGCTGGGATAGTGAAAAGCGACATGAAATAGACCGGTAAACTACACAAAGTACTTTTCAGAAGAGTAAGACGACCTCCTCTAGATAGAAGCTTTGATTTCCATCCAGCAAGTTTGGACTGGAACGTCGCAATTATGGGATCCTAGACTTATTTGCACTTAAAGGAAGCACCGAGAGGGAGCCTTAAGTATGAGGAAGGGAGAAACTCCACCCCACAGCCAAAGAAACTTGCTAAACCATTGAGATTAGAAACCTCGCCCACGGGGATGACAACACTCTTAGTGAGGTTAATCTTCAGACAGGACATAGCTTCAAAAATGACGAGAACACACCTCAAATAACCCAAATTATCTTCTGTCAGCTTGCAAAAAATCAAAGTATCATCCGCGAAAAGAAGGTGAGAGATGCTAAGAGGATGAGAAGAGTTATTGCTAGTGTTAACACCCTCTAGAAAACCGACCTCAGTCGCCTTGCTTACAAGGATGCTCAGGGACTCCATAATTGAGATGAAGAGAAGAGGGGACACAAGGTCACCTTGACGAACACCCCTAGAGCTATTGAAGAATCCAGCAGGTTCCCCATTGATAAGCACATAAAAACGAGTTGTAGAAATTCTTCGTGCTATGTCTATTATCATATATATGCATATCAAAACATCTTTGCGATGCTTATGTGCTGACCTGGTAATGTTACTGTAACCTTGAGGCTCCGTGGTAATGTTTCTGTATGATTTATTGTTTTATGTGTTTGTCCATGTTGGAGGGCTCGGAAAGTTCATAGGCAGTTCATCTATTTGGAGTACTTGCTTTATTCTGGGAATTAGTTCTTTCTTCCTAACTATTGTTGTCTTGTCTTTACAACAATGCAGGCTTTTCATCGTCACATTCCAATTTTGCTGAGGGCACTTGGATCGTCATATTCCCAACTTCTGCATATAATATCGAACCCACCTTTGGGGAGTGAAAACTTGTTAATGCTGGTTAGCTCCTGGTCTAGCTCTTTCATTAATTTTACCTATCATTCTGGAAATGATTTATTTCAATATATTCTCACTGTTGGTATAATTTGGTCTGAGCAGGTGCTTCAAATTTTAGCTGAACAAACAACTCCCTCACCTGATCTCATAAACGCCGTTAAACATTTATACGAAACTAAGTTGAAGGTTCTTGACTTGCCTAAAAGTGCTTATATATTTCATGATGAGCTGCTGGGTTCTGTACTTATGCTGTTCATGATCTTCTGTTGCAGGACGCTACTATCCTGATTCCAATGCTATCTTCACTTTCCAGAAGCGAGGTGCTTTATTATCTATTCCCCTAGATCAAATATCTTTGTGAGATTGGTTTTGGTGTTTCGTGTTTTGCTGCTGTGTTGAAACCTGAACCTTGAATCTTCTAAATGTGTCAGGTTCTGCCCATATTTCCTCGCCTGGTTGACCTTCCGCTTGATAAATTTCAGCAAGCGCTGGCTCGAATATTGCAGGTATAAAACCGTGATACTGTTAATATGTACTTAATCTTTTAGCGTGATATAGACCATATCCATCTTACTAATGTTTGGCAATCAATCTCGATGAATTTTAATTCGGGGACGCTTCTGTTCTTTCCTTTCTGCGGGGGAATAGAAGCATTGTGTTGGCCTTGGGTCTTTTATGAGGGATGCCCAACTGGCTTTGCATGTCCTGAACAATTGGTACCTTAAGAATAGGGTTAGGAGTTCTAAAGGTAGTCTAATTGTTATCAACTAAGAGCACTTAAGTTCAAAGTATTCGTGGTTGGATTTGAACTGTAAGAATCCTTGTGGATGATGGAGTTTGACATTATATATGTATGCGCTTTGTTTTCCTTGTTTGATGTTCAAGCTGTTTTTTTAATCCCATTTTTCTGGTTTTTGAACCTTTACTTGTCATTTTCCCACTTGATTTTCCGTCAAACTGTTTCAAACTTTTTGAAGCTCAATTTATTTCAATACTGTGTTGTCATACCTTTCAACGTTTTGATTGCTACTCCGTATTTGACAGTTTCATATCCAGTTTCATACGAAGATTCATGTTTATTGACCCCAATTATTTTGGTACTAAGACTTTGTTGTAATAAGCAATCTAATTTGCCAGAAGAAGTTATAAGATAATGGGATAAAAGAGTTGGGGAAAGATAGGTGGAGAAAAAAGAATGAGAACCAATAGGAATTGAGAATACTTGAGGTTAACAGGATACTCATCCTTATGGTAAAAATTGTAAATTGAATAGTCAGAGAGCAGAGAGCAAGAGAGCATACTGAGTATATAAAGTTATAAACAGAAAGCAAATACAGAAAAGAAGAAAAAAAATAGTGACAAGGAGGATGTCAAATTCATCACCATTATACAGGTAATAAATACAATATATCACCCTTGGAATTTGTTGTTTGTTCTAGAGACTATTGGTGCCTTTAGAAAAGCTTTTAATTAGGGTAGCTCAGAACAAGTAGATGTGAAACTTCTGTTGCTTGCTGCTTGATCATGGTCGGTGTAGCTTGGACTCTCTTTTTCCTAATTTTGATAGGCACTATGCATCGGATTGCAGGGTTCAGCTCACACAGGTCCAGCATTAACACCTGCTGAAGTTTTGGTTGCTATTCATGACATTAAGCCTGAGAAAGAAGGAATTGCGCTTAAGAAGGTATTCCTCTGCCTCACTGGTATTTCACGGTAGACACACCGATAACTGTCTATTGTGTCAGAGTTGATGTTTTTGATACTCTAGTGACTCTCCAATGGACTTGTTCATCACTGTTAATATGTGCACTTCATGAATCTGTTAAGCCAAGAGCATGTTATTATCATAGGAACAGAGACAAGGAGAGCTATTTGTTGCATTTAAGTTGATCAAAATACAAAAGATATCATAGTTGAAGCAGGGGAATAATTTTGAGATGGAGTGAAATGATCTGCTATACCTGATTCTTAATAGGGGCCAATTTGTAGTTAAGACACTATGTGAATTAGCTATATGCATGGAATTCTATACACAATGTCACAGAGGGAATACAGTGTTTCTTACAGAATCTAAAGTTCTACAAAGATACAGTTCAGCTTTATCAGGGATGCCTGATGTTCAAATTCTCTACATTACAACAACAACCAAGCCTTATTCCCAAAATGATTGGGGGTCGGCTAACATGAATAGTCATTTGGTAACCGTCTTGCGTATGCCATCAAATTTCAAAAACATTGTGGACCATTTAGCAATATTGAAATACTTTCAAAAGGAGTTTTAGAAAGCAAAAAAAAAAAAAGTTAAGAAAAACCAAACAAAGAAAAAATAGTCAAATTAAGTCCTCCGCATTAATGGAAGAAAAGGTCTTATTCCCAATTGTATATCCTCTTCTAAGAACTGTAGGCGTCTCTGATAACGAGGATAATTCCCTGCGTGATTGCATGCAAATTTTCACTTATTTGATTCATTTCATCATATTTACACTTTTGTATCTGTGTTTAAAGTTTCTTGTTATATTCATTTTCAGGTAACAGATGCTTGCTCAGCTTGCTTTGAGCAACGTACAGTCTTCACACAGCATGTTTTAGCAAAGGCTCTGAGCCAGATGGTTTGTCCCTACATTCAATAAAAAACAGTGTCGTATTTATAAAAGACGGTCCACTTTTTGTAAGTGATTATTTGATGCATTCTATTTTTCCAGGTCGACCGAACTGCACTTCCCCTACTTTTTATGAGAACAGTTATCCAGGCAATTGACGCTTTCCCTACTTTGGTGAGTGGTACTACTTTACTTTAGGACCATCTATTATAAAACTTTTGAGGACTTGATTATTAGGATCCTCATATTTGCCAAAGGTATCGCCATCTAGAACGTAATTTGTTACCAGTTTTAATAACAGAACTCAGAAAGCCATCTAGATTTGTAGTTTCTGTGCATAGGTTTGCGTTTCTTAGTTGCATGGGGTAATTAACCTATGAATATGATCATGCTATATTTGTTTTGTGTGGTGGAGGGCGGGAGGTATGTCTCTAATAAATTTGAAGTAATTCTACAGTTTATATTCGATGGCTTGAAGTTGTCCATCGTACTTAAAAAAGAAAAAAAGAAAAGTATCTCCCCCATGCTTTTCCCATAACTCGCCACTTCACCAATTCTTTTTCACTCACCTCCACAACTAATGCCTGTCATGGCTAGGGGTGTGCAAAAGAACCACCAAACCGAAACCCGAACCGAAAAAGCGGGTAACCGTACCGATAAAATGCGGGTTAGGGTCGCAACTTTGTGTGTATGCGGTTAACCGAACCCGAACCGAAATTGGACATAATGCCTTATATTCACTAAAATAGGCTATAAGCCAACCAATTTACAAGTCTAAAATAAGATAATTAACCCAATATGTTGTCAAAATTTACTTGTTTGAGGGAAATAATACATAAATGAATTGAAGTACCAGCGTATATAGTGGAATCCTAACATTTTATCCATCAATATTACTTAATTTGGTAGGTCAAATAGTGTTACCGTACTAAAACATTACCCGATTAAACCGAACGGACAAATCCGGTTAACTGATGTGCGGTTAACCGAAGTAACGATCACGGTTTAGGGTCGGCCAAAAAGTGACAAACGGTTAACAGAACCCGCATTTGCACATCCCTAGTCATGGCCCCTCACCATATCTCCAACCCACTTCCTAATTACCTACCTAACCACCACTTCACGGTGGCCAGTTACCTTCACTGGATTTCCGGCTCCTCGACCTTCTGCAGCAGTTGATTAATTAATGATATCCCCCCTATTTCCGCCTTCATGCCGGTCATACCAAGATCACCGCCCGAGCAGTATAAATGACTGCTGATCTTGACTATCATAGCCCCAAGAGAACCGTGGTTTGATGGATTTGATGTTGTATATGTGGAAAGAAGAAGTCGCGGTGGTTGAACGGACTTGGTGATGGGATGGGGTGGCTAATGGTGATGGTATAATTATTGTCAGTATAAGATTCATATCCGTTTCATAAATAATCTGTATAATGTTCTATGTTTGACATTTGAGGGATACACATGAAACCGCTAATGGTTAGCCTATTATTCTTTGTTTGTTTAGGTTGATTTTGTCATGGAACTTCTCTCCAAGCTGATAAGTAAACAGGTGCAGTTCTTTTTGCTCTATTGTTCCATGACTGAGTTTCCTTTCAGACAAACTCTTAATTTTAATGCCAAACTGTGTAGATCTGGAAAATGCCAAAGCTCTGGGTAGGGTTCTTGAAATGTGTTTCCCAAACACAACCGCATTCATTCCAAGTTCTATTGAAGGTAAAAAAGCTGATATATGTGATAATTGCAAAAAACAGTTCACTCATGTATTGTTGGATTATTTATTCTGAACATCTTTGCTATGCTTATACATATTATCTGTTTCCTATGTTTTGCTTGCAGTTGCCGACACCTCAACTCGAAGGTGCCCTAAACAAATATGCTAACCTAAGAGGACCACTTGCAGCCTACGCGAGCCAGCCAAGCATCAAATCTTCCCTACCTAGGTACAGTATAAGTTTCTAAAAGTGCATGGATTCCGTGTCTGCTCACATTCTCATCATTGGCTTAGCACTTTTAAGGGTGTTTATTTCGACCATATTTCTGTTTGGTTTAGTTACTTTGGTTGGTACGAATGGTAAGATTTCTCTGTTTATGTCCTTTATACTAGTTTTTGGTAATCTTGGGTGGGGGGAACCCTTGACTGCTGCATGTAGGAGGCGTTAAACAGTATTGAGAAGTTTTTATCAGTTTTTAGAGCTGCTGTTCTCTTGGTGTGTCTAAAGCATTTTTTTTTTCACAAGCCGCTTCAAAAGATGTTTTACCAAGGTTCACATGCTAGAACTTGCTGTCTAATTTTTTTTGGATTTGCTTCTTCAGAACAACCCTCGCGGTTCTTGGTCTTCTGCATGAGTCACATTTCAATCCACCGCATAATTCAGCTCCATTGCATACCTCTGACACAAGTTCAATCCGTGGAACCACATCGACGTGATAAAGTTGCAGATACCAGTTTTGATATACACCTCGTACTTGTACACAGTCGCGAGTGGGTACAGGTGAAGTTTAGTGAAAATTGAGATTCCAAGTGCGCTTCAATCGTGGCAGGTGGAGATCAGGGCTATGGAAAGGACTCCAAGGATTTCATGCAATATGGACAAATGAACAGAGTTATGCAACCGCTGCTGCCTCTGCTTCATCCGAAATTGTGAATCCTATGTCGAGTGGGGCGTATATGTATAATATCTGTATATTTGTAATTCGGGCACAACCGCTGCTAGTTCCTGCGTCGCCCCGAGAGAATTTCCTTCCTCTACCCTTCCAAAGAGGGAGAGAAAGGAGAGGTCAGAAAAAAAGAAAACGTCACGGTCATTCTTTTGTCAGTTTTGGTATCCATTTCTGCCTACGCTAGGCGTGTATAATAATAAATCAATCTCATTTGTATAGCTGGGTAGGTAATGTAGTCTCATACTGCTCTCTCAGAGACCTGCTTCCTCGTTCAAATGATAAAGAAGCAGAGTTTGAGAAGCGATGTACAGTGATCTCCAAGAAGTAGCAAATTCTCGTTCTGAGGTCCTTGGATCCACCGTCTTCTTGGACATTGTAGTCGTCGAGGCTTATTATACATTTGAATCCCGTAGCACTGGTATCGAAAATATTAGCATACAAAAGCTTCTGTGCTAGACCCCTAGACGCGATCATCTGGTGTTTTTATCTTAGGAAATGTCCAGAACATTTTTGTGCAACAAATTTAAAATGAGCATGCATTTGGTAATTGATAGTAACCAATTATCTTTCCAAAGATATTCTTGTGCGACAAACTTCCAGGAAAAAATTCAGATGCATTCTATGATTGTATTCCATGTCTGTTTTTTTTTTTTGGCTATGTCGTTGAATGTTTCAAATTGATTGATTGAAAATTTGTTTGTGAAGTTAAATGAGTGAGCGATGATATTGCACGAATGAAAGAAGAGTACATAACAAACTGTCTTTATTTATACATGTTTTTACAAAGAAGGTACTGACAAATGTGATAAAAGTATGAGATGACAAACACTACAGATACATAACATTTCAATTTTAAAGTTTGAAAGAGTACATAATCAAGCATCATTGATTAAGTGGGAGAAATATAATTTATAACGAATAATGATGGTATTGAAATTTAGTATCATTGAATAATTAAGGGCACTTGCGCTTGCCGCCGTGGGTGGTCTGGTTGTAGTAGCATGGGCAGACCTCTTGGTTACCGGAAGTTCCCGGTGGGACGCAGCCACAGCGAGCACAGCAAGTCCCGCATGCCCTCTTGCACAGGTTTGGCCTTCTTGATAACCGGCACCTGGCCATGCATGCTGCTCCACAATCTGTAGTATATACATACACCAATTATTAGTGTGATTGAATATGGTTATCGTTCAATTAGCAGACATGCTCATGCATATATATGATCACGTACTCATTCCAAGGAGTGACCTTTTTGGACCGTCGCTTCCGATCTGCAAATTAAACCAACCTTAACTTTATAAGAAAACATATATCGTTCACTGAAATATTACGACAACATTAACAAACAGATCTATGCAACAAATGACATATTGTGGCTTTGGAGAAAAGACATGTATTACCAAATACCAACTACGTAATAGTTCAAAATAACATTAGTATTCTAGATATAGATACGGTATTTATTAGTGTCAAGTGTACATTAACCGTATAATACTTATAGTTTACATATATGACTAATAATAGACTTAAATACGCAGGGATCAGAAGTTCAGAACTATAATGTGGCACACCATAATAAGCAGTGCCAATTGGAATTAAGTGCTTAACTTTCCTTTTTGGTGTAAAGAGAGCCGTGCGTGCGTGCGTGCATGCATGACTAGTAGTACGTACATACAAAAAGAAGCGCAATGCTTGATGAATTTCTACTCCGTATATAGTTTTGAATTTAAAGATGATGAAATTAAAACGACATTTGTATATATAGTTAGTCTCGTACCAATTCTTGAGCTTCAACCATATGAAGAACAAGAAGCGAGAGGATAAAAGCAGCGATCATACGCTTTGAAATCGCCATTGCTAGCCCTAGTAGAAAGGAACTTATTAATTATTGAACGATATGTTTAAATTCTGGAAGTATTGAGATTTGAGAGAGTCTTTTGAGATGAAGGGACAAATGTAAGGAAGGGTGTATTTATAGGCAAGTCTTGTGCTAGCTAATGCAAAACAAAGGAGAAATTTAATTAAGGCTCCATAAAATACAAGGATATACAGCTGCCTTGATGGCACACCATTTTGATTTTTGAGTGATTATTATGAGTGGGCGGAAAGTTAAAGAAAGCTAGCCATCTAAGATAATAAGATGTGCATGCCCAACTTATTGTTTCCATGAAACTTCTAGTCGATCGGGGGCATATTCAAGATAGTATGTATAAAGTAATGACGCGATTTTGACGGAATTTTATATTGTCCATTAAAACGGAGTATACCCTCAATTTAGCAATAATTGTACTCGTACTTATTTGGAGTGTAAAAGTTACAGTTTAAAGGCAAAAAAAAAAAAGATTACGGAAATTCTTATATCTATAAGTGGATAATACATTATTGTACACCTTATCTGTAGTAATAATTATTTTGGTAGAATTATAACACAAATAATGTAGATGAAAGAAGCAGAGTCCTACCAACTTCAATTTGTGGTGTTCTAGAGAATCGATTAAAAGTAGTAATACTTTACTTTGTGTGATACAAAGTAATCAACGTGTAAGCCATCGCTAATGCTCTTTCGCGTTATTTGCTTTAATTTGCCACCAAATTTATACAGTCCAAATGACAATACGAACATTATTTTAATCCTTCAACAAAAGTAACATAAAATCAATAATCAAGAGTATAATACAAAATTTGATCAATATACGGAGTATACGGATTACTAGTATTTATTATAACAGGGGCGCTTACACTTATAGACGTATACAACAAATATCTATGTCGATTTTTCTTCATACTAGTATTATTTAAGAATTTTTATTTTCTTTTTTTTTGTAAAGAAACTCCCTTAGCTCTATTATTAGTTTGACAAAATAGTGGTTCGAATATTCCGAACATAAGTTTATCTTTCACTTAAGAAAGTGATGTGGATTAAACTGCCACGTAGCTAGCGCTAGCTAGTATGCATCATAACATTTATACTATCTACACTACTCCGTATATGACTGTATTTCCTCGGATCAAAAGACAATTTCCCATTTCGTTTAATGTTTTTGGCGGAACATGTTAGGAGTTACTTCTATACTTAACAGATGAATTGTTCGCTTGATCTAAAATGAGTGTTTCAATTTCCCACATTACATAACAATTAAGCTACAAGCTTTATATATAGAGCCTATCATAAAGAATATTAGTAGATAATGATGCGATTTATTAGACATTTCATTCGTGTTTTCAATTGATGAACTTTATTTTGACAAGTAGCTAATGCGACAATCACAGTACCAAACTCAGGTAGGTAGTATATCCATTAGGTTATGATAAAAGTCGGCTTTGAGTTTAATGTGTGTAATTAATTTTTTTTCTTCCCGAGTTTGGTTATATATATGGTACTTTTTAGACTAGACGACTAGTTAATTATCAATCAATCTTCTTACCAGTGCAATTCGACATAATTCTTCTTACTAGTGTAATTCGACATATATATAGTTGTATAATTATTCTTCAGAAACTTGTATACGTTTGTGGTTTATGATCGAGGTTGATTGATGTAGTTAAATAAATTTAAAAGACAAATAATAATACAAGATTGAGAATAACTTTTAATTATATAATCATGCGAATATCTATATCACATATTTATATTCTATTTCCTATCATTGATGCATAATAACACGAAGGTTAGTCATGAGTGAGTGAGCCGTCAAGAAATGCGAAATATGCCAAAAACCAGCTAATATTAGTACTGTAAATCTGTCTTGTACTCCTTTATTCTCCTACTTAAGACCAATGTTCATGCACAAAGTCCCCCACCCATCACTTGAGTTAGACCAATCACGTAATTCCTTCGTTATACGTCTAACTCAGCTTCAATTCATTTTTATCATAAATAAACCAACTTTCACCATCTCTCTCATACATCACCATCTCCTTTCCAAAAGACATACTGGAGTATATAATTACGCGATACCAAATGAATATAGTATATGGGGTCTGCACCTTTCGATTTAGTGCAAGTTCGATTAGAGTATTAGATCCATACAGGACAATGAAGTTGTCTTTCATGAGAGTTTGAACATTGTTATTCGTACATCCCTATAACTCAAATTAAAACTCGAGAATTTTGATTAGGATCGATAAGAGAGATACTCACCGAAAAAAAAAAAGAGAGAAATGAAGTGAGACACACGTGTGGCGTAGTCAAATATGTCAGCTGAGAAGCTAGGAACTTCCTCCGTGTGCGTGGGCTTGATTAGACTTCAAAGCCATGCAACCGTGCGGTGTTTTCAGTCTTTTACACTTTCTTTACGTCTTTTTTTAAGTTTTTTGAACGTATTCTTTACGTCTTTTATGTATGTTTCAGAACGAAGAAATGAGAAACTAAAAATTGACTAGACAAGCCCTTTGTGAAAAACTTCCACAAACTTATCCAGTACGGCATCGGTAAGTCTCATAACTACCGTTGAGCCAAACTAGTGTCGATATCAGTGAAGTCGAGCCAAAGTAGTGTCGAAGTCAGTGAAGTCGAGGATTGACTCGGTAAAGTCTCGAGCCAAACTCAGTGAAGCCACAGGTTTGGTCAGCTAATTATCACACACATACTGACATACATATACCTAATTAGTAATTACCAAACGCCGGGGCATATGAAACCATTAACTAGATAGAAAGGTGTAGTAGTTCAAACAGCTGTGGCACACTTAGCTTATATTAAGTGTTTAGTATTATCTGCTGCTGTAGAGCGGATAATCACAAGATCAGAATAACACCCAGCTGTCTCTCATCACACTTGATTCTGGACGTTTCACACAGCTCACCAGATGCTCATTCATCCCTTTCTTGTGTTGGGACCAAATAGCAACACTACTCCGAAAAAACAATCAATCGTATATCAACATCGTCTCACTGCCTCAAAGACTCTTGCCTAAGGCGAAACACGGGAAGATGATAGGATACATCATATACATGCATTTGACTTCTTATAGCTTTTTCCTTAATTAGGAGGGCCTTTGATAAGACTTGGCATCCTCTTAAACTGGAATTCACGTGAAACCAAGGGTTTATGAAGTTTCTTGCATTGGACCTATACTAGTGTTTTGCCTTTTCTATTGTGACGAATTCATGATATTCAGAGACAGAAATCCTAAGCTAGTACAAGGCAAGCTTCTTTGAGACCTAAATTTTCCGAAATTCATAAGAGTTAGCTGCTTTGGTAATCAGTAAAAAAAAAAAAAACTGACCATAACTCAAACTACGCTGAGAAAACATTACAAAGGTTGGTCTAGCTGACATAATTTCTCTGGAAGACATATATCAACAGATTCGCTACTACTCAGTTACTGGAAAAGACGTCTAACATAGTCTGTACAGGAGATTAGCCGCACCTAAACAACGCGCACCTGTTTTTCTGCGCCTCTGAGAACCAGGAGTTTAACACAGATGTGTTTATCTAAACCTGTGTAAGCAAAACCTCTAACTTAGACCACGCCAGAGGGAAGACGTACCACAAGCTGTCCACCAACGAGGCTGCAAACAAAGAACAAGGATTCATGAAACTCATTATTGCATCACAAAGCAAATATAGCATAGAACATATTTCAAAAGGATGATAGAGAAAAACTTTCTTGAAAGCTAACCCAATGCCTTAATACCTAACAATCTCCTAGTTCAAACTTTTGGATTCCCTTTAATCTAATTTTTTTCTTAGTTCTTTTCCTATCAGGTCAACAATAATCTGGGCCATCATCACATCCAAGTCATTTTCTGGCCGCTTGCAATCAAATATATTATACCAGTGTGCATGACTTGTGATGCTGGAGTGGGCGAGATATCAATGCCCTTGATACCTACATTAGAGACCTCATTATCTGGAGCATTCAAGTCGTCACCACTACTGGGATTCAGCTGATTGGGAGTACCAGATATCTGACCATTAATCACAGCTTCTAAAGTCGTACTTTTCTCTTTCTGAGAAATCTAGTCGTCTGCTCTACGAATACTCCCTCCTTAAGTCTCCACAGATGCAGTTTAGGGACACAAAGCCTATGGTCCAAATGGTCCAACAGAAGGTCATCACCTTCAGGAAGGCACCTATCCCCATCATAGAGCCTACCATCACTCGTGATAAAAAGCTACTGCAGTTTGGGGCCCTAACAGATCACCCTCCAATTGCAAATTATCAATTCCATCCAAAGGTGGTCTTCTTCCTATGTGTTGGTTCCCTGCATTTTCGTTACCTAGTCCACGTCCCATGCAATTAGGACACTGTAATCACCACATTGAAATTTGAAGACAACTCTTCTTGATTGAATGGCAGGGCAGAAGACAACGGCATTTCACTCTCAGAGCCAATCGGAGATAAATGCCAGTTGCAGGGATTATTTCACCATTTGTTGCATGTGCCTCACTAGGCTAACCACTCGTTGAGACATATGCTTCACACGAAATAGAACGTAATGTAGCACATGGCACCAAAATGACTAGCTCCAGAAGTGGAATCGAAGCGACAATTCAAAATTAGAGTTTACAATGTCTTCTAAATCTATATCAATGATTCCAATATAGTGACAAATTCTTAGATAATTAAATCTTTTGTTTTGTTGACAGACAGATGTTTAAAATCAATGAGGATTATATGAACAGCCTTTTTTAATAGCGAAAAAGATCATATTGGTCACAAATAGGCTTTTCCTTGTAGTGATATGAACATGAACTAGGACCGATATTCGACAAAGGAGAAGAGGTGCATGGAGGAAAGAGTAAAAGTGAGTGGGCAAATGTTAATTTCAAGGAGAAGGATGGGACTTGAGCTAAGAAATGAGCATTGGCCAGAAGCAGAAATAGCATTATAGCAAGATGCCGTCGAATGAGCATTGTCAGATACTCAGATATAGAGTTTCAAAGAGAATCATTGTGTGAGAGACAAGGGTCAATTATGAATATGACAGATCAATCCCGTGGAAGAGTCTTAAACTCGTAAGTCAGATAGTAAACACACAGTCCAAGAATATAGGAAAAAGCAAAGAAGAATTTTTAGGATTTAAGGACACACCTCTTCACGTAGTAATAGCAGAAATCTGCTAGTATGAAAGTCTGAACCATTTCCGCAAGCAGCATAACTGAAGGCCACAAGCCAAAGCCTAAAGCTGTCAGCATGCGACCATGGCTATCTAACACCTGCATAAATTGCAAAACAAAACACCCTTTCAAGTTATTATGGTGCAGGGCATTTAGTCATTCCAAAGATTTTTACGCACAATTATTCTCTCGACTCTAAGATTAAGATTAATAGTCATATGAATATAATGTATGAGTAGAGGGTCTTCTTTTTCAACCTTTTATCTAACCCTTCAAACAAAAACGCAAGCAAAATGTAATAGGTATCATGCAGAACAAGAGTCAGACAATCTAATACTTTCAAAGCTCAAGGTATAACAAAATCAAGACAAGATGAAGTCCAAACCCATATATAGCAAAGCAGAAAAAGATAGTTGGACCGCCATATCTAGCATTAAAAAGTTAAAAGTAGGGGGAACACGCTAGTATAACAAATGAGTTTAAACAACAATCATGAAACGCAAATAATAAATAGATAAATAGATAATAAAGAATGTGGGAAATCAAAATGAGCGAACCACGAGCAAAAACGAAGACCATGAATGCAGTAAGAACCATAAGAAAACTGTTAACCAGTTAAGTCTGTGTGAAGGTGATGGCTCGAATGCTAACCTGCTGAGTGCAGACCAATTAGAATCAAACATTTTCAAAAGGATGGGAATGTGGGCCAGAGATATAATTTTACACGGGTAATTTAGTCATTTCATTATCAACATGTATTCATTTATATATCTATCTAGTTACTGAACGTAGAGACACCTGACTCATACTTAAATTCTACTAAAATACAATACTTATTTTTCATTTTCTGGGAGATCATCATAATTGTCCTAGATCTTACACGCCCTAATCCATTACCACCAGTCTGTATTTTTTCCAAGCGACGGTATTTTAGAAATGTGTCAGATTAACCACTCTGAATCTCTGATAAAGACTGAGCAACTGAATGTAGCTTCTCCGTTAGATACCAGCAATGCACAAATATTGACAGAACATCATACCTAGTGTTGTCACATCAAGGCACAAAACCGTAACAAGCCATGAAGTACTCACAATATGAAACCAGATAGCTTTCCAGACAGAATGAAGCAACAAAAATAATGTTCGTACCTGAAGAATCCAATGTGCACAACTTAAGAACCTTGCCACCCCCAGAGCAAACACATAATGAGCGGTGAATGGTTCGACAATCTAGTAGGAAAGGATAAATAATGTCAGCGATCAAACCACATAACACACCAACTACGCTTAAAACGCATAAAAAATACTCAGCACACTGACAATAAATTGGTCGTGAATTGTGCAAAACTCTGGAACAGCATACATGATGAATTGCAAGATTGGAAAAGGTGGTGTACGATATATCCTAAAACATATGGATCATGTGAAATGGAAAAACAAAAAAATGAAGCGCTGTCTACACTCGACGCCCATAGTGCCATCTATACCTTAGTGTTCTGCATGACTCGTAGCTGAGGTAGCACTGAAACAGCCTCCAGATAGACACAAAATGCCCAGCAAATCCTATTGACTAAATTATGGACAGTTGACGGATGAACAATCAGCGACAGCACCGCACAAGGAATTACCTACACCCAATATTGACAATACTAGCATGTTAGAGATAACACTTTTATAGAAGCAATATAATTCCAGAAGGTACATATACAATTGAGATCAGCAACTTTAAATTAGAAATATATGACATGCAAATAGCAGAAATTTCAGATAAAGAACGTTAGTCCCAGGATTAAGAATCTCATGTTTGAACACAATGATGTCTCCAATGAAAATGTAGTGCCATGTTTAACACTAGAAGATATTCTGCACACTACTGTTTTTCCAAAGGATTTGTTTCCTTTGGGCGTTGAGGATTTATCCACATACAGTCCGCTAGCATCTATACTCTATAAACTGCTCACGGGGAGAATTTGTTAAAATAGTGTCATCTTTAACACTAGAAGATTTCTGTTCTGTGTTTTCCTTCTACCTGAGGATAATGTGAAGTATACTGAAAGGATGTAAACATCTTTTCTATAGAGTTATACACTTGTGCTGATAACTATAATTGGAAGAATCCCTGGACAACATAAAATCTTCTATGATTTCGTTGCCTGAAAAAACAGATCTACTGTGTGTTTGAAGTGTAGATAGTCACATTAGCAGAAAGTTCTAATAGACTAGTCCATGCCCTCACTTCAAGAGAGTTATATCGCATGTTTCAGCTGTTACGCAAAAGCTGATAGAATTAAGTGGCCTTTCAACAAAGATGACAAAAAGAACAATACTCATCCCATTCTTAAGTGCCTTCTTCATCAACAACATCTTGGCATGGATCTCACGCCTAATGGTAACGAAAAGACCAAAGACCGTCAGGCCTCAATCATAACACAGAGAGAGACTATTTCACAACGACTCATAATGACAAGTGCACCGAGAATCACACCAACCACCAAATCTCATGTAACAAAACAAAACAAATAACGAAAAAAAGCGCCAAATTCAATGGTTGAAGGATGAGCAAGTTACCACATAGTAAATAGCAAAGTTGTCTTTCTCCCCCATATATGTGGACTTCAATTTTAAACGAATCATATAAATAACCCAAAGGGTTGTCGCCAATGTCGCCGTATCTAACAGAGTGTGAATGTCATATTCCATCACAAAGCTACAGTACAGTCTGACAGCCAGGAAGAGTGCTGTGAGTTCCTGAGTTTTAAGCGAAAGTCCTGCAATAAGGGATCCAAAAGTAGGAGGAGTTCACTAGCTTGAAAGCAAACAAATGATAAACCAATCTCTACCTAAACATCATAGATAGCCCAAATTGCAGTAATCTGAGGCTAAAGCTAAATAGTAGTAGATACAAACATAAGATTTTTCCAACAATTACGAATTCAGTTTTTTAAATTTGAATTACAAACATCATAGATAGCCTCAGTCAATATACATCATTGAGCTCACACCTTTCAACATATGTTCTGAGCACATAATACTTAATAATTTTGAAGTGATAAAGAGAGATTTAGGGATCTCATGATCCAACTTGATCCAACTTGATCTCTGTGTTCTCATTCATAGTAATCTACTAATCTCTACAACTTTCTTCCATGAATAACTCTTTCTTTTTCCTATTTAGCAATCTTTTTACCAATACTCAATGCCTAAGCAAAGAAAAAGCTCATAACTCCAAGGGGATAAACCGACATATTAAAGAGAGATTCGGCGATCTAATGATCCAACTTGATCTCCATATTTACATTCATAGTAATCCCTACAAACTTTCTTTTTCCTTTTTAGCAATGATCCTTCTACTATTATTCAATACACAGCAAACTCATTCTACATTACGAATTCCATACCAACTTTAAAATTACCAACAAATACCCGAGACACATTACAATCACAATTTACAAACAACACGATGACTCGGCTCAATTCATCCTACATTGTTAAATTCGTCCCGAAATAAAGCACCCAAAAACACATTACAATAACCAACGACAGTAATTCGGCTCAAATCACAATAGTAGTGAATTCTTAATTTAGCCTGAAATTAAAGTGTGACAAACACGAAACACCCAAAAACGCATTACAATGACAAAGGTCAGTACTCAGGTCAAATCACAGTCGTACGAATTATTAATATTTGATGCCAAGGACTAAAATTTTCGAGATATGACGAGCAAATTCCGAAACTTTGAGCTCAATTGAAGCATGCAACTAAAACCCACCAAACAATATACTCCAACAAATTAATTCATGAATTATGAGCTCAATTGAACAAAAAAAAACAAAACTTATCAAACATGCAAAACGCTCAACAAAACCAAATACCATCATAATTAAAAGAGTGAGATAGAAGATACCAGCACAAGTCTTTTCCTTGGTGAGCTTGTAAATAAGGAGAGCAATGCCAATGGCGTGTACGGCTTCCGCAGCAACGAAGAGGTTGTCGTGATCATGAACCACCATTCGAAGGAACAACAGTGTGGCCATCACTGTCACCACCGCCATTAACACCTTCAACTTCGGTGGCTGACGCCGCACCCACAGCGCCACCGCCTGCACTCTTCCCCTTCCTCCCTTCTTCATCTTTACTCTTCTTTTTTTTGAAGTTTCTCTCTCCTTTCTCCTCTGTTTTCTTCTGTAGCGTGTGTGTCACACTTTTTATACTGTGTTTGTTTCGGGAGGGGTTCGATGTGGTTGATGAACAACGCCAAAACACTAACCAAAACTTATTATTATTATTTTATTAATTAATTAATTATGTCGTTGAACAGTATGTTTCGGTTTCTAATTAGGTGTGTACGTGGCGAGATTTTATTGGTTTTAGTGACGTACCCTATTCGTAGTCAATTGGGTGATGTGGATAGGAAGTGGACAAATTATGGAACACCTAAACTACTCTACTCTTGTCTCTTGTCCCATTTCGAATCGTATTAACAACGTCCTAGAGTAATAACATAAAACGTACTTTATTTTGGATTCAATTTAGAATACGAGTTTTGTTACCATATAGTTGTAGGAGATAACAAGTCGCAAAACTCACTTATTACCAAAACTCGGAATTCGCTATTTCAAACTTTGTTGTTATTCTAATTTAGATGTCTTGTAGAGTATCAACAATTTTTGGTTTCTCACCTCACTAAATGAATAGAATAGAGTTATCATTACACTTCTTAAGCTTGGTTAAGAATCCAAAGAATTCAAAACAGTCTGAACCAAAAAAAATAAAAAGAAAAAAAGAAAAGAATTCCACTCTTTGTTTTGTGAAAGAATGGGAATAATAATAAGTTAAGAAAAACTGATCCTGACTGAATCAAACTGGTCAGAATGTCCAGGAAGCAGATCTCTTGATTGTAGGACACATCTGTTTGTCCTCCTCAATTGAGACCATACCCAAATGGGATGGGTCTTCCAACATCATCTTTGCCACCAAGTAACCTGCAATCGACCATGTTTGGTTCTTTCGCGCTTGCTTCCCTATGAACCGCCCAGCCTTACCATCATAATACTCGGGGAATCCATCCTTCAACAGCCTGCTTTCAGTTAGTTCAATTGCTTTCCTAGCAATCTGAGGTCGTCCGCTCTTGATGCATGCAGCTGTCAGCAGCCACAGAAGAACTGCACAAAATGTGGTTTGTGTTAGTTCAAGAGTAGCTCAAACCTAACTAAATGGTCTTGGTTGCACAATCAGTGAGTTTATTTTAGCACGGATCCTAGCTAAGACGTGCCCCAAAAAAACAACAGCAAGATATTAAACATTCAGATCAGGAATCTCCCAACACTGGCACAGGCCAAAAGTACTGATAGATTTGGCCACATTTTCGAACACGATTTTTCTGTGATGACAGTAAACATTACTATGGCCAAACACATACCATACTGAGGAAGTCTAGTTAATGAAACACAATCGCAACAGAAGATATGAATAATATCTTGAATCCAGAATGCAGGGCATAGACATGACCTCAGTGCTAAGCATCAGCTGCTTGATTTTTTTAGCTCAAGCAACCATCTAACTACAGAAAGAACAATTAAAGTATTTACTCACCTGGCCAAGATCCACCGTTGTGGTAACTCCAACGCGTGTTTTTGGGATCATACCCAGTAACGATCTTCCATTCATGGCCTTCAAGGGCAGGATAGCTAATCTTAAGGGGCATTTCTCCCACCAATTCATCCCATCGAGCTTCAATAAGATCCATGATTGCAGAAGCCTGCTCTGGGGTAGCCATAGAAGATAGAATGGCCACACAATTCCCAAGACAGAACCAGCGAAAGTCCATCCTTGCTGGGCTCACATTTCCGATAAAGTAACCCCCCTTAGTTGGCATGAAATCAAACACCCATTCTTCAAGAGAATCTGGCATCACGTTGAACTTGTTCACTGCTGTGTGAGAATACTCTTCTGTTTTGTAGCGATAGATCGAGTTGAGTTGCTTCAAGTCTAGCCAATAGTAGCTTCTCATATGATAGCTCAAGGCATGTAGCCGATCAGCTATTTTTTGTATGAAATCTTTACCCTCCCCTTCTGGCTTAACCAATTGTAAGGCGCACCGCAATGCCATGAAGAAGAGTGATTGAATTTCAATAGGATACCCATAAATACCCTGGAACCAAGGAAAAAGAGATCAATTAGTTCAAATAGTTTCTACTACAGAAAACAGATTGCACACCTAAATCACAATAGCAGCCTCCATGAATCTAGGCCTAGGTCAATGATTATCACTTACAATAGAGTTTTGAGTTCATTACAATGAAAAAGGAATCAAGATTTTGTATTTCTTTGCTGGTGGCCTTAAAAAGAAGCAGTAACCACAAGGCACACGGGCTAGGAAGAAAATTTAAAACATGGTCAGAAAAAAGAGAGGATGTAAGATCAAAGTGCACAGCTACAAAGCTTATGTCACTCCGATGTCTGAAGTGTCAAGCAAACAGACTGAATCGAAATTCTACTAAACAAACAAACCAACCAAAAAAAAACAGAGTTAGCACAAAATGCAGCATCTGCAGCTAAAGCCGAAGAGTAGAAACAAGCACAAGAATCTCCAGCAATTCGACTGAGCATCACATAGCAGCTACAACTAAACTTCATAATTACATTTCTCCCTTCTACTTATGTCTGAGTGCAGCATTGTTTTTAATCAGATATATCTCTAGCCAGTAGAAATTCATTCTGGCAGAGGTCATTATATTTTTTTGTCTAGTTTAGGCAATCTACCCTCTCCTGACAATAAATATTCAGCCAATATCCATCAATGAACTCCCTGAAAATATATTCGGAGCACAGGTAACGTAAGCACATAGAAAGAATTAGTTGATAATTTCTATACACAGCAATTCAGCAATGAGTTCCATAAAACTGCAAAAGCAAGCGCCTCGTGACTGAAACTGGTAATTAAATGATTAAAAGACCACCCTTTCGCAACAGCCTTTCAAAGTTTAGTTCAAGTGGCAACAAAACGCATGAAGCAGTGATTAGCCCTTGACGTTTTAAAAAATTAAATGAAAAACACCTTAATCACAATTTAAGAACAGGTGGCACCAACTAAGTTAGAATTTTGCCAGAAATGAAGTTTGTAAAACACCACCAGGTATCATAGCAGTACTAAATTGTTGATTTTGATAAAGAGGAGTAAAAGTTTCAACATGCGGAGACAAAGAATACCGAATGACATAAGAGATTAAGTCATATAACAATATTCCTTCAACTAAAGTAAAATGATATCCCTCCAACTGAAGCTTTTATTCCTCCCTCCCCCCCCCCTCCTCCCCCTTCTGCCGGAAACAAAATCCCAGTATCCAAGGATGTGTATCATTAAAAGTAAAAGATACGGAAAAAGATATTAGAGCAAATCCCTTTCCTACGATAGAAATTTCCAACCTTTCTAAAAATAAAAATAAAAGAACAGAAAAGTAAAGAGAAGAGTGAGATAGATTTCCCAAGTGTGCTTTGGGAAATGCTCTAAAAATTGCCAGCAAACCAACCAAAAGAACACATATTTCACCAGCTTCCAACACATTATCATTCACGGCAATGTTGTGAACATCATATCAAGCTTATCAGACTACTCAAAATTTAAATTTAATCTTTGCACAAGGTTTCCACCAAAATATGCAACACATAAAATGCAGCAATTAGGTTGTGATCCAAGTAAGTATGAGCAATGAACACAAGTAGCAACATTGTGAAAGCAATAACTTCTAATAAAGAAGACTTTAAAAAACATCCAATAGAGAAAGTGCAAAGGTGAAAAGAACGAACCATTCTACGATCAATCATACAGCAGCCATCAGCACACAAAAGAGTTGGGAAGGTATCAAAGCCTTCGGATAGACATATGCTCAGGATAAGACGGATACCCCTTTGACATTCTGGCCTATCAGCAAGGGAAGAATCTCCAGTGGATTTAGTATAAGCACGTAGCAGTATAATCCACCAGAAACCTGAGTCAACAGGAGCTACTCTTCCGATTGCAGCCTCACCAAAATCAGCAACCAAAGTCTCCGTGTTCCTAACAGAATCATGATGCACTTTGAAACTTGCCGGCATGACACCTTCTCCTAGCTTAAAGAGATCAACCTTTTTCTCCCATGATTGAAGACGTAGGGTTTTGATAAGAAAATTCTTGACTATTTCTGGTTCCCCATTCATCAGAAAAGCCAAAGCACTTGGAACAAAATCTCTGACGAAGACCTATTAATAAATGATCAGAATATAAACGGGTGTGAGCAAATCCGACAAAACAACAGATTAACAGGCAATAACAGATAACAAACTAGTAGACAGCATTTTAAAGCCGGAAAACCGCCAGACTAACCATAAGTGCATTTTAGAGCCGAAAAAACCGCAGTACTCGCAACATAAGATTTAGGGCATTGAGTCTAAAACTGCAAGAAAACCTAACAAATCGACCAAATTGACTATGCTTTCCAACTACACCAGTATCTAAACTCAGATAAATGTAGACCAGGCTAGAGAATCATTACACAGCCCAAAAAACATGTAATTATCACAATATAAAAGGGTGTGAGCAAATCAGACAAAAACAACAAGATTAACAGGCAATAACTGAAAACAAACTAGTAGACAGGATCTTAAAGCCGGAAAAACCGCAAAAATAACCACTACGTGTATGAAGCATGCAGTACTCGCGACATAAATGTAAGTGCATTGAGTCTAAAACTGCAAAAAATCCCTAACAAATCGACCAAACAAACTATGCTCCCCAACTGCACCAGTATCTAAACTCAGATAAACAGGCTAGAGAATCATTACACAGCGAAATAAACAATTCATGATGAGTAAGAGATACAAAAGTGGTCCAAAATTCAACCCTAGGTCATAGGCAAACAGTTGACATCCAGGTTGAACTTGTCTATGATATCTGACCCTTATACCAACCTCATTTAAACAAATCACAAAATCAGCACAGATAATTTAGTCATCATATTATGAAACCCCTCATCTACCATTTTCTACTCACTTTAGCACAACCAACATATATAGAGAGAA
Organism: Spergularia bocconei; assembly: GCA_963457585.1. Classification (NCBI taxonomy): domain Eukaryota; kingdom Viridiplantae; phylum Streptophyta; class Magnoliopsida; order Caryophyllales; family Caryophyllaceae; genus Spergularia; species Spergularia bocconei. The sequence continues at coordinate 174,709 of OY734954.1, forward strand.
CAAAGCCTTTTAACACTTTACTTCATCAAAAGATCAAAAACACAAAGACACAATGATGAAAGTTCATAAAGCATATCAGTACTAAAATTGCTTAGAAGCAAAGGGAAAAGAGCTTCACCTGATCATAATTGAGTTTCTCTTCAGAATTATCAATGGCAGCAATAGTACCAACAGGTTCCTTCCTAAAATACACAATCGACCGCCTCAAAGCATCCCAAGCTTCAGCAACAATTGGGTGTGGCTCAAACCCATTTTCAGACCTCGGGGAATCGAAACCAGACCTCCCACCAGAGGAATAGATGCTATCAACGGGATCGAAAACCCGAGAATTGTTCTGAGAGTTCCTGTAAAAGGGTCTGGGAGACATGGTAATTGACAAATCACTGAATGATTTCTCATCAAAGGATCGCTTCCTCTCAGTGTTAATGGGTCTTGCTTTCTCAGTAAACTTTGAGAAATCATCATCATTTATCTCAAATATTGTTGATTTATTACTAGTGCTAACTTCCCCATTCTCATCATTCTTCTTAACAGGAGACATTTTTTTTCCTACTGTTGTATTGCTCAAGCAACCAGAACACCAATGCAGATTAATTTAAACTCTGCAGAATCAGTAAACAGCCACAAACAAACCAGTCTAAATCAGAAAACAAAAACAAACAAACAAAAGTCAACTTTTTGCTGCAAATGCAAAAATTTAACTATTCTGACAAACCAAAAAACAACCAATTTCCTGTCAATTTCATAGATCCTTCTAAGAAAGCAAAAGAACAATTCAAAGACTAAAATAAAACCCAACTAGAGAATCAACTCTTTATAGAAAAATGATATAAACATTGACTAAACATTGATATAAGCCACATTATACAAAAACAACAAGACCTCTAAGTTTCGAGTGAATTTGGGATCGGCTAACATGAACCAAAGTCGAAACCTTTACTTACGTTATACTCCAAAAAACAAACATAAAGTCACAAAAAACTCACCAAATGAAAGCAAAACATTAAACCCAGAAAAAGAAAGAAAGAAAGAAACTCACCAAACAAAAAAAAAGAATCACAAGGAAAACGCACCCAAATGAAAGAATTGGGGTTGGTTGGTTGGATGGCGTGACAAAGACGAATTAAATGCGAGGAAGAAAAATGTGAAGATGTGAGTCGATATTTATAGGTGCCGTGACAAGTGACAGATGATGGTGTGCAAATGGGGGGTTTTAAGATGACGCGGATTATTGGTCGACAATATTGACTGCAAAATTAAAGGATTTTTTGTTACAAAAATTAAGGAATGTTAGGTGGATAATTGCCTTCCTTTTCTTTGGTAAGGATATCCATTTTTCTTCTCATTTTGGATAACGCTAACATTATTTCATCAAATTTTGTCACTGTCCAAAATTACAAAATATATATTGGCATGTTTCCTACATTGGGAATAAATAAACTATATGTTATATGGATGATTATTTCATTCCTATAACTTTGTTCCATGCGAGGGAATAAAATATTTTGGGTGACCAAATTTGCTATGTTACATTTCATGCTTTGTTGTAATGCCATTTAGATAGCTATCCTCATATACAAGAAAGATATAAGGCTGACTTTATGAAATGTTCTAATTTTTAATATGGTAACTTAACTTAATTGGCGTATAATATTAATCATAATAATGTAACGGAGGTTCGGATCAAGTTTACAATTAGTCAAGAAAATGTTAGATAATTATTGCATCGAAATTTATAGGCGTGTTGCGGGATCGTAATATGTGTGCTTGATATCTATTACTTAATGAAAATAGTCATTCTTCTGTTATTCAAAAGAAAAAAAAAATCAAGGATTATATATTCTTATCACTTATCAAGTACAGTGGTAAACATTTATTACATTTGAGACGATTTAATTTGAAATAAACCTACTATTTTTCTGGGAAATAACATTTATTCGAGAGATTGAGTTTCAACCATCGATGTAGTAGACTTAGGCACTGCTTGATACAACTTAATAACCATTGTATTCAAATCTAATCCGTTTAAATCGAAATAGATCATAACAAAATAACTCAAATAAAAAAAATTAAGAAGCTAAGGGAAGTTGTGACTTGCAAGGATGCCCGAAGGCCTCCCCTCGATGTGTTTTTTAAGGTGAACACGGACGATGCGGTGCTGGAAAAGCTAGCTTATTAGGGCTAGGGGCGGTGATTAGAGGTAGTGAGGGTGGGGCCACAAGGGTGGGTTGTCGCTAGGTTAGGGAGAGATGGGATCCCGAGATTACTGAAGCGAAAAGTAGCAGAGTTCGGATTTCAACTACCGTGGCAACAAAGAACTCCGAACATGATTCTTGATAGTGATTCGTTATAGCTGATCATGACCTCCGGAATGAAGCACAATGTTTCTTCGTCCTATTTTGGTTTTATTGTCTTGGACATTTTAATTTAGCTTACTTGTAGGTTTTTGCGTTCTTTTACTCATATTTGTAGAGTAGGAAATAAGCTTGCGCATCGCGCAACTCAGTTGGGATCCCTAGAGCACTTGACAATTGTTGGTGTTGACAGTGGCCTTGTAGGTGTTTTGGACTTAGCAGCTGCAGATTCCATAATTGTATTGCTGCTACGTAAGACAAGTTCTCGTTACGTTTTCACTTAGAAATAAAAATTAAATAAAAAATCCTCTTTTTTCGCATTAATCCGTTCATTAAGTTAGACTTTCAATAAATTGAGAGGAATACTCAAATCCGTTTATAATCAAATCAAGCAATCCTATCAAATAATGCCTTCATATAAGTGGCAATGGTCCTCCACTCCTCCTATACAAGGTAGTGGTTCAGACCCAATTCATAATCCTCATATTCCCCCGATTACTTCCATCAGTGAGAGCGATCGTCGTGCACCAGGTGGTCCAGACCCGATTCATAATCCTCCTATTCCACCTATTACTTCCGTCAGCGAGAGCAACCGTCGAGCGTCGAGTGGTTCAGACTCGTATCATAATCCTTCTCTCCCCCCAATTACTGCCATAAGTGAGAATGGTCATCCTATACCAGGTAGCGGGACCCAATACACAATCCTCCTATCCCCCAATTGCTGCCATAAGTGAGAATGGTCGTCCTATACGAGGTAGTGGTTCAGACCCAATTCATAATCCTCATATTCCCCCGATTACTTCCATCAGTGAGAGCGATCGTCGTGCACCAGGTTGTCCGGACCCGATTCATAATCCTCTTATTCCCCCTATTACTTCCGTGAGCGAGAGCAACCGTCGAGCGCCAGGTGGTTCAGACCCGATTCATAATCCTCCTATCCCCTCGATTACTGCCATAAGTTAGCTAATAATTTCCATATTATGTAATTATTTAGTGCTATCCAATTAACGAATGTCAAGTGTCCTTACAGGAAAGACTTGGTTTCAGGTTTTAATATATAGATAATATAGTATTAGATTAGATGGATGTAGTCTACTTCTAGTTATTAATTCGTTTAGATGCACTTAATTTATCAATATATTCAGTTTATATCAAATTAAATCAAATCAAATAAAATCAATTCAAGATATGCAGCGCAGTCCAATCGCACAGATCTCCAGTGTGCTCCTTGTGTTCCTGAGAACATGATATAATTTGCCCTGAATGAAGTGTTTTTTTAACTTTCACATCGATCACATGTTAATGTGTAAACTAGTCATTATTGAGCACTTAGTTAAAATTGGAACATTTGATTAAAATTATCCAATACAAACTTTTAGTAAATGTTTAAGCATACTAATAAAAACATTGACTATGTAATTGTACTCTTTGTGGAATTATACTAAAATTAGTCATTGTGTTTATTTGATCATTTTGGGAAATATGTTTTTCAACAACCCTCTATGATTAATCTACATCTTTAATTTCTACTTAAACTGATATGATCTAATTTGAGTGTGTGGATGATCTTAATTGGTTGAACATATTAATTTGGTTAGATTTGAATGAGCCTTGATTGAATTCATTACTTTTTAACATCATACGAGACATTACATTACATGGATACAATAACAGTGTTGATGGTTGGTATGAGAAGAAAATCACAAGGAAAAGATCTGAAGGCAAAGGAATAAAGTTATTAATATCAAACAAATAATGTAGATTATTGTAGAGCAAAATCATGGCTTTTCATATCTGATTATTAATAACAGTTTAAAACTTACGATGTATATCGGCGGGGTGAGTAGTGGCATTCATAAATAATAGTTTTTTAATTTACTCAACCATGAAAAAAAAAGAGAACAAAATGTGTATTTCCTCAGTCATACCTTTACTTGGAAGTTGGAGGACATCCTTAGGTTATAATCTATTTGTACACTCCCTATTAACGTCAAACGTTTCTCATCTTGCATGCTTTTCCATAGTCAAACGAACCATTGCCCATATACGTGTACGGTGTACCTTTTTGGTGATACTAAGTCTCAATATGAGACCGTCTTACCATAAGTTATTATGAGACCAATACACTGAAATAATAAATAATTATATTTACATTTCAGTTTTTTGTGTGTTGGTCTTACAATAACTTATGGTGAGACCGTCTTACACAAGGCTTGCTGGTTTGGTGAACACTCCTCTCTTTTTTTTTTTTTTTTTTTTGGGTGCACACTTTTTGGCTACGGAGTGTTTATGTCTCATATATTCTTTCCGTAAACGATTTTAAGTGATTAAGAAAGGGAAGAGAGCCATAGGTACTCACTTTGACGTTCTCTTAATAATTCTAATAGTTGTATGTATCGTCTCTCTCAGTTTTATTGTACTATCGCTTTCGACTTTAACTTGTTGGGAAAGCAGCTCATAAATGGAAGACTCCTACCGTAGTAAAATGTTCCGATTAAGCTTCCATCGTGTGAATCTTGAATGTTTCCTCAGATACAAGCTAAGAGAATTTATAGTACATATGATCTTTCCTTGTGATTAAGATCATCTATATATGTTGTATGCATATAAGGCCCTGTGCGATTCAACGTATTTAACAGTGTTTTCAAATCAGATCAGATTTATTCAAATCAAATCAGATCAGAATTATCTAAATAAAAATCAATGAATCTAGTCTAATTCTAGTTATTAATTCGTCTTATTGCAGTTAATCTTTAATTCAGTTTGGATCAAATCAAATCAAGTTTATTCAAATCAAATCAAATCAGTTCAATTCAAATCAGATCAAATCATATCAGAAAAATGCAGTCCAATCTCACAAGTGGGTTCACAACTTGACATAGGACGGAGAGTGGTAGTTAGAAAAATTAACAGCCAAGGTGCAAAATTTTGGGCAAAAAAAGATCGAGGAGTGGGTCTCGAAAATCCTAGGTGGCTAGGGTCGATGATACGGATTGACGTATTGATAAATTGCAAAGATTTGAGAAAAAGAGCCTGGAGTGTATCGGATATGAGGTGAAACTGATTCCTTATCTCACACCGATACCAGTTTTTGAACCAAACGAGACGTAAAAGAGTTGAAAGATGGTGGGTATCTAATAATCGGGCCATACCAAAGTTTATTGGCTTTATTTAATCAGCCCAAATACGACCCATCCGAGAATTGGGGAGAAGATATCAGATTGAAGCAAATGTTGGCCATACATGATAATGATGATGATGTCAGGTTCAAGGAAATGTTGCCCAGACTCATTGACGATGATCTCATCCTCAACCGTATTTGTAAACAAATTAGGCACAAATAATTAAGTCACTTATTGTTTAGTGCGATACCTGATACATGTGGCTGAAGGAAACAAAGAGTTTCAAGAAACCAATCACTGTGATTGACATTATTGAGCCAATTACGAATTGGTGGCAAATTTCAGTCCATTCATTTTGCTTTTCCAAACCTGGTGGCCAAAAATAATTCCCCATCACTTGCCCTTATCTCTCTCCTCTCCATCTCAACCACCCGTCCACCACCAACAATCGGCCAACACATAACGGAAAAAGGGTTTAGGGCCCCACTTTTCGGTGCCGCGTTAGCGGCGCCGGAAAGTGAGGCCCTAAACCTTTTTTTCACCCACTTAAGAGCACCCCACCCTAAAAAGGGTTTACCAAACCCATTCAAACACCCACCTTTTTTAGGGTGTCTTTTTGTATTTTCGGCGAAGCCGGTGGTGCTCCGGGGGTGGGAGGTGGTTCGCCGGCCATGGGCGCTGGTCTGGGTGGAGTTCCGGTGGTGGTGCGCTTGGTTGTCGGCTGTACCGAGGTGGTCAGAGCTAGGCTGTTTGGGGTTGGCTGGAAAGTGGACATATTTGCCCCTGTGATTGGGTCCGTGCACCCAGTCACAATGATTGGTTTATCAGCAATCGGAAACAAATACTAATTCACTCCTTATCCTTGCATTGCCTCTGTATCTTCTCCAATTCTTCGCACACAAGAAGAGTGATGCAACAAAATCAACACAAAGTTAATAATCAGATCAATACATATATGTGGCCAGGTTTAATTCAATTGGCGAATGTGATTGAATCACATCATATGTATTGTTCTGGAATATCTACTGTGAAAAACTGTTCAACAAGCTAAATCAGTATCTTTCAAGGCAAATATGTTCATTATGGTACGAGATACAAGACTGCAAAGTTAAAGTTACCATATCGTTGTACGACGACAACGCGAGTGGAGAAATATGCTGGATGATTGTGGAACTGTGCGGACAGCAAGACGACTACAAGGCTTATTTCGGACAACTCGGGAGGAGGATGCATTATGGTACGAGATATATGGTACGAGATACAAGACCGCAAAGTTAAAGTTACATGAAAGTTGCTCATCAAACTGTCTGATGACTGTTTTTCAGAAATATATGCATCACTATTAGTCTCCTTACAATGGAAATTCTTGTTACAATATTTTTTATGATTTCAAAATGAAAAATTAACCTTGTTTAGTTTGTGTAACCATTATTTAGGCATGAATTTTGTGATCTTGGAATTGTGTATGAATCTATGTTCTTCCAATCTTTACTCATTCTTTTAGCGATTGCATTATTAGAGCTAATCCTATATTTTTCAGAATTTGTTGAAGCTAATTAAATGCATGGCTGCATATAGTGTGACAACGTGTTGATTTTATCGACACCTCATCGTATCAGTTTTCGGTAATTCCTATAAACATAACCTTATGTAGTTATGTCTATTGTGAGTCGTGGCCTTGGCCTGTAGCTGATTATTCATCTTAAATTAGATAGGCCCTCCAAAGCCAGACTTCTTGAAGTCCAAAGACGAGACTACCTGGCCTGGAATGCGAAACATGAAACAAAATTTGTTGTGTATATACATTCTACACTAGGTTAGGCAGCTTAGTCTAGAAGATTCATACATACAGAGAATTTAGCTAAAATACAAGTTTGTATGGAAGGTCACTGTCAGTTGTTATTGGCGATATCTCTGTCATGTGATCTTGTTGCTCTCTTTTGGCTTTCTCTTGAGCAGACTGCATAACTTTTGTAAGCCCAACTTTACCTCAACATATGTGAATGATGGTAATTCATTAATTGAACCTCCTTTTACATAAGGTACGTACTCGGTAAAACATTGTCCTCTCCTTTTCAATAGTAAATGTTGATCATATATGTATATACTAGTACATCTCTATTTTCTAATCAGATGAATGGAGATCAAACGATATTGATATTTTTGTCGGTAGTTTATTGATAAATCAGTCTTTAAAGCTGTAACGAAAGTAGAATAATACAAGTAGGTAATAATATGCAGTTAGGCTCGAGCGCGTACAAACAAATACGAGTCAAGTAGTAAAGTCTAACGGATTACATATTGAGTCTGATGGGGTCGATTGCATAACCAGTTAACGACCATGTCAGATAGCTAGCCGGTATATTTCTAGCCCGAATGATTAAAATTGGTAAATTATAGCATTGTCCATATATAATTAAGCATTCAAATCTGAGATAATAATACCATGATAAGGAAAGCGTATTATTCACTTTTCTAGATTTATTTTTAACTCTACATCACAAACCCTCCCTCCTTCTTCGCTGCCGCCATCATCAGCTATACCATGGCTTTGGTCAACCGTTTTAGCGACGAAAACTACCAGCGTCGCAACTGGGATCATCTCCAAACCACCATCAAAACCACCGTGAGCGCCCTAATTCCACACCCGGACGACGACGATCTCAACCCCAACCCCAGCGAATTAGAAACCCTAGCCCAAATTTCACAATCAATCAATCACACCTCCAAATCTTTACTCTCCCTCAATGGAAACCTAGTTCGAGGGAGAGGCGTCTTCTGCACCGCCTGCTTTGAGTCGTCTCATCGGCGTCATGATCACGCCGCCTACGCCGCCTTGGTCGCCATCGTCAACTCCAAGCACCCTCAAATCGGCCACCTCCTCTTACGCCGCTTGATTTTTGACATCAAGGAGGCTCACAACAGTCACAATTACGCCACCTTGTCTGATCTCACGAATCTCCTAGCGCACCTGGTTAACCAGCGAGTCACCGCCGAGTCACTCGGTTTCGAGTTGGTCAACTTGTTCCTCTACAGCGGCGACTCTCCGAGCGACGAGGTTGTGACTGCGACGGTTGATTTCGTCAAACAGTGCGGCGCGTCGCTTCGCAAGGCCGACTCCGACACGCTCGACGGCGTGTTGGACAGACTCCGTGAGCTTCTCCGAGAAAGAAGGAACTCTAACCCTTTGTACCGCGATCTGGGAGACGGAGACAGCAGAGTCCTTGAGATTACTAAAACAATCGAATCTCTTCGAATGTCTGAGTTTCGGAATGTCCTCCGCGTCATCCCCCAACTGGATATCTTGTCCGAGAAGGAACGTATCACTCACGACGACATATCATTCCCTGGTGGTGGTGACGAGGAGGAGATTGAGACTGAGAGAGAATTAGACGTGTTCCGTTACGACCCGAACTTCTTCGACGCCGTCATCGTGGATGTCCGTAACCAGATTGAAATCACCATCATGTCGCATCTCGGAGGCGACAATGACGACGAAGCTGAAACGAACCTACGAGAGTTAAGTAAGCGTATCCAAATGAAGGACAATGACGTCAGGAGCGAGATATGCTGGATGATAGTGGAGCTGTGCGGACAGCAGGAGCATTACTGGCGTTATTTCGGGGAGCTCGGGAGGAGGATGTACGGGACTTGCTGGCCTGAAGTATCATGGAGAGATTGCTTCATCGAGGTTTACGACAAGATTGAAGAATACGATACAAAAAAGGTCGAGAATGTGGGAAGGTTATTCGGGCATTTGATGGTAACCCATGCATATAAACATCGAAAGAGGGAGGATGACGAGGGAATGGGAATAATGATGGGAACGGGAATGGGAATAGACATGATGATGAGGGAAAGGAGATGGTACGGAACGTCGTGGGAGGAGGTGGACGAGGGAACGGGAATTGTGACGAGGAAAAGGATAATTTACGGAATGCCGTGGGAGCATGTGTTGGCTAACCTGAGGCTCGGGGATAAGACTGGGAGCGAGGCAGCTCCGGCATTCATCAAGTCTTTGTTTAGACAGTTGGATGACGAGATTGGGTTGGATGAACGCAATGAAATTCTAGCTGTTCTGAATGCTACGGGTTTTAAAATCGCTCATATCTTCCCCAAGGATGATGTTTACAAGCTTCGTTTTTGGACCCAATCCTTCAAATCCGTCGGTCTATTCGTGCTCGCTGCGTATGCCCAAAAAGAGTTTGCTCCAATCCTTGCTCTGCATAATCTTGCTTCCAACTATTATTATTAGTAGTAGTTTTAGTAGTTTCGTTTTATAATAATTTAGTTTGTGTTATTAGTCGCATAATTGAGTCAAGTCAGATTTGAGTGGCTTTAATTGTTATGTCATTTAAGGTTTTCAATTCCGTCTTTTAAATCAAATCGATACACGTGATTGTAGTTTCTGAAACCCGGCGGTCCTCTGAAATTTATAATTTATAATGAACCATAAGTCCATAACCCAACCGAACCAATTCAGTGACTTTGTACGTCCTCGACTACTACTTGCATTGGTTCATAACAGGGAGGAGGAGACTCCACTGGACCAGGTATCACATATGGAGTAGTATTCACAGATAAGCTAGCAGTACTATTCCTTACCGAAAATCTACTTAAGGAAATAATTAATATATAATGTACCAAACCAAACCGAACCAACAAGTGACTTTGTGCTGATCGACTACATACTACTTGGTTCAATACTAATTTTTGCAAGACAGTAATTAAGATACAGTCTTCACAGAGAAGCTAGCAGTAGTATACTAGTATCACTTCACAAAAACCGAAACCGACTTAAAGGAAATAATTAACTTTGCGCAAACGCGTGAGCAGTTGAATTAAACTACTACTCCTTAAATTAGGGGGAAAAAAATTAGGAAAAAAAAAAAAAAAAGTGTAAAAATTTCCTTCCCGTGTTTGACCGTGATAAGGAAAGCACACCAACTTGTGTATATAAATAATCACAATAATATTTGATTATTTTCAACAAACAATTCAGTTTTAATTCTTTTGACTCCTATATATTGACCCCGTCAAAACAAAGCAAGCTCGCCTCCCACTTTCTGTTTAATTAGGGCTGCCGCTAACATGGCCGCCGTGCAGGGTCAGACTCCGGCAATCCTCAACCGTTTCAGCGACGAAAAATACCAGCGTCGCAACTGGAATCATCTCCAAACCACCATTCAAACCGCCGTCAACAACTTTATTCCATCCGAATTACAAACCCTCAATCGCATTATTATTCCATCCTCCGATTCTTCCACTCATGAATCTCTAACCCTAATTTCAGACCACATCACTCGCACCTCTTCAGATTTACTCTCCCTCGGCGAAAACCTAATCCGAGGTAGAGGCCTCTTTTGCAACGCTTGCTTTGAGTTTCAGCGTCATGATCACGCCGCCTACGCAGCCTTGATCGCCGTCGTCAACTCTAAGCACCCTCAAATCGGCCACCTCCTCTTACGCCGCCTCGTTTCGGAGATCAAGAAGGCTCACGAACTTCACAATTACGCAAGCTTGACGCTTCTCACGAAGCTCCTAGCGCACCTAATTAACCAGCGAGTCAGCGCCGAGTCCCTCGGTTTCGAGTTGGTCAACTTGTTTCTCTACAGCGGCGAGGCTCCCAGCGATGCGATTGTAACAATCGGTGTAGAATTCGTCCAACAATGCGGCGGCGCGCTTCGTAAGGCCGACTCCGAAAAGCTGGACGGCGTGTTGGACCGACTCCGGGAGCTTCTGAGCGTGAGAAGGAACTCTAGCCTGTACCGCGATATCAGCGACGACGACAGAAACGTGAAGGTGATTATACAAGCAACCGCTTCACTGCGGGCGGCTGAGTTTCGCAATGCTGTTCGTGTCGTCCCGGAACTGGATGTCGTGTCGGAGAAGGAACGTGTTACACACTCGGACATATCGCTGTACGACGACAAGAATACAATTGAGATGATGTCGACGGAGATAGAATTGGGGGTGTTCAGTTACGACCCGGAGTTCTTCGATGGGTACGTGGCAGGTTTCCGTAGCGAAATTGAGTATCATATCATGGCGAGGCTTAATAATAATAATGATGATGGTGGTAATCCGGAGGAGATAAAGGCAATATACGACAAAAGTGATGACGTGGAGGGGGAAGTATGCTGGATGATAATAGAACTGTGCGGGCAGGGGGAGAGTTACAACACTCAATTCGGAAAGGTGGGGAGGTGGATGCAGGTGGAGGACTTTAAGACGGGGTACAAACCGTGGAGGGAATGCTTCATCGAGGTGTACGATAAGATAGAGGGGTACGAGAGGAAGAAGGTGGTAAACGTAGGGAGTTTGTTCGGGGATTTGATGGTAACAAAGTTAAGAGTAAATGCTTTTGGGAGGGAGTATGTAAAGGAAGGAGACGGAATACCGTGGGAGTATGTGCTTGGTAATCTGAGGTTAGAAGATAAGATTGATAGCGAGGCAACTAGAGTATTTATACAGGTTATGTTTAGTCAGGTGGATGCTGGAAGGATGTCTAAACACGATGATGTTCTTGGTGTTTTGAATGATAAAAAGGATGGTTTTAATATTGCGCAAATCTTCCCCACTGCTAATCTCAGGAAGACTCGTATTTGGATCCACTTCTTCAGAAACATTGGCCTAACCAAGATTGCTGAGTATGGCGAACAAGAGTTGACTGCACTACTCGATTCTTCTGCGTCTCATTGAATTGATTAGGATTTTAATGCTAGGTTAGCTTGTTACTTACTAGTTACTATGTAGGCATTATCATATTGCAGGGATTGATCATACATATATATATATATATATATATATATATATATATATATATATATATATATATATATATATATATATATATATATATATATATTTATTTATTTATTTATTTATTTTTTGCCTTCCACATTTCATTGCGTGTTCTGTATATATGTTCTCGAGTTGCAGCTGTGCAGCAGTGATGACTCATAAGTTCTTTACTTCTTTACCTTAGATATCTAATGTCAACTTATTAATCTCAAGAGTCAAGACAGCCTTGAGCCTTGGCTATATACAGCCATGTCAAATTGTACTATTAATTAATATATATAAAGTCATGATGAGAAAGCATCAGCCAAATGTATTCATCTTAGACCATCAAGGTAATAAACAGTAAGTCATGTATGTGGAATGAGCCACTGTAAGCTTTTACGGTACAAGGTCATCTTATCTACTTGTTAGTAATGACTCGTTTATTTACGATTATACTATCTCACACAATTCTTTAAAGAATGTTTTATTCGTTTTGCAATTCAAATGTTACCTCCGTATTGGCCATTGTTGGGGTCCTTCATGACACCAAACATGCTAGGTGTAGCACGGTGTTACGTTAAAATCGAAAGACCAGATTTATTTTGGCCCCTAACCTTACCTTTTTTTTTTGGAAAAAAAAGTTGTTATCTCGCAGAGAGTTATGATAAGTGGTTGAGTTACACCATATATATCTTTTTATGATGACACAACATGCTCAATAAATGTTCCTAGATTTCTATGGCAAGAAAATTCAAAGCTATGCTAACTCAGAAAAAAAAAAAAACTCAAAGCATGAGAATATCGACAATTTACGTATATTGTTTCAATTGCCCACTTGTTTGCGCCAAGTCCAATAGGTGAAGAATGACCAAATCAATGTTGATCACCTCATTGACAAATGCATTTACCGATGTAACTATATCAGGTGATAACCAAAATATGCAGGGAGTATTACTTATAGGGTGTCGATCAAATTTGCCCATTTGTCATCAATTTTTTTTAGACTAAAGAGTATACCATGTATATAATACTTTAGATACTATTGTTATTTAACTTATGTACACGTGTAATATACAAACTCGTAAGCTCATTACAGACTCCATATCGATTACATAGGCAAAGACCTAAACTAGTAGTAGTATATACTCGTATAAATTATGAAGTTGTGAACATGATTGTGTGACAATTTGTGTCCCAAAATTCAATTCTAGAACAAGGGTCCGTTACAAGTTACAAAATTATCACACCCAAAGAAAACAAAAGTATTATTCTTGGAGGCCAAGGCGAAACTGCAGTCCAGCTAACATTTCTCGAAAGAGTAAGGCTATTTGTATATGTGATATACATTACTAAACATATATGGGGGGTAGTAAGGGTATTTTTTTGTATTTTTATGTAGTGAGATTGAGGAGAGAGAATTGAAATATGGTGGAGCATGTGGATAAAAAATTAGGGATATACATTTAGAAATGTATATGGATATACATTAAGACTTTCTCTTCTCGAAATATTTATTACATTTACATTTCCACCTAAACACTTTTGCTGTAGATAATCATTCCCATTCCATTGACCCCCCCAGTCAACTCTGTAAACCAAAAATAAAACCTCTTTTTCTCCTTACCAACCAACAAACTCTCCGCCGCCGCAGTCATGGCTGTGGAGGGACAAACCACCGCACTCCTCAACCGTTTTACCGACCCAAAATATCAGCGCTGTAACTGGAATCATCTAGAAACCACCATCGTAACCACCGTCGACGGCCTTATTCCACCCACCGTCACTCTCTCCTCCACCGAATTACAAACCCTCGCCCAAACTCCATCCGCCATCAACAACCCCAATTCCACTGAGTTCCTAACCCTAATTTCACAGTCCATCAATCGCACCTCCGCCGAATTACTCTCCCTCAACCAAAACCTAATTCGCGGTCGAGGCGTCTTCTGCAAGGCTTGTTTCGAGTATCAGCGTCATGATCACGCCGCCTTCGCCGCTTTGGTCGCCGCCGTTAACTCCAAGCATCCTCAAATCGGCCACCTCCTCTTACGCCGTCTCGTCTCTGATATCAAGGAGGCTCACGCGCTCTACAAACACTCCTCCTTGTCCGATCTTACCAAGTTCCTCGCTCACCTGGTTAACCAGCGAGTCAGCGCTGAGTCACTCGGTTTCGAGTTGGTCAACTTCTTCCTCTACAGCAACGGCGGTCCAAGCGACGCGGTTGTGATGATTGCGGTGGAGTTCATCCGACAGTGCGGCGCCGCCCTCCGTATGTCCGATTCCGACGACTTCGACGGCGTGTTGGACCGCCTCCGCGAACTTCTCCAGGCGAAGAGAAACTCCAGCTTGTACGGCGACATCAGCGATGACGACAGCAAAGTGAAGGTGATCGTACAATCCATTTCTTCTCTGCGTGCGGCCGAGTTTCGCAATGCCGTCCGCGTCATCCCGGAACTAGACGTCGTGTCGGAGAAGGAACGTGTTACACACTCGGACATCTCGTTCTACGACGACAATCGCATTGAGACGGAGAGAGAACTGGACTCGTTCCGTTACGACTCGGAATTCTTCGACGCGGACATCGCACGTGCTCGAATGGAGATGGAGCTGATCATCTTAGCCTGTGAAGAAGAGCCGTTTGGGGACAAGGAAGCCGCAATGCAGCTCGGTCAAGTACCGGTGGTCCACAACAGAGAAAACGAAACCTGCTGGTTGATTGTTTCAATGTGTGTTCAGGAAGACTGGTACAAGCCTTACTTCGCGGACATCGGGAGGAGGATGCATACGGAATTCGACACCGGTCACAAACCGTGGAAGCAGTGTTTCATTGACGTATACGACAAGATAGAAGAGTTTGATGAGGAGAAGAAATTGATGAATGTGGCGAAATTCTTCGGGGATATGATGGGGACGAAAGTGGAATGGGTTAAAAGTAGAGGACAGACAATGGTGATCAAAGGAAACGGAATACCGTGGGAGTATGTGTTTGGTAATCTAAGGCTGTGGCATAAGTCGAATAGCGACGCGGCTAAGACGTTTCTCGAGGTTATGTTTGATCAGGTTGGTGTTAGGATTGGGACTAATGCTCGCTCTTCTATGATTAATGCCATGGCATCCAAGACTTTCAAGTTGGACCGTATCTTCCCAACTTCTGATGTCAGGAAGCTTCGTATGTGGATCAACTTCTTCAATTCTATTGGTCTCAGGACACTCACTCAGTATTGCCAAACCAAACAAGAAGGTCTGTCATGAGTTCAGTATCTTGTGGATCAAGTTTCAGTAGCATATTTGCAGGGGATAGTTGCTCTTTACTTGGCTGCTATATATGCTGTTGTTGCTACTTGCTAGGCATATTATAATAAGGAGACAAGTGAATGATGATGTTAATCAATTAGTTATGCAGTTGTTATTATGATATATGTTCTGTGTTTTATGGTTTATTTGCGCGTTTGGTTCCGAGTTGAATCGACTAGAGCCGTGTAGATAGATGGAACATGCGGAAATTCTGTTCCTAGATTGTTTTTGTGTGGTCTTGTGCGTAATTTGCTAGGCGCTGCTGATACTAGTGAAGCATAATGTTCGTATTATAGAGTTGTTTGTGGGAACTTTCGTTGGAATGCAGAGAGATTGATTGAGGGTTTTCTATGAAACTCTGTATATCCCAAAAATGAACTTGCTCCTGTGTGGTAAGAAATTTACTTGGATTGCTTTGTGATTAGATATGTGATGTGATATTCTGGCCAAATACAGAGTGTGGCTCCTATGGGGTTTGATGATTGGATATAGAATTGCGAGTTTTGCTTTGCGCTAGTATGTAGTTGGGAGGAATTTGTTACCTTATAGTCCGTACAAGTATATACTTCTCCTAGTTATCAATATGAGGAAGATTGTCCCTCTTCTTGCTCTTGACCCTTGGCCAGTCTCTATTCATTCATGCAATCCCAACTTTAGGTTGTGCTAACTTGAGCTCGTCTTTTGTCTAGGGTGGTATGAGATGAAGAATTTTGTCAGTTTTAGTTCATTTCATCCCTAGCACCGTCATTATGCGTGATTCTTGACAATTCTTAATCTAAGATTTGGGTTTATAGAAACTAATTTGGTGGTCTAATGGAAGTGATCAAGCGTTTAGTTGATTGAACTTAAGAATAAGAAACCAAATGGAGCAAGAGAATAGGGGTGGAGTATTTTGCAAGTAAAAAGAAAGATGGAGTTGTGTTTGCCTGGGGATGAAGTTGTAGTGCATGCGGTATATACACTGTCCTGTTTCTACTAATGCTTGCTGAAACTGAGATTTATACTTGTAACACTACTGGAGCATACATCCTTTGAGTGTCATTTGCTTTCTGATGAAATGTGCAAGGGTTATGTTGCGTTTGAGTCACACTTATCTGAAAATATTAATGGACTGATGTAGCCTGTTTCATACTGAGACATGGTTTTGGTTGTGTCTCTTATGGCTTGATTAATTGGCATTCTCATCCTTTTATTGATAGATAGTCAAGGAAAATCAATGGGGATCGGAATATTGTTGCTTATTGATAATTTCCAAAATCTTCTCAAATTTCAGTCCCCTGCATATCTGCAAGGTTCTTAACTTTTTTTTTTTTTTTTTTTTTTTTTTTTTTTTTTTTTTTTTGCATAAGCCCCATAATAGTCAATATTAAAGAATGGTACGCAAACCAACATGTTGAAACAACAATGCCACCATCGAGCTCCATCAGTTATAGGATTATAGTTTTTCGACAAAATTCGTGTGCCTTTAGGATACACCTTGAGCAGGTTCAGTTTCAATGGACAATTCTTCAACTCGATTGGTCTACTCTCTCACTGAGTATGCCCAACCAGAGGTCTGTGCACTCACTCTTGGGCTGCAGCACTAGTAATTGTTGCAGTATTAGTAGTATGGTTTCAGTGGGATGTGGATTAAGTTTAACTAAGTTGTCAGTAGCATATTAATATTGCAGGGATAATTGACTTAGTTGGTCATACTTGGCTGTCTGCTGCTATATACGCTGTTCCTGGCATTATAATAAGGAGACAAGTGAATGATGTTAATTAATTAATTATGCAGGTAGTTCACCATAAGATCCCCTAACAATTGTTAAATGATGATGTGGGCATTCATTATATAAGTTCTGTGTTTTATAGGTTTTTTCGCATTTAGAACTTGGGTTTGTCTGGTCTTTTGCCTAATTTTCTAGGAGCTGGTAATATTAGTAGAGCCAATAGTCTCATGTCCAGGGTTGTTTGTGGGAATTTTCATTGGAATGCAGAGAGATCGATTGAGGATTTTCTATGAAACTCTGTATTCCAAAAAGAACTTCCTCCTGTGTGGTAGAATAACTTGGATTGCTTCATGATCAGATATTTGATGTGATATTCCAGCCAAATAGAGTGTGGCTCCTATGTGTGGTATTAAGTTTGATGATTGGATATAGAATTGTGAAATTTGCTTTGCACAAGTATTTAGATCAGAAGGAGTATGTTACCTTACGTATTCTTCACCTAGTTATCACAATATGAGGAAGATTGTCCGTTTTTACGCTCTATCCCTTCGTCTGTCTCTATTCATTCATGGAATCTCAACTTTAGATTATGCTAACTTGAGCTCCTCTTTGTTCTAGTGTGGTACGAGAAGAAGAATTTTGTCGGTTTTAGTTCATTTCATCCCTAGCACCATCATTTTGTGTGATTCTTGACGATTCTATATCTAAGATTTGGGTTTATAGAAACTAAGCTTGTGGTCTAATGGAAGTAATGAAGGGTGTAGCTGATTAAAACTTTTAAATAAGAAACCAATTGGGGAAAATAAGGGTGGAGTATTTTGCAAGTTAAACCTTGTATCTTTTGCTATGAGAAAGATGCGGTTGTGTTTGCCTGCGGATGAAGTTGTACTACATGACTGTGCTGCTTTCACTAATGCATACTGTAAAATGAGATTCGTCCTTGTAACACTACTGGGGGATACATCATTTGAGTGGCACTTGCTTTCTGATGAAATGTGCAAGGGTTATGTTGCGTTTTAGTCACACTATCTGAAAAAATTATAGTAATTTTCCTAGTTACTGTAATATGTTTAAGATTCTTCTTTTTCTTGTTTTTATCCCTTCACCAGCGATCATCTATGGGAATTTTGACAGTATTTGAATTACCAGTAATCTGGAATGTTCAATTGGCCTCGTGCACCTCCTTTCGGTTTTGCTGTTGGAGAATGATTTTCTCTTTTCATTTCAGCTTATATCCCTATGACCCTACCCCAATCACTTTGTGTTGTTTTTGACAATCCTCAGCCAGAATTCTGTTTAGAGAAACTTGTGTAATGCTGTCAAGAGTTGTGCTGGAAAATCGCGTTTGTTAATGTTGGCTGTTGCAGCCTCTGTATTGTCATGCGTGTCTTTTGCTTGCAGGTTGTTAGCATATGTGCTTGACTGGCATTATAGAAGTTTGTTTGGTGTTACAGAATGTACATCAGTCAGAATATAAAAGTTCCCTCTGATATGTAAATTGTGTTCATGTGTTCTGCTGGAGAAGCGTGTTTGTTAGTATTAGCTGCTGCGCGCGCAGGCAGTCCTTGTGTTGTCTTGTGCATGATTTGCTAGTTGGAGCTGAGGACGCTATTATGCTAACTGTCTTCGCAGTTGCTAGGATTCGAACAACATTGCTTTCAAGTTTGCTAATTCGAGCACTCTGAAACCTGGTATTTTAAAGCTTTGCTTTTTTTTTTTAAAGGCTAGCTGGCTTTGCATAAATTTGAGCATATGATGTTAATAATGATATATGTGAGCCACAACTGTCGTCTACGAGCTTGGCTTTGCTAACACAACAACCTAGTACTCCTTTAACGAACCAACATAGCCAAATCCTCAGCGTATTGGTTTGTAATCGTTGTCCAAACCTCGGCCTAAGATGAAGTCGAATGTCCGTGCCTCCTTGGTGGCTGGGTTCCAATCACTTCCAAACAGTGAATTTCTCGTTATTCATGTCACAGACTCACAGGAACAGACCAACCCATTGGATGTGCCTATTGCATAGCGGCCAACTATAATGAGATTACTATAGTTGGTAGTTGCTAGCGTCATAGTGGTCTTGGGAGATGGGGTTGCAGTTGGCGAGCCATCAAGGCCTTCGAGATGTGGTTGTCGAATCCGATTGTCTTCAAGTTGTCACTATGTAGCAGTCCTTTTCCTTTCCATTAACGTATTTAGGAAAATTAGGTAGATGTATTATTATGTCTTTGTGTAGCTCCTTTAATTCTGTGTCGTTTTTACATGTCTGTAGGGAGGGTAATTAGGCGGCGCATTTCATGGCCCACTTGTACCCAGTAGATGAGTCGACTCGTGTTTGGCTTGGGACCGTCATGTAGGTCTCCAAGACGTTCTTATGTCGGACTATCTTTCCGCTTTTATTTAATTTAATTCTCGTTACTTTAAAAAAAAACATAGTGGTCTTAATTCGCCCCAAGAGTCGATTTCGTCAAGGTCACAACGGTCAAGTTTGAACCTTGATATTGTAACTAATTAGTACTAGTTTGCATGTTCGGCCCGCGTCCGAGCTGTATATGAGTATATCTATATTATTATACTCATTTTATAAAATCGTCAGTATATCTTTGTTATATTATTAGCAACATTATTTTCCATAAATTAGCTTATCACCATAATCACAATAAATTATATCATTTTCTTTAAATTATCTGATAATTTCCATATTATATAATTCCTTAGTACTATCCAATTGATGAATGCCTATGTCCTTTGAGAAAAGACTTGATTTCAGATTTTAACTAGTTTACTGCCCGGGCTACGCCCGGAATAGATTTTATCATTTTATTTCTTTGTGAACAAATAATTTTATCAATAAAATTTACCATTTATAGAAATTTCACTTTCAATATAAATGTGTGATTCTTCAAATAAATAATAAGTAAGGTACAAAATAATAAGGTAAAGATGAAATCAATTAATAGTAAACATTGATTTTTTATAATAAAAAAATAATGTGAACTTTTTTTATTTGGAAAACGTCGCTATAATATTTACCATAAAAGATATTTCAAATTAATTTTTTAAAAGAAAATTGAAGAGACATGCCACATGGCATTGCAAATGGCCTAACTGAAGCCGGTAAACGTGGTCGTTGCCTCTAACACAGCTTTTAATATATAGTATAAGATATACTAG
Organism: Spergularia bocconei; assembly: GCA_963457585.1. NCBI lineage: Eukaryota > Viridiplantae > Streptophyta > Magnoliopsida > Caryophyllales > Caryophyllaceae > Spergularia > Spergularia bocconei. The sequence goes on from OY734954.1 coordinate 195,148, forward strand.
TATAGTATTAGATTAGATGAGTCTTTTTGGGAAAGAGCCCAAAAACAAATCCGTGAGGGCGTGGCCCAAAGTGGACAATATCATACTAATTGGACCGGTAGTCGCTAGACGCAGGGGCTAACAAATGGTATCAGAGCCCAACGTTCGGCCAGGGCTTGGGTGCAGACACCACATCGTCTGGTGAGCCCTTGTTAGATTGGGTGCCACAGAAAATTCTGGTAGATTTATTTGAGATGTCGTACCGGCGGGTTGCCGATCCACTCTCCCGAAAAGAGGTGTGAATTACACGGAGTCGCCAACGAGATTTTTTTATAGGTTCCCCACGAACCTAGACCGGGGGTTCAATGCAAGGTTACGAGTTAGGAATGTGTAAGGCACCCAACTCGCCAATCGAGTTGATGGTCTCTACTAATTGATCTGAATTAAATAAAAAAGTTGTAATTAACGATGAAAGCACGTACAAATAGCATGTGGACTAGATGTGGTGATTCGGGTCTAAACTAATATATCAAACTCATTGGCAAACGATAACTTTCAACGCGTGTCGACTGTCCGTTTTCATTGTCGGACGCTAAAATGGGTGCAAAAGGAGGGTGTCTACACCTTATAAGATTAGACGCTACAATTTGGTGATGGTTTGATGACCCAATTTGGTTCGAGGAGAGAGAATTTGATGTGTTCACAGATGAGGGGGAGATTGTTAGTGGAACATGTGTGAGCTTGTCACACATTGAAAGATAATTGGGATGTTGCTAGCCATATAAACAAGCGGGTTGTTACTCCTATTACCAATTGGTTTTAGGATAGAATCCCGCTTGGGCGTATGGGCTAGGGTTTAATTTGACTCCCCTGTTTGGTCTCTCCTCCCCTAACAATTGGCATCGGGTTAGATCCGTTGCTTCCGCTATGTTTTGGCTTAGGCGTATTTTCTGTTTCTTTGATTTGTTGCGGTTTTCTGGTGAGAAGATGTATTTGTTGAACGTCTGGAAAATTGACATGTTGTTCACTGGAGAAAATAATGGTTGGCTATGACATTTAATTGTTTTGGGAATTTGGTAGATTCATTGGTGACAAAAGGTGCGGCGGAGAAGATCTTGAAAATTTTCTTTTGTTGATCTTTGTGTGTTTTACTGATGATGTTAGTACTGTTTCCGCTGATTTTGTAACTGTTGTGGATTTGTGGGATGTCCGGCTTGGGACGTTATTCCTTGAGTCGAATATCTGTTGGTTGGGGAGTTTTAAGGTTGAGGATGATAGTGTTGACGGCGAGGTGGAGTTAGCTTCTGCGCAGGTCAAGCTTGAATGTCAACTAGAGAAACTACTGACGTTGATTTTTGGTTATGCGCCTCAGTGAGGTGATTGGCGCCCTAATAGAACGATATGATCTTTGTTAGAGCCACTGTATTTGAGATTTGATAGAACTGTTGATTTTTGTGCTTCGGATAGAGCCTTTTGTTTTGCATCCAGGGAGCTGTTTTGAATTTTGTGAAGCTGTCGATTTGGGCTTCGTGGAACTGTTTATTTGAGTTTTGTGGAGCTATTGCTTGGGGTTCAAGGTGGAGCTCTTGATTTAGGTTCTAGGTAAAGTTGCTGATAAGGGTTCTAGGTGAAGCTGTTGGTGGCTTGAAAGGAGCAATTTGGGTAGGGGAGAGCAGAAACTCAGTCTGGATCGAGAACCGGACCGGACCGAGTTTAACTCGGTCCTGTCCGATTCGGTTCAGTCTGGTTCGGTCCTAGACCGATGCTCACCCCTAAATTTGGGATCTTTATAAAGTAATTCGTATTTGTGCTACGAAAGTGACAATTTGGGACTTTAAATGAGTCCATCAGCGTTTGTGTCTCATGAGGGACAATTTGGATTTCTTTGGGAGGCGTTTGAATTTGAATTTGTTTAGGTGTTCCTTGTAGCGATTTGGTTGGACTTTGACTCTAACGTTTGTATCTCTCACTTAGTGGGGTAAATTTGGCTCTTTGGGATGTTTGCTTCGGTTTTGAGTGTTTGGTTTGATATAAGCAATTTGGTGTTCACGACACGTTTGGTTACTCAAGAGGGACAATTTGTATTTGTTAACCATTTGTGTCTTTAATTAGACTATTGGGTAACTTCGGTATAATTGGTCGTTTGTGAGGAGAAATATGGTATTTGGTAGCTTGTGCACATTTGTTATGTCATTGACTGCGACGTCTGAGTACTTCATTAAATGGTTTTATGACGAATGCGGTGTTCTAGAGTTTGGTTTGTGGTGCGACGGCATTGCGATGCATTTGGTATCTTAGTATACATTTGGGTAGATACTACATTGATCAATTTGGTAATGGTGGTACGTTTGGTGCACTTGGTACATTTGTATTGTCTTTATTTTGGGTATAAGATCGTGCAAATCAAGGTGGAGGATTGTTTGGAATTTGTGACTTATACTCTTATCAATTTGGTTTTGGCTTTGATAGTACTTGTGTACAAGGAGGGAGCTTGTAGCACAAGTGACTACGATAATGGTGTTAGAGTCATGGTTGCTTGATGCTATATGAGTAGTATGGAGGACGATGACTCGTGTTGATATTAGAGAGTACGTAAAAGAATGTGGCGATGAGCGTTGGCAATATCGGGTTTAGAAGAGCCACGGCGATTCGCGGGTTATCTTCGGCGGTCCGCGGTTTGTGCTACGGCGGACCGTGGTACAGTACAGACGACGCTACGCTACGGTAGAGAATGGCGTACCTCGCTACCCTACGGGTCAGTTTTTTGTCCATTTGTTATAATAAATGGGTTTTCCTAATACCATTATGGACTACAAACACACTATAACCCGCTCAGAGTTTCCTAAGACACAAGACATAAGATTGTTGAAGAAGTTTTAATGCTGATGATTGCATTATATTCTTGATCAAGGATTGGTTGTGATTGTAAGCAACCCAACAATTGCCTGTGATCCTCAAAAATTGCTTACAAACTTTATTGAGTTGCAAGAGAGTTAATACAGGCAATTTAAGAAAAATGGAAATGATGAGCCCATGGGCTAATCATGCAACATTATAACGGTTTTTGTTATAATCTTCAAACTCACTTTTGTGCCGCCAATATAAACACTGTTTTTTTTTTGTCTGCTTCTTGGCTACTTCGTTGGTTTATTTTAATCTCAATTAAAATGTCGCTTTCACTACTATGATTATTATAGTGAAGAGCTATTCGTCGCCCTTATTTTACTAATGTCGCCCTATTTTTCTATATGATTTCCAAACATGCCCTTACTTGTATAGCCAAGAATCGTCATGAATCATGATTTCAATGTCAAAAAACAAAAAGTCGCAGCTATTATTCAACGTTCAGTTTCCCACCCACCCCCACCACCACAATTCCACAACCACAATCACCACCACAATTGCCCACGACCATCGTTAATTCGTAATGGATATAGGAAACCCTTTATATTCTTGAGAAATGTATAATCCAACAATTATGACGTTTAGGGAATGCCAAGTGAATGTTAAGGATGAACAATTGAGATTTAAATAACAATAAATGGGGATGCGAATTATGGGTTTAAAATTAGATTGATGATGATGATGATTATTAATCTATTAGATGATGATGGAGAGGTAACATGATGAAAATGAATGCAGATGACCATGATGAAGAAATTAAGATGATGATGGTTGTTAGATTTGAGACCTGTGGTAAAGGGCTAAAGGCAGAAATTGTTTTTCTTTTTTTCTTTTTTTTTTCTCGCTTGAAAGAGAATCGAATATCATAGGGGCATTCTGGGAATATAGTGGGCGATACTAGTAATATGATGGGCGACGTATAATACCTCTCTTATTATATCAACACTTATTTTCGTTTCTTTAGATTCTTTATAAAGGAACTTACTTTTCTTTGTTTCGCTTTGGATTTATTTGATTTATCGCTATTTTAGTAGAACGTAACATTTACAACCTCATCAAAACATTTTTTGTCCCTTTTAGCTAATTAAGTTAAAAGTTTAATGAGTATTCGTATTTTATAAGAATAAAAAATACGTTCTGAATTTTTATTAGTCATTCCCCATCTTTTAGAATTCGAAAACACACGAATTTTAGCCGAAATAGAGTTTTGTGAATGACTTGCATTTCCCTAGGTCATGAATTTGATTTCCTTAATCGTGACCCGTTTATACCCAAAACCGTTTTGATTTGCATATTCAACCGACTCATCATCGACTTGATAAATAATTAAGCCTAAAATGTATTAGAAGAACACAAAATAAGTATAGTAGTTCAAAATGTATTATCTATCATGTACCATAGTCATTTGGATCAAGCTTTATTAAGTTTTAAGATGATTAAGCAACTATTATTATCATCGTATAATCTTAAATGTCGTAATATTTATGAAGATGTCAGCAAATGGCGAATAAAAAAAATCGTAAATGTGTAATTGAGGCATAGCTTGCCTCTAACCGATCCATTTGTGATTTATCATGTCTACTCATTAACTGTGTATTCACTGAAGTGAAAACCCAGTTTACCCCAGTAAAAAATCCACTCTCTACTGCTCCTGGGTCAGAAATTGACCGTTGTGCCCTTAGCGTCAGTTCAAACGGTCATATTTTGACACAAATTCCGCCTCTTTTCCAAATAAGCGCTCTCTCTCTCTCTCCTCTTACTGAAACTCTCACTTTCTTCTTCTTCAATCTTCAATCTTCAATCTTCTTCTGTTAAATATATTAAAGTAGTATTGATTTAACAATTAAGATTAAATAATGGTAACAACGAGAAGTAAACGAACGACGCACAATCAAGCACAAGAAGATCGGCAAAAATGGGAAATCATATTTAAAGCTCTCAAGCAATTGTTGCGTAAACAACAAGCCCAGCTCGATTCCCTCCTCCAAGAACGCACCTTTCTCCATCAACGCCTCCAAATTCAGCACCAAGGTTGGGATTCCGATGTTAATCTTCTCCAAGACCAAATTTCTCAGGTACCCCATCTCAATTTTCTAGGGTTTTCAACTCAATTTTTTTTTTTTTTTTTAATTTAGGGTTTTAATTGATCTGGGTGTTGTTGCAGTTGCGGCGACAATTGGAGTTGTCAAAGTTGGCGAATTTGGTTGACATTGCAAAGGCTGAATTGTTGGGTGGTTCCAGTAAAAGGGATGCTTTTGTTTATAAACATAAATTGGGTATGTTTCCCTTTCTTTCTTCCTCAAATTGGTCTTGAATTTTTTTTATAGTTGATTGTTTCGGGTTGCGGTTCTTCGTAATTCTTTGATTGATCTTGCTTGTCATTAGGGTGTTGGAGTTTTTATGCAAAAAGTTGGAAACTTGTGCATAAAATTAAGTTGGAATTAAATTCATAGTTTCATGCTAATTAGTTGTATTGGAATTTGATCATTGGTATTGGAATGGGGATGCCCTATGCTTCGATTTCGATGTGAATCAAATGAGATGTTCCTCGGCGCAGAAAGGAATGGGGAAGCCCTATACTTGGACTCTTTGTGATGCCTGGCCTTGTGATGACTGAATGTTTCTTGCTGAAAAGTTACCGTTGCCCTTGTACTATACATTGGGTTAAGGATTTGATCTTGTCTTTGTTTGAACAATTGAAAGAGGGTGGAACGGAAAAGGATAGGCGGGGAAGAGTGAGGAAGTCGAATGATGGATGAGAGTCAAAGAAATTGAGGATGATGCAAGGTAGTATCATGGACAGATGGGAGTAGAGGAATAAAAGGCAGAGTGGGAAAATTTATTTTCAAATGTGGAAGGGTTTCATTAACAAAGGAAGTCAGGAAATTAATTCCCCATTTCCTCGCATACCCCCCCCCCCCCGGGCGTTGTTATACGAATAAAGGATTTGTCTTTTTTTTCCCCTCCCATCTTCTTCCCTTAAGTCCTTTCCATCAATACAATCTGGTAAAAAAAGGGCCTTTCATAAAAAGTACTGTTGATGCTAAAAGTTCGCTTTACTGCAATAGCTCTTGTAGCATGGTGTGGGGAACTTGGTGCTACTAGCCATTCTATATCGGCATTCTATATTCGTTGAACTTTTCAAGCGAGATTGCAGGCTCCACCGCTGTTCTTTGGAGTCTTCTTTAGCTGTAGTCTTTACACTAATATGACTATTTTTCTAATGTCCCCGCTCTCATAAGCTTGAGTCTTTTGGCAGTAGGAAGGAAGTTTCTTAAGGGGAGGGATTGAGGCCTTGATGGTGGGGTGGGGAGAATGAATATTGTGATACTTATCCTTGTGATGGCTGAATGATTTCTTTGTTAGAACTTTCCACAGCCTTAATAATGTTAAAAGTCGACTTTATCACTTCTATCCTTGCCGAGAAGTACTTTGTTAGCATTCAGAGTTATTACATGAATCCCATCATTTTTTTGAAATCTATACAACAAGGATGAGTTTACTTGATTCCAGCCCCCGTCATTAAGGAGGTTTCGCCATTTTGCGTCAACATAAGCATGCCAACCTGCGTACTTCATTTTTTTTTAACTTTTTTTTTTTGGCATAAGCTAATGTAATTTCTGATCTTTCTTACAAAAATGCAGAACATGCCAGAAGTGAACTGGATGATTTTAAAGCATGGTTTGACATTCTGTCGCATAGGTGTCCTGATCAAGAGGTGAGGACACATTGCATCTGTAGTCTCCAGTACTGATGCTCTTCTGGTTACTTAAATCGTGTGTGTTTCTAAGTATTAATTGTCATGTTGTGTAGGATATTGCTCCAGATTGGTTATATGAAGTTTTGAGGACAAAAGGTGGCAAAGATAGCTCTCCACAGCTGGCAACTGAGAAACATTGTAAGAAGCTAGAAAAGGAAGTTGCAACACTTAAACGTGAGTATGAGAAGCTGTCAGTGAAGCATAGCTCTGAAGTGTCCTCCCTTCGGGCAGAGATCAAGTTTGCCTGGAATCAATACAATGAAAAGGAGGGCAATCTTACTAATCAGCTTCAGACTAAAAATAATGAAGTCAATAGAGCAAATGAGAAGATTATGACACTTTTGGCTACATTGGAGCAACTACAGTCGTCAAACTCAGAAAAGGATCAGGCAGTTTCAACACTAAATGCTAAACTCAATAGGTTGGAGAACGAAGCACGCAAAAAAGATGAAATGATTGCCAGGTGCTTGAAGGAACTAGAGCTTCTAAAAGTTAAAAGGCCTATTGGGAGAGCTTCACTAAAGCGATGTTCGGCAGAACCTTCACTTTCTAGCTCTAAACGCAAGAAGAGTGGCCTGACCAATGACAGTCCTGATTTTGGGGAAGGATCATCTTCTGCACAACTTGAGGCTACAGCGGCAACTCTTAGAACAAAACTCGATAAGCTGGAGGTAGAGGCAAACGTCAAAGATGGAGAAATAGCCAGACTCTCAAAGGAATTAAATTTATTGAAATCTAAAACAGTTGGCAATACGCCAGTTTTACGTCGCTGCTCAAGTAAAGGAACTGTAGTTCCCAAGGAAGAAGCGTCATCTGCACAGCTAGTCTCTGAGAAAGTAAGTTGATCTGTAATGGTTACTTATCTCCCCACTCCCCTAGCCGTTTCTCTTGCAGCTCTCCTCATTCTTGTTTAGATAAATATTCCTTTGCGCCATCGGACGCAATTGAGAGTGTGCTCGTCTATGGTTAGAAGTGAAGAGACATTTCGTCTTGTTTGGGAGGATGCATAGTCTGGGACTAATCTACTTCTGAAGGTCATTAAAAGTTGGCTAGAGATGAATATAGTCTCTGTATTTGGCAAGTTTTGGGACCTTGAGCTTGATAGATTCTGCCCCCTTCCCTCCAACTGCCTGTCATACAACCAATAAAATAAAGTAATTCTTGCCAGCTTGCCTTCTTTGTTTGGTTGGGCAGAGGCTGTGTATCCGTGTTTTTCCTAGAATTTAGAGAAGATGCAAGTTGAGTTACGAACTGCAATGTGCAGGCAAATTGGCTACCTTTGCCAGAAGTTGAACACTCTCTTTCTTCCATCTCTCCCTTTACCTTTAGATTGAACCTAGTTTGGTGCTCCAGGAGTGAACATGCGACTTACCAGTATAAATTGGCTACCTTTGCCAGAAGTTGAACACTCTCTTTCTTCCATGTCCCCCTTTACCTTTAGATTGAACCTAGTTCGGTGCTCCAGGAGTGAACGTGCGACTTACCAGTATATAAGGCAGACCGCTGAGCTATAAGGTTTAAACTTGCAGCCAAATATGATCATAGATGAGCTGCATGTATGATACTACTGTAGCATGAGCCTTTCTTGTGAAGTTTTGGGCTCTTAGTGAAACTAGAAATATTCTCAACTACAATATTATTAATCCCAAGGGGCTAGCTGGAACTTGTGACCAATCATTATTGTAGTTGGGGTTTTAACTTAGAGGAGACTGGTAAAAAGAGAAACAAAGGTGAGAGTTAACCGCGTTCTTGCTTGTTAACCGCTTTCTTGTTTGGAGGTGATTAATGATTTAATGTCCTACATTCTGTACTATATATTTTTCATGATAGTCCGAAGTTAAAGGCTGATCTGTATATTTGAAATTCCAGGGTGGTAAAAGTTCGAAGAGGAAACAAGATGAGGAGACTCCCAGATTATTCACGTCCCAGTTCAAAATACCCAAACTGAAGAGCCAATCCCCTCACAGGAGATGACATTTCCTCCTCAGAAAATGGCACTGTGTACAGATAAGATATCAACTCCATTCAACTTTCTTTTTTGTTTATTACTTCAGCCTTAGCTTGATCTCATAATTTAGAGCCATTTGATTTCGTAAATATCTGTATCATCGTCTGTGTATGTATCCTTAAAGCCGAGCCTGCCACCCTTCCTCTCTTTGTGGCATTAATGTATACTCCATTGTGATCAGTGATTCAATCTGTTATACCCTCTAAATTGCTAAATGAATGTGACTAACCCCCGGATATGTAGGTCTCACATCCTCTTTACTGTAATCTTCCCACTTACAGTATACAGACAGACTTCTTAATGTTATCCTGTATCTGTTCGAAACTTAAGACAGTTTGTGTTTTGTTGATGCTTAATGGCATGTGTATATTTCTCTGCAAGTAGTGAAGGAGTGCATAAGTCTGTAATGCTCTATCTTTACGCGAGTCTTTACTGTTGTATTTTCTTTTATAAATTTATTCTGATGATTAGTTGACCTGAAACTCTTTTCCAGATCTTCTACCACCCTGACTTAAGCTTCCACCTACCAGAAACTCTTTTCCCTGTACACTCTATTCCATATCCTCCACTAGTCCGACTCTTGATACACAATCCTCCACATGATACGTTTATCGTTTCAAGCTGCTACCTACCTCTAATTATCCCGCCTCAGCGAATTTGGTCAATCTGTCCTTGCTTTCCAAAGCACCCTTTAGAAGTCTAGAACCGAAATGAGTACTAGTATTTCCTGAATGCCTTCAATCGTAGTCAGGCTTCTGCTGAACCGTTGAAACGCCCCTGTATCTTGTTCTCGGATCCTATTGCAACTGATGTAGCAGTTTCTGCTACTTCCCATAACTCACAGATTTGGTAGTTGGTATATCATCGTCAACTTAGAAATTATGTCTATATACGCATACTATGTAATTTGTCTTCGCTGGAAGAAAAAAGAGTAATACCAATTCACATTTGAGTATTTGACAATCTATCTATTTTAGCACATACGGCATTGAAAAACTTTGAAACATGGCTTTAATGAAATGTTCTTTGTGAATTCGTCCGTCGCCATACTGCGACATACTGTTCACTAAAACGTAGCCAAATATTTTGACAAATGTGTCTTTAACATTTAATGAAACTAAAATGACATAGCTCTACTACCTGATGAAACGTTCAATCACCGATTTGCACAATATTTAGTCAATACTGCATCAAATCAATTAGATTCTCGTTGAGCACAATTGTACTTACGATCGTTCTTTTGGACATGTTAGAGGAATTCAAATCCAACGTCTAATACACCAAAGGAACGTCTGATAGTGGTCAATTTAGCGCGAGTTTTGGGATATCGTCTTATCTCTTTCCGCATGAAAAATTTGCGTGTTTGCGAAGTTTGCACCGATGCAAATCTTGCGTCCCAGGCCATTACATATAATCACTATAATGTAACGATGATATTAGCAATTCACCAACTTCATGGGAAATAAAGAGTTTTTCGCTCATTCATTAATTCGCTCCTAAATTACTTGACTAATGTAACCAATGGAGTAGATATGGAAAGCAACCCTGTCTAAGTGTCTAGTATGTATTCTTATTTTCGAGGGGATACTCTTAATTTTAGAGGATACCCAAATAGTCAAATATACTCCAATAGGTCCTTTCTTCTTTTCTTTGAAGAAAATAGAAGACCAAGAAAGTTTAACGTTGTGCTTTGGGTCATTCATACATAGCCTGGTAGAGCTATTTATAGTAGGAACTCACATACTCAAGCAGCATGCAAAATTTTGCAGAGTATATGCTCAAATCTGCGCCCAACAAGTATATTGTAAACTGTAACATTTTCACCTCTAAAGCATCAAACAGTAATTAGTTCTCACTTTGTTGTTAGGTGTGATAATGAAGTTATGATCCATAATTCCATAGTTTCCCAAATGCTCAAGACTAGACTACAAGTCTACGACCAAATAAGGGAGGACGAATGTGAAAAGTACGGGTCCTAACAATGAGATGGATCGACCATTTACGTTCATAGTAATAACATACGGAGTATAATCATGCATAATTTTTTGAATTTTAGTAAGTTTTGTAAAATCCATGCTCTCATTTGAAAAAAAAATGGAATTTTTGTGACAAATACATTAGTTTGGCTATTTTCTTCGAATTAAAAGTTGATAACCACTGACCACACTAGCTAATTATCTATGGTGACAAACAAAGTTTATATATGATAATGCGGAATCATCATACTCCGATACCGGCCCGGTCACTGAAGAAGAAAAGACCAATAAACCAACTCACAAGCTAAGGGCGTGTGTTTGCCAAACTCATAAAATGTTTCTGGATCCTAAAAACTGGAAAATGGTCAAATACACAAAACTGATCGAGAAATTGTTTACGGTTTCTGAAAAGCACTTCTAGTGTAAATTTGTTCATCAAAAGTAGAATCATCAGTTTGGAGCTCTTCCTCCAGAAACTCTGAGGAGCACTTCTAGAGAAGTTGAAACTTGGTCAAACAGACCCTAAGTGTTGTTTCACACTTTCGTCTATTCTAAAGTCAATTGGTGATAATAAGAGAAGTAATTTACCAATTTATAAACTAGTCAAATGTGAGTTGTCGACTTGTTCGTTGTAGTTGTCTACTCCAACGTAAAACTAGTACAAAATTTGATGAGATGAAGTGCGTAAACTATTGCATATTAAAGGTTAATTGGTTTGAATTGCTCCGATCCCTTATTTTCAACTCTAACGTTGTCTAATAGAATGGAATGAGTAATTAGATACTTAAATCACCTGATGCAAAAGTCTACGTATAACAGACGTACCACTACCCAATGTGTACCAGTACACATTTCACACACACAACTAACTCAGTAACTCCATCTATATATATATAGTATCGATCACGTCCAACTTTCAAGTAAACTAATTAAAACAAAGAGAAACAAAGTCATATATAGAAGAGAGCAACAACAACTAACATATATATAAAAGGAAATCATATGGCTCCTACCACAGCCGTGTTGACACCAACAACACTTGCTAACAAAGCTACACTCAAAGAGCGTTACATAGTAGATGAGAGGGATAGGGCTAAGGTTGCGTACAACGAATTTAGCGACGACATCCCGGTGGTCTCGCTGGCCGGGATTGACGAGGCCAGCCGTAGGGAAGACGTACTGAGGAAGATAGTCAAGGCGTGTGAGGAGTGGGGGATATTCCAGTTGGTTGATCATGAGGTTGATACTGAGCTCATCTCTTTAATGACTAAGCTAACAAAGCAATTCTTTGCTCTTCCTGATGAACATAAGCTTAGGTTTCAAATGTCTGAGGGTAAAAAGGGTGGCTTTCTCATTTCTAGCCACCTTCAGGTACGTGCTCTTACACACGACTCCGTTCAACGTTGTACGTATTTCATGTACAAATGTTAAAGGTCTAATGATCAGACGCATAATAAGCGCCGTCTAAACTTATTACTAATGCATGGAAGTAAATATACGTATTGATAATTATGAATAATTTTCGTCTTAAACTTATTAAATAAGCAAATTGATAGAGGTCTATAATTTAGATACAATTAATGTGTCTACAATGTAAAATTGAAATGGTAGTAGTAAAATTGAGATCGGAATAGTAAAATTAATTATAGTAAAAAATTCAGGTAGTAAAATTAATTGTGTGAGTAGTAAAATTTTAATAGTGTAGTAAAATTATTACGGATTATAGACACTTTTGGGTGTCTATACTTTAGACCTCTAGCATTGTCCATTAAATAATACATGAAATTTATACAGGGAGAAGTTGTGGCCAACTGGCGCGAGCTAGTGCTCTTCTTCGCCTACCCGGAGCACAGCCGCGACTACTCACAATGGCCGGACAAGCCGGAGGAGTGGAGGGCAGTAATCAAGACGTACAGTGAACAAATGATGAGACTGTCTCACACAATGTTTGGGCTACTCTCCGAAGGCCTAGGCCTAGAGAAGGATACTCTAATAAACTCCTTAGGCGAAATTACGCAACATCTGGTGGTTAACCACTACCCCAAGTGCCCACGACCTGATCTTGCTATAGGCCTTAAACGACACACCGATCCGAGCTCGATTACGTTGCTTCATCAAGACGGCGTCGGTGGCCTTCAAGCTACCAATGATGGTGGCAAAACTTGGATCACTGTTCGTCCTATCAAAAATGCCTTTGTCATCAACCTTGGGGATCACCTCTATGTAAGCGTCCGTCTTCATTCCTAGCGTATATTTAATTATTGTTTGATTGGGATGCATTATTTTCGTCCATTATTATGTATATAATAGAGAAGTTCTAGGGTACTTGACATGTTAGAAACTAGAAAGCAGAGAGTATACCCGTTCTAGTATTCTTGACATGAGTTCAAAACACGTAAAAAAGATACTTCTTACTTACGGCAGCTAAATTGAAGAAATCGAACGCAAGATCAAAATGTGGACATTTATTCATCATTTATGTCTAGCCAAATGCTAAATTTATATGACGGGACAACGTACATACTAGTATGTCATAGTGAAACTTTAATTATTAGTACGTATACATACATAACGATCATGACTTAATGATGAACAGTACATGAGTAACGGAAGGTTCAAAAGCGCGGATCATCAAGCGATAGTTAACAAGGAAGGGCCGAGGATGACGATTGCAGCGTTCATGAACCCACACCAAGAGGCTAAGATGTATCCTCTCAACTTAAAGGAGGGAGAGAAGCCTAAGGTTATGGACAAGCCCATGACTTATGCTGAGATGAACTACAGGCACAAGACTAAGTATCTCGAAAGCGTGAGGCTCAAGAAGTTGGCCAAGGATGAGAATTGGACCCAAGAGATGCTCGATTTCAAGCTCAGCCAGCTTAACTAGCTAATTAATTAACTACTTGCAAGTTATTGAATTGAAATGTACTACTCTTTTATTGATCATATGTACTCCTGTTGATCGAGCTGGTTTAAAAATAAAAACTTCTACGTATATATAATCGACCCGCGGCAGCAATCCAATGGTTATATCATGCTCCTACTTCCATATTGTAAGAAGGATCATCATGCTCCTTCTTCTTGTTATCCCGGGAGTATGGTATAATTTACCCCCGCAATGCATAACGTAGGATTCTATTGAAGTCTCTCAAATATATTATTCAGAATTGTCTGATCTACATCTACCAGCTACAAAAATTGCTACTAATTAAAGTCTAAAACGACTTCCGTTCGAGCCACCTATGAGGCTATAACGGAATTCCTAAAATTTTCAGTACATAGATTGCACACAAAATTTATTGTAAAATAACTAATGGTGATATTCACAAGTCACAAGCTAAGTCAGAATTATTTATCAACTTGGGACAAATAACAAATTCGACGCAAATTTTAATGTAAACTTTTATCAAAATGTCAAAGTTTCGATATTCAATAATAACAATTAACAAGACTCTATCCTAATTATATGGTGGTCATATAATCTGTGAGTTGTCCTACATACGCAACATAATTTCTCAAGGAGATTACAAGAAAAAGTTTATGGAGGAAATAATTCAATAAAGCATTATTGCAATAATCAACTAATGAAATACACTTACACAAGATTATTGCTACTTCTATCACTTGAAAGAAAAAAAAAAAAAAAAAAAAACAAAGTCGATCTAATGTACTCCACAATTTTTGAGTCGTAAAAAACACACTAGGTAGCTAGTAATTAAAAGCTAATAGTAGTGAGAGTACCAAAGAGGGCGAAACCACTGCGACCCAAGAGTGGAATGATAAGAAATCATGATCAAGAGCAAAACCAAAATAAGGGCAACACCCCACGGCGAGCCACCCGCTCGGTAAAACGAGTCGGCTTCGGGCCGGGGGATACGAACCACGTACCACCGGCCTGACGCGTCGTTTGACCGCATGATGAAGAACAACAAGGCAGGCACTATGACTAACAGTAGCTTCAAGTTGAACATCGTACGATTATACTCTTCTTTCACCGTAAAATGTGTTGACAAGTAAAGGTAAAAAACTACTATACCGAAAAACGCAATTAGTGGCAAAGGTGGTGACGAACGTGTCGAAGAAGACATGTTATTATTACTAGTGCTTGTTTGGGTAACACCCTCGTCTTCTTGCTTACTCAACACCGGAGGAGTAGTACTACTACTAATAATACTAGTACTTGTAACATTATTGTCCATTTCTTCTAATTTATTGCTTGTAAAATGTGGGAATATGAATATTTTTAAACTTTTAGTAAAGTTTTTTTTTTTTAGAAAAATTAAAAGGGTACGTACGTTTTGCTTGTGATAGTTGTGACACCGCTTTGGGAAAAGCAAATGTATGGCTAGAAATGATGGGTTGAGGAATCAAATGCCTCGACAAAACTTTTTTTGTGGATTGAAAATAATAAAAATGGATGAGAATGCAGAGTTACATTGTTTGAGACTTTGGCACTTGGATGTTGATGAGGCAAATACCAAGCCTTGTCATACTCATGGCTACATGATAATATTAGACCCATTTGTTGAAGCGGCATCTCGTATAGTATATATGAAGTTTTATCGAATTTTACTACCACAATATTATGATGTTATTACTCGAATGCTTAGGTATACAATTTTGCGTTTAGAACCAATTCAAGGTTCAATTAATCGTCAATGCTTCACATTGTACACGTTAACGTGACATTATGTTACATTTTTTTTTCTTTTTTCTGACAGAGTTAAAAATTACATCAATGAAAAAACAAGTAAACAGTGACCTAAAAACTAGCTAACAAAAGACTATTAAAAGAAAAGGGGGCAGGATACGGCATGGACGACAGCCATTGGCCAAGTGGTGCGTGTCCGTGATACAGTCACGATCAATTTTGAATAAGTTGCAAAACTAGAAGGATTCCACGACAGATCGGTTTTAACGTGACATTTGTTACGTTCGTTTTACATAATTTACGTTGACTTTAAAGTTTCTAAAACCCCTAATTTGAAATAACATTACTTTGATTATCATTTCCCCGATCTCCTACTCCGAACCCTCTAAATAACATTCCGTAGATCCGAAGTGACATTAGATCTCTAGATTTGGCGTCTTAGTGTCCGATACTGACATATATATGAACACATGATAGTGCGATACCACGATAATACGTGTCCAAAACATTTTAGCTTGGACACTCCATGAGTCCATGAGACCATGACACCTCTATGCGGGTCCAAAATCTAAAATCAACACAATATTTCAAACGGCCCAAATACTTTATAGGCCAAGGCCCAAATAAAAAAAAGTCACAAATCCAGAGTCCAGACACATCTGCATTTTTATTTCTTCCCCAGAATGTCAGAAATCGCCATCTGTGTAAACAAAAGGAAACCCTTGTTCTTCACGTTTTCTTCTTCTTCTTCTTCTTCTTCTTCTTCTTCTTCTTCTTTCTCTCAAAACAAAAATGCCGCCAAAGAAAGAGGAGTATGACTCAGACTCTGAAGATGATGCGCCGATTGGCAACAGAATGAGCAACAAAAAAACTCCACCTGCTTCTTCTTCAAACAAACAACACCAAAAATCCAAACCCACTCCTAATAAACAAACCAAACCCAAAAAAGAAGAACCCATTGATGACAAGGTGGTTCCTTCATCATAAAGTTTTCTTCTTTCTTTTAGTTTCCTGATAAAGTTTGTATCTTTACTGCTCATTTTTCTGGGTTTTGTTTAGTCTAATTTGGTGTTTTTGTTCTGATGATTTGAATGCCCTCTTTTTCAAATTGCTGTGTGAGGTAGAAAAAGGTGAAGAGGAAGCAGGAAGAAGAGAAGGGTGGGAATGATGAAGCCAAGAAGAAACAGCGTAAAGTTTACGATTTGCCAGGACAGAAGCGTGACCCTCCTATGGAGGTAATAATAATGAGCATAATTTTACTATGATTTCTTTTTAATATTAGATTTAAGAAGCTGAAATTGGGGTGAGCTGATAAGTAATAATGTGTGTTGTTTGTGGGAATGTTGTTTGTAATGCAGAGAGATCCTTTGAGAATTTTCTATGAAACTCTATATGAACAGAAGCCCAACAGTGAACTTGCTGCTGTCTGGTATGAATTCATTTCGATTACTTCGTGTTTAACGTGTTAATGCCGGCCAAATAGAGTGTTGCTTCCATGTCAGAGATGTTAATTGGGATAATTGGATATGGAATTGCAAGTTTGCTTTTATGTGTGCCAGTGGTCAGTAATATGGGATGAGTTTTGTTGCTTGGTATTTCTTCTAGTTATCGCAATATGAGTGTAGATAGTTAGTCTCTATGCTTTTTATCTGTGGGCCAGTCTCAATGCACTCATGTGATTCTTGACAATGATCCTACTTAAGGTTATGCGGACTTGTACTCCTCCTTGTTCGAGTGTGGCAGGAGAAGAATGATTGTGCCATTTCCTCCCTTTTCGTCATCATTACATGTGATTCTTGATAATGCTCAAGCTAAGATTTTTTATTTATTGAAACTAATTCCGTGGTGTAAGGGGTGTGTTTGATTCAACTCCTAAATAAGATACCAAATGGAATGGGATATAAGGGCGGAGTATTTGGGAAGTAGATGCTTTTAATGTTGCATGAAAAGGTTGCAATTGTGTTTGCCTTGGGATGAAGTTGTAGTATACGAGGACATTTGGTGTCCTGTTTCTACTATATGCTGTGATATGTGAAAGATAGTCCCTTTTCTTGATCATGTCCCTTCCCAAGGCTTTGTAAATGCATGATTTTTTGACAATGATGGAACTTCAGAAGTCTCATTATGTCTTTTTTTTTATAATATGGAACTTCAGATTGAGTAAGAGAAGAATGATCATCTTATCCTATTTTGCCTCCCTCAGTCATTGTGTGCTGTTCTTGACAGTGATAGCGGCTAGCGCTCAGAATTGTGCTAAGAGAAACTTTGTTTGCAGTATAGGAACTTAGGAAGTAAGTAAAGTAACTCAGGTAGAGAACATCAATGCCTTTTTTAAGCTCTTTCATATTACCAGTGGAAATTCTTTGGTTTAAATTGGCTTTGTTCAAGAGTCCATCACCTCAGTTTTTTTTTTTTTTTTTTTAAGATGAGTTCAATACTTGTTCAACTTGGAGCTTTTTTCCTTGAGTGGCATTTGCTTTCCGTTTTCGATGAACTCCCAGATCTTCTTTGTGCAGCAGAGCATAGGTGTTAACTTGTGATCCATAGTTTTTCCCTCTTAGGCTTTCTCCATTTCTAAATACTGAAAGTTACTCCAAGGGTTACTGATTTGTCATGACTAATGGGGGATTTTATAACTTAGGACTGCAATCTCTGACCATAATGAACTTCCCTTTTTTTGGTTTTGTTCTCCTGGTAGCTTTCCGTTTGCTTTTTCATTTGTTTACCTCCACTAAAATCTTTTCATTTAGGGGCCATTTGGCTAGTGAAAAGGAATGAAGGAAGGAAAAGAAGGAAAGAATGGAAAAGAATCAACCACCTGTGGATGACCATTGCTGGAACTTTCTCTCTTCAATCTTATCACCATTATCATGGATGCTATCTTTCTCTTCTCTTCCACCATGGCCCCTAGAAGCCCATCTTGTCGCCCTCCGCAAACCTTACCATGTACATCCCATTGCCAGAGCTGACTGTATAGTCACCAGTTCCTGACGAGCTTGCCTTCGTGTTTTTCACATTATCCTTAACCTTGATGCCTTGCCAACAAGTCCACCTGCATCGAATGAAACTCAGGGCTTGGGGATTCAATAAGATTCATGATATATCTGATGGGTAATTGTCTTTATGCGGAGGTCTAGGACGGAAGTGAAGGGGTGGTGGCAATAGTGGTTGGGTGGTTTTATAAGGTGACTGCCATGAAACCCCAAAAGGGGGTAAAACTCAAAATACAAGGTGGGGTGGGGGTGAGTTGGTGAATGTGGGTGGAGGACTTTGGGTTAATCGATAAGAAATATAAGAATTGACAAAACCTGGTGTAATGGGTGAAAGTCCAGTGTGCAGAAATCTTATGAGTTCTTCAGGCAGAACTTTCAATGGCTAAGCAACGTGGTCTGGAGTGGTATAAATATGCTTAAGCATGCTTTTGTGGCGAATTTAGAAGCTCATAAGAAGCTCCCTACTATTGATAACTTAAATAGGAGGGGGATAGTCCTTGTAAAAGGTGTATCCTGTGTAAGAATGATGCTGAATCACATGCACACCTCTTCTTTGATTGTGAATTTGCTAAAGCTGTCTGGAGAGAGACCCTGAGCTAGCTTTCTATTGGTAGACTAGCATGGAGCTTAAGAAGGGAGCTGGCATGGTTCCCCAAAAAGCAGAACAGAAGAAATTGGAGGACCAAATGTCAGATTTGTAGTTTGATGGCAGCAGTTTGCTTGATATGAACTTGTTATCCAATGGTTTCCCTCTTAGGACTTAGGCTTTCTCCAGTTCTGAAATACTGAAGGTTGCTTCAAGGGTTAATGAGTAGTGAGTACGACTAATGGGGGACTTAATAGCTAAGGATTCTATCTCCCACCATACTGAACTACCATTTTTCTGGTTGGTCCATCTGGTAGTTTTCCTTATGTTTATTCATCTGTTTACCTCCAGTAAGTTCTTTTTATTAAGGGGCTGTTTGGCTAGTACAAAGGAAAGGTGGCAAAAGAATGGAAAAAAAAATCAACCACCCCTGCATGACCATTGCTGGGGCTTTCTCTCGCCTAACTTATCACCATTGTCATGGAAGCTATCTCTCTCTTCTCCTCCGCCATGGCTCCCCTAGAAGCCCATCTCGTCGCCCTTATCAAAGCTTACCATGTGCTCCCCGTTACCAGTACAGTCACCGCTGCCCCCACAAGCTCGCCTTCGTGTTTTCCACACTATCCTTAACCTCGATGCCATGGCCAACAAGTCCAACTGCATTGAACTAAGTTGGTGCTTGGAAATTCATGGTATATCTGATGGGCAGTTGTCTTTTCGCGGAGGTCTAGGGCGGAAGTGAAGATGGAGCGATTGAGGGCAGTGGCAGTAAGTGGTTTTAAGGTGGTAATAATAGTGAAGCAATAGAGAGGTGGTGCCACTGTGGCAGTAGTGGTTGGGTGGTGGTTATAAGGTGACTGCATGAAACCCCAAAAGGGGGTAAACCTCAAACCTTAAGGGGGGGGGGGGGGGCGGTAGCGAATGAGGTTGAGGTCTTGAATTCCCTTTCCCTTTCTTAAAGCCCTTTAAACAAAGCAAAAAAAAAAAAAAAACCTTAGTTTGTTTAAATAAGCAAATTGTAGGGGAAGGAAGGGGATGTAAGAATATGGAAATGAAGAGATTATCTTAAAATAGGACGAAAGAAAGGGAGGGAGGTATTGGAGGATTTTGAAGAGAGAGGTAGATAACAACAATCCTTAGTCCCACAATGATTTTGGGTGGGTTAACATAAATCATCATTTGGCATCGCCGTACGTAAACGATAAAGACTTTAAGTAAGGATATTATGCTAGTGAAAAGAATGAATATAAAAGGGGTTTCGACTTAGTCCCACAATGATTTTAGGTGGGTTAACATAAATCATCATTTGGCATCGCCATATGTAAACGATAAGGACAAGTAAGGATATTATGGTAGTGAAAAGAATGAATATAAAAGGGGTTTCAACTTGAACAAAAAAGTAATGAACATGTTAAAAAATAATTTGGACATCAAGCAAAGGAAAATGGATGCAGAATGATGAACTGTTTAAAGCGCAAAGATTATGCTGTCTGATATTTCTCTTAGTCACACTTACCGTAAAAAAGTATTTCTCGTAGTCACTGTGATATGATTAAGATAGTTTTTTCCTTCTTGCCTTTATCCCTTCATCAGTAATCATGCATGGGATTTTTGGCGGTGCTGGGATTTCAGAATGCTGAATTAGTTGCGCCCAGTTTAGTTTTGAGAAGCATCGTTGTCTTGTTTAATTTCAGATCGTATCACTTCTGCAGTTGTTTTGCATGTTCCTGGACAATCCTTGAGCCCAGATTTTACAGGAACTACATGTAGAATATAAAAGATAGTGTGATATAGTTAGTCTTGCCTCCAAGATAGGGATATATTAATTTTAGAGCTTGTGTAACTTTGCTCAAGGGTTCTGCTTGAATAACGTGTTTGTTAGTATTGGCTGTTATAGCCTGTTGTGTTGTTGTGGAGTTGTGGGTCATTTGTTAGGACCTAAGGATGCTCCTCCCGGTGGTTCCAATTTAATACTGTTGGAGCATATTTTTTTTTTAGCCTTAATGAATTATCTAGGGTTGAATCCATGGTTGGCATTTGCTTTGTAAAGAGTTACCAAATCTTTTTTGCACCTTTGATTCAAAAGGTTTTACCTGAAATTACCTGTTTGGTTATCTCCAATTAAGAAAGGTTATACTTTTTAACTCTATTAAATTAGTAGATTGTGTATGACTTCACATTTGGATGGATTTGAACAACGTTGCTTTGTGGTTCACTTATTTGCTATGAGCGCTATGGAACTTGGTATTTTAAGGCTCTGCATAGACTTGAGCTTTGAGTTGTTGTTTTCCAGTTTGGTCTGCCTTGTTGCTTTGTAGTTGTTGATTTCCTCCACCATTATGCTTTACGTGAAGATTTGCTAACGGTTAGATACAAAACTACATCAAGGCATCGATGCTGTCAGCCTGCTCATCATCTCTACTTTGATTTTCTCTTCAATCCTTTGTATCACTGTGCAAAATTGAATCCTGCGGTGTCATCCCAAAATTGCTTTTGGGGTCATCCTCCAAGTTGAATCCTTTGTAGGGTCTAGTTGCTGCTAAATGAAGCTTGTTTGCATTCAATTACCAAGGTTTTTCTTGTTAGTGGAATAAGCCTACTTCCCATCATCACTTGAAATCCATGACATTTGCTCAGCCTCCGTTATGATTTTTCATTGGCTTGGCTATCTGAATTTTGTCGACATGAGATACATGTATCCTGATTTTCAATCCCCAAAGCGTGATAAGTTCCTTTTTTTTTTTTTTTTTTTTGAGTTTACAAATTTTGTCATTCACTGTTGTTCTGTGATAAACCATCTGGTAAAATGCTGATGTATACGGAGTATTACTTAAAGTTGGGCTCACCTCACGAAAGCGTTATAACTTAGATAACCCCTAGGTTTTGTATCACTGTGCAAAATTTGCGCTGAGCTTGCTCATTTAGTTCTCAAAAGTCGCTACTGTATTCTTATTTTCTACTACTTTTTTATTTGTTGGTTTCTTTTTTCTTAGTCCCATTTGCAAAAATGTTTTTGGTCTGATTTTAGGATGATGGAGTCGGGTTTACTTCCACTAGAGGAGGCGAGGAAGGTTTACGAGAAGAAAATGAAGAAGACAAAGAACCAGCGGGTAACTTCCCCGGCTAAACCTGTCAAGACAGTGAGGGAGACTAAATCCGTCACTGTTAAGAAGAAAGTAGAAGCTTCTACTTTAAATTCATCCATGAGAAAGAAGACTACAGTATCCACTACTGTGTCCAGGAAATCAAAGAAGCCCAAGGATGAAAGCTCTGAAGAAGACCCAAGCTCTGATGAAGAATCTGAAGAAGAATTTGAACCGACACCTCAGAAGTCGGGAAGGAAAGCAAAAGCATAACGTAGCTCCACCATGTGAATGTAGTAACTGTAGAATTTTCAAGTTTGTAGTAATGATTTGCTGAAGCGAAAGGCGTGATGCTTGAGTCTTGACCCATTTTATAGACCGTGTGTAGTCAATATACTGGTATTGGAAGATCTGATGAATGAAACCATCAGCTTAAAGCTGTGAACTAGTTCGACATTTCTCTTCTCGTTGTTGTTTATTCAAGGGAAACCGATCAGCTAACTAAAACTGAATCGAGTTCACCAGGCCTGGCAGATCTTAATAGTAACCATTGCTGTACAAAAATTCTATGGACCTTCCAGTGTCTGAGTTTACACAGGACGAGTACTGCTGTCTCATGTGCTTGTATCTAACAGCGTACTGCCTCAAATGCAACCACAACTCGTTTTTGCCGGGAGAAATAGCGTCCAGATCGACGTGATTAAATTCTGATTTAAGAATGAGTCTACAATAATAGTTCCGACCCTTCTTTTTTTTTTCAATTCGAAGTTAAAGGTTATTTTAAATACAAATTTAATGAAAATAACCTAACCATTGCAACATCTCCATGAAATAACCCAACCTTTCCGTTTTACCAAAAACAATTTAACGTTTTTTTTTCTTCTCGTCACACTAATATCCCAAACCTGACAAAGTAGGAATTTCGTCCAGAGACTTACTTAATTACGATAGTTACATTATCGTTCCACGACTAGTTCTGGGCAAAACTTTAGAATTTATTTGGATTTAGGAAAACTCGGCCACGATATAAAAGTTACTGCTCCACCCGGTTTTTTTGAAGCAGCTGTCAATAAAATTAATTGGGGGGATTTGGTAAAGCCGTTAAAAAAAACAATAGGAAAGTAGTAAGCCACGTCACCAAAATCTATCAAATACTTAAACCTCTGCATTTCCCCTTTAGTCCCAACCAAAGTAAAAATCACTTTTAGGTCTGTTTTCCAGAAGAAGAAAAAAAAAGAAAGAAAAAAAACCCTAAAAAATAGAGGAGACCCACCGTAGTCCCTCTCCCTCAAGCTGACACGTGTCATCACCCACAAAAAACCTCCCTTAAAACTCCACACAGCCATATATAAACACACACACTCCTCCTTCCATCACCACACTCCATTAATCCTTCTTCTAAATATCGCCGTGCTTCCAAATTTCCTCTAGCTTCTTAATCAAGCTTTCTTCAACCAGCAGTCATAATAATAATAATAATAATAATGATGAGTATAATCAACATGGATACTCATCATAATCATAATCATAATCATAATTATAATAATAATAATAATAATCGAGATGATTATTGGTACGACACATTTGAACTAGAAGTTGCTGAAAGTCTTGTTGACCTCTCAAATCCCACACGACTTTCACGCCACAATTTATCTCTTTATCCTTCTTCTGATTATTACCGTTGCAGTAACAGTAGATTTTTCCCAAATTGGGTCAGTAAGAGGAGAAGATCCGTACTAGATTCACCGCCGTCAACTCCACCCACGGTAAAAATTCAGCAGGAAGTTACCAGCCCTTCTACCCCTCTTTCCTTCTCTCCCAGTCAAGAACCACCGCCACCTCACCACCACCCTTCTAACCACAAGCGTAAAGCTCCCTCCAGGCTGGTAATTAATTCCTCAATTTTCTTTTTTCTTTTATTTTCTTTTTCTAGGGCCCAAACGGGATTATATTATTATTAAATTAAGTTCCGCTAAAGCTGTAATATTTTTTTTACCCTTTTTTTTTTACTGTGTTTGAACTTGTGCAGACAAGTGAGAAATTGAAGGAAATTTATGCGGAAGCAACTGTGACACAACAGACCCTTAAAAAGGTCCGTATTGTATTTGGTTCGCTCGTAAAGTTATTGAGACGTGATATTTACTCCGTATAATCTATAGTTCGAAATTGACCTAGTAATTGAATTTTTTTTCTCAGCATTGCTAATTTTGAACGGTGTATTTTTTGTTTTTGTTACCTTTTTTTACCAGGAAATTGAGGGAGTTCGTAGTCATTTGACTGAGTTAAAGGCAAGAAATAAATTCTTGAAAGCTGAACTAGAGGTAAAAAATAACCAGAACATAGTTTTTACCCTTTTGAAACATTATCTCTAAAATTTCCCTTTTTATTTTTTTTCCTAAATTTATCTATCTTTAAGTAAAAAAGGTATTGGTGGGTCCACTTTAATATAAATATAATTTATATTTTTAATTGACCAGAAATGGACAATGGGGCAAGAAGGAGTGGAGGAAGGAGTCTATGATCAGGTACAGGCGGCTGCATCAACGTCAACGCAAGTCAACAATTCTGAGCCGTTGATTGACTTTCCACGTGGTGACATCTTAGAAGATATTGAGCGAGGAGAAGAGAAGGTGGGGCCGAGGGGATTTGATCTGAATATCGCCGCATCAGCTGAGGAGGAGGAGGAGGAGGATAATGGCGTAAACATTACGAGTATACCAATGTTGGGTGAGGTGGGCCAGGTGGCGGAGGAGAGAGAGAGAAATGCTGAAGTGGCGAGGTTAAATAGGAAGCGAAGGAAGGAAAAGATGAAGCAAAACCCGCAACGCCAACTCCCCGCTATCGGTTACTACGTTAACGGGTCGGGTCAACAAGGTAGCTTATGTACTTAATTTAGAGTTTAGTATATTCTTTTGCCACTCTATTTTGTTACTCTTAATTGAATAACTTGAGTTGGAATAAAATCAGAAATCCAATTTTATAGAGTTTAGCCCATTTATATTTTCTTTATTAGTTTAATTTATAGCTTCAATAGGCTTGAATGAGCCAATATAGTAGTGGAGTTTACTCGATAGTTGGTACTATAGTTCTTCACGATGAGTATAATGAGAATTTAAACAAGTGTTCTTTAATTAGTACCCCATTTAACTATGATGATTGATGAGTATAGGTCTTGTACTAAAGTACTCCATATCGATATTGATTTTGATCTTAAACTTCATTTACCGTAATTGAATCTATTACTAAATGTATACTTCATTTAATCGTATAAGGCTCTCATAACAAGAAACATTTCATTCATACTGTCCACACCTGCAACCATCGGTCGATGAAAAACTTTATGCTATTACAACAATTTGTGCAATAGTACATTACTGGATACGAAATTAAATCAAATTAGATTCACAAAGTTACTTCATACACTAGCGTTGAAATTTTGATTATTAAATATTAATACAAGTGTGTTCAAGAAGTTATCGTGTTATTGTACAATTGAAGATACTAGTATGAGTTAGGTTGGTCTATTTACGAGAATACGAGATCCATTAAAGAATTAGAGGATGAAGTGGGTCGTCAAATGGACATTAGTACCTTTGTGGGCTTGTGATGAATATTGAGTAGTGGGCTTCTTCCAAAGTTCATCTTTCTCCAATCCGTGGCCATTTCCTTACCCATCAATAAGACCAATCCAAATCATAAATCGAAAAGTTCCTAAACGTAAATCTGTCATCTCCAAATCGTAAATCAAAATTTTCCTAACCGTACATTCATATGTCAATTGACTTAGGTAAACCCTTATTTATACGATTATACGATTATACGATTAATACTATAACTGAGATATACCATAACACATAAATTTCCCAACACAA
The DNA here is from genome assembly GCA_963457585.1 of Spergularia bocconei. Lineage (NCBI taxonomy): Eukaryota > Viridiplantae > Streptophyta > Magnoliopsida > Caryophyllales > Caryophyllaceae > Spergularia > Spergularia bocconei. The sequence goes on from OY734954.1 coordinate 220,960, forward strand.
TTCAACGCATATTCCTAATGTCCTAATAGCACCCTTCCAACCGACTCTCATATGACTTATTAGTTAAAAAATGTTTTACCTTCAATCATAGGTCGGGTGTTTGAAGCACCCTTCCAAAAATAAGTCGCAAGCATATGTGGGTTTGAGCCAAGTAGTGATGGGCTTCTCATATGTGGGCCTTAGGAGGAATAGCCGAATGGGCTACCCAAAAAAAAACAGAACATACCAATAGTTTAGGGTTTTTTGGTTGATTGATATCATGACTTGGCATATATAAAGAACCAACAGATTCTATTTGCCTCGTCACGAACCTATCTATTTCCAAACCTAAATTCCTCAAACCCCAATCATTCACCTTTGCAGCCACAAAAAACTGAAATGTAAATATAATTTTATTTATTGTTTCAATGTATTAGTCTCACAATAATTTATGGTGAGACGGTCTCACATGAGACCTAGGGATTAAATACATTCCTACCATTCTCAAGTTTGAGTTGGTTTAGGAGGTAGAGATCATCTCAGATCTAAAACCGGTTTCGAATTCTCGTATCTTTTTTGTTATCGGGGTATGGCAATTGCAAATGATGAGTAGTATCATATACAAATTATGCGAAGCTCGCAAGTTACGCGATGCCATGTTGCATCTTTACTTCCATGACTCTGATGCTTTGCCTCCCCCTTGTCTTGCATTATTTTTATTATTTTACCAAAATAATTGTGTCATAGATCAATTTTTGCAATATTATGCAAATTATGCGAAGCTCGCAAACTTTATTACATATGCGATGCCATGTTGCATTTTACTTCCATGAGGCCTTTTTTACTTTTTCGTCAAAATTGACCAAAAATCTCACCACATTTGTTTGTTTCGTTAAGGTCACGTGTTGGCGGCGGTGTAGTAGCCGCCCACTTGTTACCCCCTTCCACAACCTCATAGTCTGAACTTTTGGAACATCTCTCAACAACAATTTTGGACCCGCAGCAGCAGCATTTGAAACACTTCTAAAAATCAATGTCAGCAATTACGAAGAAAAGCGAAAATTCCTCAAAAACTAAAGTACCTTGTTCTTCCTATGGTGATCAGTTTCCAATTGATTCCTACGTGCATCAACTCTCACATCCTCCGCAATGATTGAACAACAATCGTCGCACTTTATATGAAAAGGCATAAAAAAGCTACCAAGCAAATAACACAACACAGGTAAGGTAAGTGATCATGTAAAGAGCAATACAACAAATGTAAAATACCTCTCAGCCGAGCTTGAGCTTGAGCTTGAACGAGAACATCTTTTCTTATCTTTGCGTCCAGATAACCTCTCAATCGACCTTGAACGAGACGAGCTTTTCTATCCTTTTGGTGAGGAGCCCTGAACAGTAAAATTAAGCGTCTTGGTTAAGATACAACTGGAAATAGAGAAATAGATACAACCCTAAAAATCCATAAATACGATCAACAACTTCAATTGAATTGAATTGGATTGAATAGTAAGAAAGAAGGATTCAAGATACTAACCATAATTCAGAATCTCCCTTTGCGTCGTTCCAGATTTGGGGCTAATTGTTGCTCTTATAAACCTTCTAGAGTTCTCCAACCGCCTTTCCAATTCATCGCAAACATCCGACGGCTATTATTCTGCCACGTTTCAGCTTTCCTAACCCTACTCCGTACTACGTACCCAACTACCCACCCTTTGGCTACAAATTCCTACGCACGAGTATACTTTTTGGCAACGCTTATTAAGAGGAGTATACGAACTACAACCGCAAATACTACCGTACCTTGGGGGTACGGATAATCGAATAGAATGTGTTGAACCCTAAATTTAGGGATACTTATACGAAATGTCTTTCCTAAGAGCACTTAAATTAGACTGACCGCGATGAACTAAATACCATAGAATAAAAGTACTTAAAAGCAAATATGAAAAAAGGGTCTCTTGCAAACTAAAGTAGTAACTGTTTAATTGAAAGTAATGTCAGGTTTGCTAATGAAGAGTCCAGGAAGAGGTGGAATCAATTACCTCCATGTCTTCTATCTTCACCATGGAAAAGAAAAAGGTATCCTAAAACATGAACTGCTCGCGCTACGGGGCGAGGCTGCCCGATGCACACTAAAAAAGAAAGAACTAAAAGACTTTGATAATGTTGTTGATGCTTGATTGATGCCTAATGCTACTTTATTCTCTACTATTTATAGGATAAATCCCCTGGCAGTTACTTCAACTCCCGTTGCTTCTTCAGTCGTGGGGAGAGATATTTGTGAGCGGTTTCTGCTTGTTATCCCCAACTGCCGTCGAGTTTTGGCGCCTTGCTGCTCTTGATTTGAAAAGAAGCCTCCTTGCTTTGCTGTCAGCCCAAACTCAATATTGTGATTGATTGGGCCTCTCCTCCTCACTAGCCCATCGCATAAGCTGGACTAGATCTTCCATCGCCAAATACCCCCTTTTTTTGTGTTGCTGGGAATTTGAAGCGACACGAAAAATGAATTCTAGTCTCTCGATGTCAAAAGGTTTGATTATCGTAAATCAAACTAGTGATTGTAGCGCTTATTATTGCTGAATAAGACAATTCCTTACTGAAAACATGTTCATTTTTCTGAATACATTTGGAAATTTAAATTAACCAGTCTCACTAACCAAGCACCTGATATGTGCAAATTGTTTGGCTTCAGGCAGCCCTGCTTTTAAGATGGGAAGGAAACTCTCTTGCTGGTGTCGGTCCATGATGTGCCTAGAAGACTCTTAGGCTGTGTTTGGATAAAGGAAATGGGGGAGGGATCTATTTTCCTTTGTTTGGCTAGCATTTTATAGGGGGAGGGAAAGTAGATGACCTCTGGGAACAATTCTAGCAAAAGGCTCTGCACTCCTACACAACTCTGTGATATGCCATATGCCCAATTTGAGTGTCATATACCTAATATATATCAGTGCTAGTGTTGGCGATATTCACACAAAAAATGAATAAAACTAAAATTAGGTTATCGTTCTTTTTGAGATATGTCAAATTTGAATTTGACTGCTCTGTATCAGAGCATTCTAATATCTTTATTCATTAATATATATTGGACTGATTTCATGATTAACTCATTATTAGATCAAAATGTAGTGAGTTTTAATGGCAACAAATCCATATATGGATTTTTGAGTTTTAACTCATTATCAAAGCACAAATATATCATGAAGTATTCTAATAGTTTCTCAAACTATTACTGTTCTTTCTCTGCCCTCTCTGTTGCGCTACATATTATGATTAATATGATCACAATATATTTAATACAAGTATTTGGATTTTCCCCACAACCAGATAAACTATTTCGGTAAATTGGAGGTTTATATTTGATTTACCCCAAAATTAAATGACAAATAAGAGAAAATAAACACACAAAAAATAAATCCAAGTAAACTTTAATCACGAATAAGAGAAAATAAGCTGAAACTACTTCCTGCGGCATGGCCGGCATATGACATCATGGAATGTAGTCGAGTCGGGTGCACAAGAACTGGTCCTTCAACGTATGGCTCGGTCTGTGCGAATTTAGATGAGACGCCAGTGAGCTAGCTAAAAAAAATTGATCAGCTAGTACTGAATGGAGTCTAGACGTCTACTTCCAACAGGCTAATGCAAAAAGCAGACGACATTGCCCGTGTACTGTAAGAATATTAAGATGAATTAAACGAGAAGAAACTGTAGGGCAGGGCAGTTGCTGTATCAGTATGTTCAAAAACTATGGAGCTCATCTTCACCAAACATGCAAAAGATCGACAGTTGAACAAATTAATACAATTTTGCTTAATAGAATGCACTCCCAAAGATTTCAAAGATACAAACAGACAAAATAAAAATATATCAAGAAAAAAGTGCAGCCATAGTTATATGCCTGAGATTAAGAAAAGGCGGTAAATAAAAAGAAGAAAGCAATTTTGATGGAAAAGTAACTCTCCTAGTTCTCGTAACTTTCCTCAGCGCCTTCTTCATACTCTTCCTCATACTCTGCAGTTGCATCCTGATATTGCTGGTACTCTGCAACCAGGTCATTCATGTTGCTCTCAGCTTCGGTGAACTCCATCTCGTCCATGCCTTCACCAGTGTACCAATGCAAGAAAGCCTTGCGCCTAAACATAGCTGTAAACTGCTCGCTCACCCTCCTGAACATCTCCTGGATAGAGGTAGAGTTACCAACAAATGTCGAAGCCATCTTTAGACCTGTGGGTGGGATATCACACACACTCGACTTGACATTGTTAGGGATCCACTCCACAAAGTAGGATGAGTTCTTGTTCTGAACATTGATCATCTGCTCATCGACTTCCTTGGTGCTCATCTTACCCCTGAACATGGCAGATGCAGTCAAGTAACGACCATGGCGAGGGTCAGCAGCACACATCATGTTCTTGGCATCCCACATTTGCTGTGTGAGCTCTGGGACTGTGAGGGAGACGTACTGCTGGGACCCACGAGAGGTGAGCGGAGCAAAACCAACCATAAAGAAGTGGAGTCTAGGGAAGGGGATCAGATTAACAGCGAGCTTCCTGAGGTCAGAGTTGAGCTGACCAGGGAAACGAAGGCAGCATGTCACCCCACTCATTGTTGCAGAAATCAAGTGATTAAGGTCACCAACTGCAAATACAATACAAAGCACCAGAAACATTAGCTGGAACCATCCCGTGTGCTTAGATATATAATGGCAAAACCTAACAAGGTCAGGTACTTACAGCTGGGGTTGCTGAGCTTCAAGGTCCTGAAGCAAATATCATACAGCGCTTCATTATCCAAAACCATGCACTCATCGGCATTCTCAACCAACTGATGCACTGAGAGCGTGGCATTGTAGGGTTCAACAACAGTGTCGGACACCTTTGGTGATGGGAACACAGAGAAGGTAAGCATCATCCTGTCAGGATACTCCTCCCTTATCTTTGAGATCAAGAGAGTTCCCATACCGGAACCTGTACCACCTCCAAGCGAATGGCACACCTGGAAACCTGCCACCACCACAGAGTACAATCAAAGCTTTAGGTTGAATCACAAACTCAAACAGGTTTGTTTGTCGCCTTTGACCTCTTTGCGTGGACAATCATTACTTAACAGTTAACACATCAGTCAGAACTCAGAGCCCCCATTACATCAAACCTCAAACATTTCCACACGACCCAAGACACCCCCAATTCAACTTAGGATTGAGATTAATCGAAAACATTGCATCGATCATATAAATCGGAAGGCATATACATCACTCAGACCCTCCTCACTCACATCCAATCTCAATTTTTTTTTTTTTTTTTTTTTTTGAGAAAACCAATCTCGAATTCACATACAAGTATACACAACCCAAATGCAATAATATTCTACAAAACATGTCACGAAATCGAAAGTTCCGAAAAATGTACCTCGATCAACCAACATTGCATTTGATCATACCAAATAAAAAAAAATACCGATCATCAAACAAGTAAATTATACACACATCAACATTATATATACAAACTAATACAATGAGACGGTCTTATACGATCAAACAAATACGAAAATCACCATTATTAAATTACCACTAAACATTACAATCATCATACAAACATTATACAAATCATATCATTACAACAATAAAATCATTTCAACATTATACAAAACAATCTCATTAATTATCATAAACCCAAATCTCAATCAATTAATTCCCAAACAATCATAATAAATGCAATCTCAATCTCAATCAACCAATAACAATAATAATAATTACCCATTAAACAAAAATTAATATATATAATTAGAATTAAAAAACAAACCTTGGAGACAATCACAATTCTCGGCTTCTTTGCGGACAACATCGAGAACAGAATCAATAAGTTCAGCGCCCTCAGTATAATGACCTTTAGCCCAATTATTACCAGCACCCGATTGCCCAAACACAAAGTTATCGGGTCGGAATATTTGACCAAGTGGGCCGGATCTGATGCTGTCCATGGTACCGGGTTCAAGATCCATGAGGACGGCACGTGGCACGTAACGACCACCGGCAGCCTCGTTAAAGTAGACATTGATCCGCTCCAACTGAAGCTCCTCCGACCCGCCTGTGAATTGACCCGTTTTATCAACGCCGTGTTCGTCACATATCACCTCCCAAAACTTTGATCCGATTTGATTCCCACATTGCCCTCCTTGTATATGCAATATTTCCCTCATCTTCTTCTTTTCCTCTTTTTTTCTTTTTTCTTATTTAATGAAATGAAAAAAAATTAATTGAAATGAAATGAACAAAGGAAGAAAAAAAGTGGGAGAAAATAAGGGAAGAAAATGAGAGATATAATGTGAGTTTTTTTTTTTTTTTTTTTTTTGAGTTGTTGTACAGAGAAAGACAGTTGGCAAATCGGGGGTAGTTTTTTTTTTTTTAAATTTTATTTAATTAAATTAAATTTGGGAGGTAAATAATTTGAGAATATAAATGGAGAGGCGGGATATTTTTGAAGAGTAACCGCCAAAGGTGGAGACCAGAGAAAACTTTGGCCGTTGTATTGTATGGGTTGGCCCACCCACGTCTCTCTCTTTATTTTTACTCTCACTGAGTTTTACGGACTCGTAAACATGACTGAACTCGAAAAAGTTAACTACATCAAATGACATAGTATGAGATCTCGGACTTACTCAAACAAGCTTGCTACAATCCGACCTGTCTCAAGTCAAAGTTTTAAGTGCCCTCGGGCTAATCAATCCAACATAACCCGATTAAAGAACGTCATGATCTATTGATCTGTCAAAGCCAAGTTATGTTCAATCAACCGTACTATAAGGAGTGTTTGATGTGATTAACTGTTGGAGTTACTGAATTGATTAACTTTTTTTTTACCAAATGTTGCATAAAATGTTAATTACTGCTTCAAACGCGTTAACTAGTAGCTAAATATTACCAAGTGGACCCATGCACCGAAGAGTGTAATTACAAGTGAAGTTGAATTTGCAGATTTGTGAGTGTAGTGTGAGGTTGAAAGATTGGATCTACCATGCACCGAAGAGTGTAAAAATAATAATAATAAGAGCAATAATGTAATGTGGTGAGATGAATGATTGGAGAAAAACCGTGATCTGACTGAATAATATAATTCCCATGGGCTTTGTTTGTTTTTGGTGGAAATTTCTCACTAACTTGTCCCATGCATCGTTTTCGGACTGTCCATGGATGACCCATGTTACATACTCACGATTGTGATATCAATCATAATTATACTATATAGTCTACTCTTTAACTCTGCGATCCACAGGTCTCGTGCCGACGACAATATTTAAACTTCGTAACCAAATAGTCTATACTGTCTCTTAATGATTCGATAATATTACATTCAATATATAACTTCCAACTTTATACACATCTATATACAAGTATACTTGCAAGATAACGTCATCGAAAGTTTTAACCATGTGTTCGATGTTTCGACTATGTGCTTAATGATTTATCGACGGACAAAAGCATAACGATTGAGAAGTGAGAAAAAAAAGAAAAAACGGATCCACTCCGGGAAAACGAGGACAAAATAGGTGTGGTCTTTGCCGGAATGCAGTGCATGTCAATATCAGTAATGAGTACCAGTTCACTAACTAAGCTGGGCCTATATATTTCCTACCTGATGAAAGCGACCATTGGAAAGCCATTTTAGAGTGAATCAGAAGCACATGAAATGTAGCCAAAAACCAAGAAAGAAATCACATTTAATCTTTACAATGGGGACATGATTTCTCAACCAAATGGAGGAATATCCTAACTCACACAAGGAAGCATCTTAACCAAATCCATAAGACCATAATGATACAAATTACAACGGCGTTAATGCGAACTTCAAACACCTTCTACCCGGGATAAGATTGCAGCCCTCGTCAAAGGCACACCCTGTTAACGTTGTTGGGTAGCTTCACTACAATACTTTTTGAAGTTGGCAGACTCTTCCACCAGAAAATCACTGAAACAAAGAAAATCAAGTGCAAAATATGGTTACAAGATTGTAGGCAAATACTGAGGAAGGCAAACAAGGAGAGTACGAAGGAACATTACAAGATCCGCGAAGCCATTTCTGATAGTTCCCATCTAGGACTCCATGGGTATTCAGACAAAGGGGGCGATTTGATTGGAGCTCTTTGTGCATTGAAATACTGCGGGAGGAGAAATACACGTCAAAGTTTAGACCAAAATAGCAGAAGTATGTACCTCCCGTTTTAACTTCAGAGTGACAAGCGGCTACAGATGACACACTTAATAAACCAAAAATAGGAACAGGTACCTGCGAGCTTTGTAATAACAGTGTTGGTTGTTGCTTTGGGAAATGCACAGGAATGGTGAAGTGCACCTGCAACAGAAGAACAATACTGGCTGCAGTTAGAAAATCCAGCTCTGAGATCGCTGTAGATAAAAAAAAAAAAAAAAAAAAAAAAAAAAAAGGCAAGGCCATAGATCCCAAGATCAATTTTTGTGTGCCATTAAGGTGATGGAGGAAACAAAAGAAAAGATGGGAGTAGATAAAAAAATCAGTTTCGGTGTGCCATTAAGATGATGAAGAGTACTGCACTATCCATTTCAAGTAATACGTCAAGAACAACACATTTTATGCTTTGTTGTGAAAGTTCAAACTGTTGGCCATAAAACAAATTTGAAGTAAACATACCAAAAAGGTGAACACGCCATTAGCGACGAGAGCTGTCGCCTTCCTGCCAAATATCTGAGAAGAAACAAAGAAAGTTAACAAATTTTGGAAACTAGTTCAAAGTTGCAAACAAACTAGCTTAAACAACTACAGAAAAGCACATACTGCATCAGCTTCTAATGGCCTCCCAAAGAAAGTAGCCAGTGCCTCGATAAATCTTTTTCTAACTCCAATAAGTGAGACGGCCTCTGACATCTAATGTAAGAACATCAGCACCAGTCAATTGATATACCCCGGACTACAGTGAGGGAGCTGTACAGTCAAAACTCAAAAGTGGGTAAAGCGAAATATTAAAGGGGAATACCAAACCTGCATCTGCAGTGCTTCTTCCAGGATAGGAAGATATTCGGCCATGCACCTAAAGGATTCAGATAGTAAAGAGGCATGCAGCATGTGAGTATAACTGAATTCCGTCAAAAATATGGGGGTCCAAATTCCATAATATAATCTATGCATAATTAAGCTGTTTTTGTCTTCAAAATTGAACAAGCTTACATTCCATCCAACCAAGTCGGAAGTTTGACATCATCAACAGAAAATAAAGATTTCAACTCCCTGAGTTGAGACCAATTTCAAACGTGGCGGTGAAGGAGCTGTTTGGTACTTTCTGCCAATTGGATAGATTACCTATAATGATAAGATAATAAGAAGACTGAGCTAACATGAGACTGTCTGTTACAAACTTGTTAGACTTATAACAGACTTTCTAGCTATCAAAAGGCAAATCCCATGGTCTAACCTAACCAGACCAGATGACTGTACCCTAACCCTGAAATATGCTAAAAAGAACTTGATGACTTTGTCATTCCCATTATATAAATAAGTCCACTCCACTAAAAAAAAGTGATATTCATCTGTAAAGAGAACATTCATAACCATTTACAAGTCAAAGACTCAATGATATGCACGCACCTGTAGATGAACTTTTTGCGGGTGTGTCCAGGGGTAAGCCGGAACTATATTATTTAGGGCAGTGTCCAACAATGGTACTGCAAATTTAACCTCCTCCGGCTATGCTAAAGATCAAAGAAAGTGAAGAGCACCAGTATTATGATACTATAGATTGGAAACCCGACCTAGCACAAGATAAGGGCAACAATAAACAAGTATGTTGTAGTAACATTACCTTCTCCACATTCGAACTCAAAGACATTTCAATCCCCTGGAAAGTTAACAGGATGGCAGAGTCATTAGTCTGTCTGCAGTAACTAACAAGAGATATGACCACTATAACCATGGATTTGAAAACCAGTACAGATTCAAATCATCAAAACTAGCTGTTCATCAAATTTGCACTCCAAGAAAAGGGGGAAAGACAGGTCTTATTCCTATTTTAGAACTAAATTCACTGCAACTGCAGCAATAATGTCATAGATGTGGATAATTAATCCCATTGGTGATATTCACTTGTTTCTATGTTAGTGCATGGTCTACAATTGAGCCTAACCCTCTGTTTGATATTCACTTGTTTCTATGTTAGTGCATGTCAACGACACGTGAGAATAACAATGAACTGAAAATGGCTTTCGTGATTTCATACAAGAGCAAGTGTCCTAACTATAAAAGGGCAGCCCGGTGCACATTGGCGTCCCCGCAAAGCGACGGTCGGGGAAGGGTCCCAACACAAGGGTGTAAGGTGATGAACAGAAAAAGCAAGGTGAGAGAATTTAATGGATGAAATGGAATCATACAACCAAAGTGCCTTAAGCTACCTAATGCAAGAAGAGACCCATAGAAAAATTAAGATCCTAAGTTTGACATTTCACCCATCAATGGTCAAAATGTATCGCCCTCAGGGAACCCAGAGAAAAACTCTCGCAAGATCCCAGAACATCAATCATACAATGCAGCATACCATGAAGTCATGAACAGACCTAATATAGCAGCAGAAAATAAGATGAGCAACAAATCTTCTTGATAACTGCGGCTAAAGTCTGCTCTAACCATCAGCAATTTATCCCTCAAGTCCAACAAAAGTCATGTTATCTTGTTTGACCTTTCTTTATGACACTTTATGACAGGACTCTGTCCATTAATATGTCTCAAGTTACAATCCTAGAACTTACAACTTATAAGAGGCGGGGAAGACCAGTGCACATTGACGTCCACACAAGGGGAAGGTAGGGGGAAGGATCCCACCACAAGGGTGTATAGGAGGCAAGCCTTCCCTTGTCATTTTTGGACAAGAGGCTGCTCCCAGGACTTAAACCTGTGTCCTATCGATCACAAAGCAACACCTAAAGCGGTGCCCCCAAGGCAAATGTTTTTATAAAAGAAAGATAAATGTTATAAATGTTCTACTTAACAAAAATATAAGTGCAATATGTTTAAAAGTATATTTAATAAATTTGAGAGAAGGATATCTTGTCCTACAAAAGAGGGAGTACTATTGTTTCACAAACCAACCCTATGAAGTGAAAGTCTTTCCCATTCCACTTAAAACATCACCCACACCACCACCAAATTTGATTGCTTAGCACTTTGGCCCCTTTTTCGTCACCGTGGCTCAAGCTACAACTGAATGATTTGCAACAAAAGGTGGTTATCATCAGCCCTCACAGATGCAGGACCTTCTACTGAAGCTTATAAGGCACTTGGTGATGATGTTCCTAGCAAGCCGACCACAAATAAAGCTACACCGTACAATGCTCAATCAGGGTCTCTACCCCCACCAACTTACACCTATTCCCTCCCTAGCGTGCTACACAACCTTAACAAACTAGCAGCGAACTTCGTTAAGCCAAACGCTTAACATCAGATCATCACTCTCCTTTGACTTCTCCAACAAGATATTCATACAGGCCAAAACTTATATCAGTCTCATACATAACCATTTTACACAATAAAAGAAGCACCACCACGAGAAAGAATCTTAAACCAGACATGATTCTGTAACAGGAGAGGACCGTAAGAGGAAAAAACAAAAAACAAAAAGTGACACTGGTTTCAAATGTGTACATTTTTTTTTGGCGAAGGCAAACTGAAAAGAAGAGAAAACAGAAGAACAAGACTAAAGCGACGTAGGGTTCAACAACCCTATGCCACCTGCCTAATCTACAAAGTTGCATAGCAAGTCGATGAGCTGCCTCAACATTAGCCCTGTCCAACCGGAATAGGCAAGAATTGAGACTAATAGCAGCTTCCAGAATCCCTTTAATCCTCCAATGAATGGAATAGGACAAGGTCCTGGATTTCGCGATGCCAACACCAGCTCACTACAATCAGTAAGAATTTCCAAATTACTCACTCCCTCATCCCTACAGGCCTGAAGAGCCAGATCACAGGTCCACGTCTCCGCTTGGAGTGCACTGTCACACAACCCAAGGCTGCAACCCATACTAAGCTTAACTTCCGCCCCCCTTCCTAATCCGACCCACGCCTCCGTGGCTCGTTTCGTCTTCGCATCCCAGGAGCCGTCAATCTGAACAGTGATCATGCCTTAATTATGCCATTTCACTGGAAAGAAATCAATGCAGGCTTCATGACAAACTCTCAACTCCAAACTTATAGTAGATCGAATTGCACAAGAGGCAAAACTAAGATGTCTCAACAAAAAAAAAAAAAGATAAAAAAAAGAGAGAGTTAGTGATGAATTATGGCTTAACTTTGTTAGTTTAAGCTAGTACTCATGTTATGTGTAGGTTTGGAAGTAGTTTTAGTGTAATGTTATTCTGGCCCTTTTCCCAGATTTTGGTTTCATAGTATCAATGTACCTCTACCTATATTCTTGTCTCACACACCCCCCCAAAAAAGAAAAAGAAAAATTTGAATGTGCCAGATAAATATAACGGATCTCCATTCAGATTTCGGTTATTTTTCTCATAAATCTTCACTAACTTTCCCCTTCGATCCCTAATTTCTACTTTTTTACAATTTCGCCTTCTTCAAATACCAGAGAAAGGGCAAGTTTACAGAATAAGTGTGCCACGCTTCATGAGGCGCGCACCTTCGCCTTGCACCTTGTCACCATGGACCCTCATCTTCTTGGTGCGCCTCGCGCCTTTTAGGACCAAGACAGTCGCCCAAATGACAAACCTTTTGCCAGCACCGACCTACAGTTATCCTTAACCTTACATGCTTGGTGGAGAAGTGAACAAAAGCCTACAAGAGTCCCCTTGCCTCGAAGTTATAAACCTCATATACGTCTGTCTTTCACCTTTGACGAAAGCTTCAGTAAAGACGAGGCCATCCAATCTTCACAACACAAAAAAACAAAAGCCCTGCCCTCTCTGCTTTCCTTTAAAGATAGCCCAACGTGCAGCTTTTTTACATAGGGAGCAACATATAATTCCGGCAACTCTAAATATTGAAAGAAGGACCGCCTATGTATTACAACAAAGTAAAGATCCACTGCCAAAATTAAAAATACTCCAGCATATTGCTTCAGCGGACCAGAAGTAATGATCACATTCATCTTGCTGCACTTAGCCCTAATTAAAACTTAGTTGTACACCCTAGGATATACTGATATACACCTGTCTATGCATAAATACGTTTTGGAATGAGTAACATACAAAATCAAATGGCTACAGAATCTGCAGCCAATAGAAATCTTAGAGCCCCCCCCCCCCCTCTCCCCCCTTCAAAAAAAAAAATGGTTTACATCTCAAATCTGTAGTTGAAAAAAATAAAGGTCGAGTCAAAGGGCAGGAGAAGAGAAGAATGGCACGAAAAAACAATCAATCTGACATTCATTCAATTCAAGTTTGTTCCAAAACAATGTCACAGATGTCATGTTTAGATGTTAATCGTAACTATAGTCTTATTTTAAAAGGACCAGATTGATAACCGAACCAAATAGCTTTTAGATCCTCTGACACTTCTGCTTCTGCAGCATAATCACGTAAAAGTGTAAAACTACAGAAGAAAGCAAGAACACAATGGAAAGCTTTTTAATCAAAATATCGAGCAGCATTACCTCCCTAGCTACCATAGTGCTAATTTCAAATTTCACTCGGACATCATCAACCTCTGCTACACGTTTCCTTTGATATGTCGAATACATGTCCCTGAAGAGAAGAAAACACAAAAAAAAAGCGCCAAGATAAGTTCACACTTCATACCAAAATGGCTAACTCAAATTATAAGCAATGTCTTTGAGAGACTAATTTATTGATTAGTGAAAAACCTTAGCTGGAGAATGAGGGACAACAATTTAGAAGGGTCCTTGCTGTTCCAGTTGTTTAAAGTACAAAAAGGGGACGTCGTAGGATCACCAGCAGATAAGAGAAAGGGGGGGAATTTATCATCATCTGGACCAAATATTACATCTGGTGCAGATAATGGACTCTCAACATTGAAAAGTATATCCCCTGCACATACATAATATTTACGATCAATATTGCATTGACAAAACAACAACTTAACAAACTTACTAACTATGACTCGTCTAAAGGACGGTTGATTGCATTTGGACCCCCAGAGATAACAAACTTGTTGAACGTACGATAAGCGTACATTTGAACCACCTAATATCAATCAATTAGGAGAGTAGTGCACAAAAAGAGACTTAATGTTTTATTAAATCAATCAACTTAACACACTCAGTCAAACTTGCTCAGAAAAGACTGCATACATTCAAACTTAATGCATAAACTAATAAGGGGAACAACATACATAAATTAAGCTCACATTTTTCCAAAACTCAATTGTTACATTTGGTTTCGATTGGAGAAAGTCAAATTATTAACGCAAAGACTTACTATTGGAGGATATGTGAGATATCGGGAATATCATTAGATTAGGATAGTATAATGTTGTATTAGGAAAATATATTATAGACCTATTATGTTCACATTAGCATGTTAACTATATAAGGGGACTCCCCCTAAGTTATTATGAATCAAGTCAGTAATTCTATGAATACCCTCTCTCTATATTCTTACATGGTATCAGGCCAAACATCGATTTAGACACAAACCCTCCATTGATCTTCCGCTGCGGCCGGAGATGGATAACATAACTTCCATCTCCGGCTGCTTATTCATGTTTAAGCACTTTGCTATTTATTCATCTTCAAGTAAGTTTAATTCTTATTCCCTAAATCATGATTGCTGATCTCCGTTAGAATCATGCATTTATTTTCCTCACAATAAATCGTATCCTCATTCCCTGTATATTCCTCCCAAAATCTCAAAGAGCAATATGCACATTTACACTTGCTGATTGCCGCCATGGCCATTGCTACTCCACTGTCAGTCATCCCTAATACAACATTATACTATCCTAATCTAATGATATTCCCGATATCTCACATATCCTCCAATACTTACATTTGATAAAATCGAGACAGAAAGGTATGAGCAAAGTGAAGCGATCAACCCAAGCCGAGTTCTTGGACCCAGACCACATTTGATCCACCTGTAATAATAGTTCCATATAAGAAGATAAACATGATGAGTGTTAATCAAAGAATTCTTAATTAGATAAGTAATGAACCGTAATTAAGATGAATTAACGAATAAAAGGAGACGTAATTTACTTTGATGGAGAAAGGGGACTGAGAGAGAAGGTAATTAAGATGAGAGGCAATGATCGGAGGAACGCCGCCGTCGACCCCCATTCTTAAGCTGACTTATTCGGCACAAGTGTGTCTTGCTGAAGAAGATGCATAAAAAGAACACAAGTCAAAAACATAACATAGTTTTGTTTTTAGGAGTTTAATTTTTGTTCGGTGAAATTTTGAAGTCAGAAAGTCCGGTGAAAATATTTAGTCACTTTTTGGAAATATTTAGTCTCTAGGCTCGAGAGTATTATGGGATGGTGTTGTCAACCCAAAAACTCGTGATGCCTCGACACTCAGTTATTGCAGCCGCATTAGCAATCTAGAATGCTGTAACTATCATTAGTGATGTCGGATCTAATAATCAAAGAGAATTTACCTCATCAGCATATACATTATTTGTAAGCACGCTGCTCTGATCCACTCCCAATATATACACACATAACTACCTGCTTCCTAGATTAGTTATAGCCAGTAACTAATAACTTTCATGCTGAAATCCTATATGGCATAGAAGTTGAGTCCAATTCGAGTTGCAGCTTAAAAATATTTGTTTAGAGAAGTTTATCACACGTATCACTCTTTTGTTGAACACGAAAAATGTCAACACTTTTTACTCTTCTTATTATATGTACGGACTTATCAAGCACCTTGATAGGAATTAATCGGCCTACCACAATGGAAGTAGTACCGGAGAAATGCCAAACTCACAATTGACAGACCGTCTGACCATGCTATGTGCTAAACTATCTATCTTACAGATTACGCTAAGAGCTTCTTTCAGATGGTCATCTATTGTTGCTCTAGGATGTATGCGATCAAATCACACATTCAGAAGGCGAGGTCAAAACTCAAGAGGCATCATTTAGAAAGTTCATCACAAAAGAAGGAACCAAATGTGACATTCAAATGCAATCAATGAATAAACCCGTGTTTTTCACATCATTTACGGAGAACTACCCCTTACATTATCAAATTTTGGGGGAACCAGATATTTTTCTGCGCGGAACCACAAAAAATGATCTTTTTTTCGGGCTCACCTGAGGTTATTTTCTCTAGAAACTCGTCGATTTTTCTGAGCTTCCCCTAAATTACCCGGCCGAACTCGGAACAACAAATTCAATTAGGTTCCCCAAGCTGTTCACGTAATCCATAACAATTCCGGCAACCGCAACGAGTGGCGGTTGCTACACTGTTTAGCCCGCTCGAGTACTCCTCTAGCCTCTAGGTTGGTCCTAGTGGTTGGTTGACTAGTGTTGGGGAAACTTAACTTGTGGAAGAATATTTAGGCATCACAAATTAAACTTTGATTAACAAATTACAACAAACCGGCAATAAAATCTACCACAAATTAAGAGTAATTGCAAAATTTGAAATGACAACTTTGCTAACTTCTCTGATTGAATCGAAAAAATTAAAATAAAAATAAAAATTAAAAGTAGGAAAGAAAAGATACCTAAGTAATTGAAGCAACGGCGGAAAAGACGGTGATCGGGATGTGCATGCGTGCAGTCGACGGAGATCGGAATGAATTTCTTAGGGTTTTATCTTTCTCTCTCTCTCTCTCTTTTCTAAAAATTTGATTGATCAATTTTCTGTTAATGACCAACTAACTCCTAGAAGTGGCCCTAAAAAAAAAAATAACTCTTGTAAATGAGTCAAAAATAAAGGAATTCCAGTGGGTCCTCGCCGTTTTTACGGTGTTGGACAATTTCAGGTTGTACGGCTAAGGTCACGTACTCACATATACATTGTATTGTTCTGAATTGATTTAAATAGATTTTATCTGATTTGATTATATTAACTCTGATTTAATATGAATAAAGGGATTAGTGTTAATTATAATATGATCAAATTTCTTAAATCTGATTTGATTTGAAAGACTCTAATCGGGCTAAATTTGATTTGAATAATTCTGATATGAATTGAATTAAATCTGACCTGAATATACCGTTTATTTCATACAGGACCGAAATAAAAATAAACAGTTCGCTTCTGAACCCCGATGACATTACTCCACAAGTGTTAGGCTAGTATGAATCGTGAAATGATCTCGGTCGTCTATCTAACTAATCTAATTGTTAAAAAAAATAAGAAATCTAATACTATATATTAAAATCAGAAACCAAGTCTTTCCTAGAAGGATACTGACATTCATTACTTGGATAGCACTAAGTAATTACATAATATGTAAATTATTAGCTAATTTATGGAAAATAATATAATTTATGGCGATTATGGTGGTAGCTAATTTATGTAAATAATAGTGTTGCTAATAATATTATAACAAATATAAATTGATAATTTTATAAAATGAGTATAACACAACCCCGGCGCTGGCCGGGCATGCAAACTAGTAAAAATTAATAAAATCAATACCATCCCATCATTCCTCTTCCTTTACTCTCTCTCCTCTCCTCTTCTTCCCAACACCACGAACCACCACATGTACCGACCACCACTACCCAACACGACGGAGGTACCACTAGACGCGATCCACATCGGCAACCCCTTGCCGGACACTCTTCTCCGGGCCCAAATTTAAGAAATTGACCGTTATAGTTGCAAAGGCAGAATGTTGTAAAGGAATGGATCAAGTCATTTGTTTAAATTTGCGTAATAATGTAGATTGGACATGCTCGACACTTCATCTTATACTCCCTTCGTCCGCATTTAAACACCTCACATCGAAACATATCCTCACGAAATAGTTAGGGTATGTACACTAAACGGTTAATCAAAGTTCCAAAAACATTACAAGAAATTTTTATTAAGCCTCTTATTTAACTTGTTTTGTAATTTTTTGTAACTTTGATTAACCGATTGTTGTGTATTTTGGGTAAGGTGTGTAAACTCAGACGTAGGGAGTACTTAGCTTTAGGAATCTAAAACTGAATAATTTGTCATTTGTCGTTAACTTGACATTCGAAGATTACTCAAAATTGGTCCATATAGTTAATCAATATGAGATGGTTATTTATATTAAGGAAATATAACCAATAATATATATGTTCATATTGTGATTGATTATAATTGATATATTGTAGGTAATGTATAATTGTAATTTAGCCATGATTATATTTTAGTGTTGTATATTAAGAATAGATTTATCTTGTAATTATTTGTGGCTCAATCTTCTCCTAGAATTACTCTTGTATCAGTACTATATAAGCTCACCTTATGTATCAATAATACTCAAGTTTTCATGTATAATTCTCTCCTCCTTCTCCCCTCTACATTCTCTACATGGTATCAGAGCAGTCGATCTTTCGCCGCGCTCATCAATGTCTTCCGCCTCATTCTCTTCCATTTCTTCAAATTTTGAAAGCTTCAATTGGGTCGTTGATCTTGTGATACGACCCTCCTTCCCCCTAAGAATATTTGTTCTATTGTGAACACGAATTTTTTTATTCCCAAATGGTTCTCGTTCTTGTCTAATCTCTGATCTTCTTTTATTCTCAAATAATTTCTTTTCAAATTTTCTTTCTAATCGCCTACCCTGATCTCTCATCCTCTATACTAGATCAAATCGGCCGTTGTTCTTGTGAACCTGGTATGGTGTTTTTGTGAACACTGGCCCTTTTCCTCCCCATTGCTATCTCGTCAATTTCATCTTCTATCACTTCCCAAATTCTGAAATTCATCTCTTCAAAATCTCCTATTCTCTACGGAAATCTGACATCTCTATCTCACAAATTCCTTCTCCTTCTGACCTTCTCTAATACTTATTTTCCCACTCTTCCTCCCTCTTCGATCTTTTCTACTTCCCAAATATGTTTTATCTTTTTCTGACCCTCAAACTTTTTCCTTTCTTTTCACGTATAACTCTCATTCTTGCTCTTATTTTCCTTTCTTCGTTCTCCACCTTGTTCTCTTCATACTCATTAAAGTGTTCTAGTCTGATCTTTGTCCTCTCCTCTTCCCAAATTTCTTCTCACCTTCTCTTAATCAAATAATCTCCTCTTATCTTCTCCACTTTATCTTCTCAAACTTTCTGTTCTTCTCGTCCAATTGTCTTGCTACTCTCATCTTCCTGACATGGTCTATTGTGTACCATGGTCTTAATATTGTCTTGTTCCCTCTTATGGTTTTGGATTGTTCGAATGACAACCAAATGCCCTCTCTCCGATCCTCTCATCGACGACTTGCTCCTCTCCACCAATCTCTGCAATTTCCGTTCAAGATTGGACTTACCCTTCGGACGTCCATCTTGCAGGGGCGTATTAAGGAAATATAACCAATAATATATATGTTCATATTGTGATTGATTATAATTGATATATTGTTGGTAATGTATAATTGTAATTTAGCCATGATTATATTTTAGTGTTGTATTTTAGGAATAGATTTATCTTGTAATTATTTGTGGCTCAATCTTCTCCTAGAATTACTCTTGTATCAGTACTATATAAGCTCACCTTATGTATCAATAATACTCAAGCTTTCATGTATAATTCTCTCCTCCTTCTCCCCTCTACATTCTCTACAATTTATACATTAATAGTCGTGAACTCTACAGTTTTTACTCAATATTGGTCTATATAGTTACTTAATATATTGTCTCACAAGAATCCTAAAAAAAAAAATAGTATTGTCTCACAAAAGACTTGAATCAAATCTAATTCTAACTAACGGTCGTTTGGGTAACCTCCAATTCCTTACGAATTTAATTTTCTTGTGAATTAAGTTTTCATAGAGTTGTTTGGATAGGAGTTTAATTACCCAAACAACCCCCTCCCCTTCACAATTCCTATGTTGTAAAGTTAATAGAAAGTGCTCGTCTGGATACGATAGGGTTTTTATAGGAAATATAATTTCACGGGAAATGAATTCATATGATAAATTCTTGGGAATTCGCGTTTAAGCATTTTGATACCATTTAGGAATTTAGAATTTCTTGGAAGTCATTTCCCATGTCTTGTCCCGTTACCACACAACAATTCCTTTGGTAAATTATTAAAATAACTAACTTACCTTCTATTAATGTATCTAATTAAGCATACAATAAGTTTAAAGAGTAAAGTAGTCATTGTATACATAGGATTTCCGAATGACGACCATTGGGGGCTAGATAATTGAATTCTTATACTTCATGGGAATTAGAATTCCTCCACTTCTAAAATAATGAGTCATCCCAACAGACCCACAAAAACCCAATTTATAGGAAAATGAAATTCCTATGAATTAGCTAAATAGATTTGGAAGCTTTTTGAAATGCAAGGTGGAACTTGGCAGAAGTGGTGTAAAGCTTATACCATGAAAGGTAAAAAATTGGTGGGAAGTAAAGGCAACGTACACAGACTCAGAATGTTGGAGAGGTATTCTAAGTGTTAGAGATGAGATTTTACAAAGTTGTGGCAATACTGAAGACTCAGAGCAGTTGGTTGGTTAAATCCTGGGTGAAGGGAGGGAAGTTCCAGGTTTCAAGGGCATATGAGTATTTCAGACAGAAGTATACTAAGAGTAAATGGAGTACAACAGTTTTGGGATGGAGTGATGGTTCCAAGGCACAGCTACATAATGAATATGGCTGCTCAGCATTGTCTTCCCACAATAGACAACATGAAGAATAGGGTATGCACATCGTAAGAAGATGCATTCTTTGCAAAGCAGAAGAAGAGAGTCACACACATTTGTTTTTCAAATGCAGTTTCTCTACTACTGTATGGCAATCAATCCTAGATTGGTTAGGCATTACTAGAAGGAATTGGAGCCTGAAAGGAGATCTCCTTTGGGTTGTCAATAAAAGAAGAAATAAGCATTATTGGACTACAAAATGGACCAAATGCGTCCTATGGAGCTGTTGTTTACATGCTATGGTGTGAGAGAAATGCGAGAATTTTCAGGAATGAGGAACACTCGGAAGTATCGGTTGTAAATCAAATTAAATGCAGCACTTGTGTTAGACTTTATAATTGGTTTGGGGGAGATGTCCCTTGTAATGTAATTGATAGTCTCACTAGCTAGAGTTTCCTTTCTAGTTTGAGGTACTTTATTTTTGTAAGATTCACGTTTTTCCCCATTGTGAAGGAATAAAATTTCAACCTTCTTACAAAAAAAAATCCTATGAATTTTGAGGGTTTCCCAAACGACCTCTCACTCTTATATTTTTCACTCCATTAATAGAGGGTAAAATGGTATTTTTAGTAAAAAAAATTTAAATAAACGGAAATTCATTAATATTGTCGCAAAATGGCGCTTACATCAAGAATTATAACGATACAAATATCATCAAATAAATGTAATTGACACCTTCCCTAATTAACAAAAATGATCATTTGCACGTCGACATCTTCGCGTTTTTAATCGGCATCGGAGATCTATGTAAATCGAAGAAGAAAAGGCAACCAACGTAGTTAATGGTATTTGATCTCGAATTCAGTATCCATCGCAACGACATGACAAAATTAATGAACATCAAATCCTTGTAGAAATCTCGCAAATCATAGTATAAACCCTCTTATATTGTGGTAGAGATACCCTCTTGAGGAGGTAGAAACGAGTTATTATTGATAATAACTAGTGATAACTAATTAATTAGGATGAATAATAAGAAAATTGGGACTTACCACCATCTAATTGATGGCTGGTAGCCCCTAGATTTTGATTTAAAAACTAGGGCTGCTGAGAGAGGAGGGGGAGGAGAAGAGGGGGAGAAAGGCCACTAAAATTCGGATTGCTCTTTTTGTCTTTTTAGTAATTAATATGGCAATTGAAGTAGAGTAACCAAACAACCCAAAGGAAATATATGCCAAGGAATTCCCGGAAATTTACCTTAGGAGTATATTTCCTAGAATATTCTATTTCTCACGGTAATTTAATTTTCATGTTATCCATACGAGCACTAAGTTAACACTGACAAGAGACTTATCCATTATCACTTCAATATATTTTAAACATGAGCTGTCAAATCTTAAGAGAATCCTTTATCCTAGCATAAACATTTGATAATTTTTACTTTATTAAGCTGATTCTCCTTCTATCTATGAAAGGACGTGAAAATTTTCTCCTACAAATATACATTTTATTATATTTTTGGTACTAGTATAAGAATTATGTCCATATGTTTACTTTTTGGATATTGTCAATAAATAATTTATTTCCATTGTTGCTATGATTTCAGATCATAATATATTAGTATGTAATCGTTTTACGGTTTTTCTAACGTGTGCCCAAGGGGCACATGTTAAGAGTTTATTTGTTTCCATTTTTAAGGAATTTTCTCCTCAATCCAACAATGAGATTCTATGTTTTGTTTTTTCAAGTGAGAATCTCACTTAATTAGGGAAATAAATAGACTCTTAACATGTGCCCTTTGGGCACACGTTAGTAAAACCGATCATTTTAATCTTCTTTATAATTTGTAGCCAAGTTCATTGCAAGAAAAAATCTATTGCCTTATTTGTCATACAGATAATTGGTCATTTTAGCATATATAAGTTGCATGGACTAACAATTCTAGATTACTTTGTTTCAAACATTATATTTATTTTTTTGCTTACCTTTCCAGCTTAGAAGAAAATAGTTAAGATGGTTAAATTATTGGATCTTATTATCTTATTGTTTCCTCAAGATATACGTAAGCTTGTGTTTTTTACAAGTATTATTACATTCATATGGTGTAATAAATCATGTGCGTAACCCCAACAATCATATAACCTGATGAATTTTGGAGCACTTGGAGATGGAATACATGACGACTCTCAGGTAAAAATATATTAAGTTCTAAAATCATATATACTATTCATTTTAGATTAAGTTAATTTACAATAGATTCGATACTATACAGGCTTTTAGTCAAGCTTGGAATGGAGTTTGTCAATCAAAATCACAAAGCGCCGTCCTCAATATTCCGAAACGGAGTTTTATGACAAAAGCGTTAGAGTCCCAAGGTCCATGCAAACCATCTAACATTACAATAAAGGTAACATTTGTTTCCCAATATATAATGAAATGTATCTTGACAATTAACATGTGACATTTGTTTAGGGATGATCCTAGAAATCTATATGTAAACAATAGAAAAACTGTCTATAACATAATTAAGTGTGGTAAATTGAAGATTGCAAGTAGTAAATCATATGCTTGTGTAGTAACATTAACATATGTGCAGTAATTTTATAAAACTGACAGTAAAATCAACATTATTACGAAACTATTAATCGAGAAATTTAAATTGATTTAATTTTCAAATCAAGGACCCTTGATTGTCTCTTTTTCCTTATAATCCAATATTTACAAAATTAAGCAATAAAATTCATTGCACCTTTGATTAATTTTACTAGAAACTAACCATATATAGATAATTTTTTTATTTGTCTACATAAGACTCCTATTATTTTTGTTTGATTATATCAAGTTAGAAAGGATAAAGTAAACCTTGAAATACCACTAATGTGATGATTGATCAAACATGTGCTTTGAAGATTAGAATAAATTGAAAGAAAAAAAATATAAGATGAAGAAAACTCTCATGTCTCAAAAACTTCCTCAAATCATAAAATCAGGCAATTCTTATTTTCTACACATAGCACTAGCTGAAGCCCTGAGGAATTAAGTCTCGTTGTTGTTGTTAAGATATTAGTAGTCGTTACGAACTTTTTTGTAATAAAAAATCAACACTCACTATGTTTAAATTTGGAATTGATTGATATGGTGACATGTTAAACTCAAACTTATATGCTCAAACGGTTAAACGTATGGATACGTCAATTCGCTGAGTATCACTGTCATGTAGGTTATATATTAATAAAGTATTGAGATATAGTTTTCATCATTAGAGTGTATAATTTTTTTTTTTTTTTGTAAAATGAGAGTGTATAATTTTTATTATTTATTAATTAGATGTTATATGATGCGGGTCTTGGGGAGTGTTTATGCACCATCGTCATTGTACGGTAATCAAACAACAAAGGCTTGGTTGACGTTCTCTAATATTGACGGTATGACCATTGATGGAGGCGACTCTCAAGATAATAATGCACGTGGAAGTATTGATGGTAGGGGAAAAGTTTGGTGGAGCGCGTGTAAAGTACGTCTATCTTACTTTACTTTTCTCAAAACATAACTTGGTAATTAATGATAGAGTGCATATATGATGCATTATAAACTAAAGTATTTTAACTTATGATAGACAAACCTACTCTGTATGTGTGTAATGATAGATGTATGTATGTAAGTATATATTGTTTAAGTTGTTATATTCTTGAGAAAATGACCTTTTTAAGTTCAAGTTGAAAGACATGTGTATGGTAATTTAAAAAAAATAAGGGCACAAAATTGATCATTACATGCAAGTTCGCTGTTTCCGATTATAGAATCTGTAGCTTTCATATAAGTAAAACTAAAATTGAGGATTCCGTTGTTCGTTACTAACTACATTAATTTTACTATGTTGAACAGAACTCGTCTCTATGCCCTGGAAGACCAGCGGTAAGTCATATGCAAAAAAATGAATAAATATTTTTGCAAGTTCAAATTATATGATACTAGATTTTATCCCCCTATCCCCCCAAATCCAGGCCAGTTGACCACTCTACAGAAAAATTGTGTGATATCAATATCTTTATCTGGTGAATCTAATGAGTTATATTTATATAACTACAACTAACATTATTGTCTATGTATAACTAATGTGGTTTGAAAACAAATTATTAATTCATTAGTTACATAATAAAAGAACTTGCCCATATTATTCTCAGTTACGGATTCTTAGTTATTTGTGATAGTATTTGACGTAACATTGTTTTACATTGGACAGACCATCGCATTTAACCGTTGTAACAACCTTAAAATTCAAACATTGGGGTTCTTCAATAGTCCAGGAAATCATATTTCAGTTCAGAGTTGTACAAATGTAGACATTTCGCGTCTGCTTATACGAGCACCTTTTGATAGTCCAAATACTGATGGTATTGACATTTCATTTTCGAACGGGGTTAATATTCGCCGATGTATCATTCAAACAGGTATACTACTTCTCATGCCTCGGCAATTTTAGACTATATGTTACCTACTTTAATGCAAATCATATTGTGGGTTTGATCTACAATAGACATGGTTTTTGACAAGAAAATTGTTGAGTGAATTATGTTAGGTGATGATTGCATAGCTATAACTAACAATTCACACGACATAAACATCACTAAAATTTCTTGCGGACCAGGACATGGCATTGGGTGAGTTTCTTGTGTTAAGTACAATTTGTCTTGAAATTACAATTTTTCACTGCTCCCTTTGTCCACTTCAAACACCCCATTTGACTTTTCATTGTTTTTTAGACACCACTTTAACCATTACTTTTTACATGTATGTAAAAAAATTTACTTCTATGAAAGTTTTTTTCCAAAAAAATATAAATAGTTTGTTATATTTTAATTTTTTTACATATGAATAAAATATCTATCGTCAAATTATTCAAATTTTGACAAAAAAAAAACATGGGGTGTTTTGAAGTAGGACGAAGACAGTAAACTATAATTACAAAGTAATCATCACCAAAAATCACGATTGTTTTTACTATATATACTCCCCATGATTCTAGCATTGGGAGTTTAGGGAAAACGGGAGGCAATGATAGCGTGGAGAGGGTACATGTTCGAAATTGTACTTTCTCAGCAACACAAAATGGTGCTCGCATAAAGACATGGCAGGTATATAAATCTATACTTACATTAATTTAATTGTATATATGTAATTATAATTCAAGTTATATAAGTTATGTTTTTCCAGGGTGGTTCGAGATTTGCTCGAAATATAGTTCTTGAGGAAATTATATTGAAGAATGCTTCGAAGCCTATTTTCATTGATCAATACTATTGTCCTAATCAGCATTGTTTAAATCAGGTACCTAAATAGATACTTGCAAATATTATTTTATTGGTTTAATTATCTGTTTAATATATTCCTTGTTTATAATTGATACGCAATATTTTTCCCTCGTGGTGAATAGACTAGAACATGCATATTATAATCCTCATATGATAACAGAGTAATTCTAAGGTCCTTGACAAGTACCGCAAAGTACCATAAGACCCATCATCTCAACCATCCATAATGTTAAAAATCAATCTACACCGTCTATTATTTTTATTTAGATATATTTTATAAATTATATTGTAAATAACAAAAAAAAAAGGTATATTTTCTATGGTGCCCCTATACTTTCCGACTTTTTCAGTGGTGACCCCGTAGTTTCCGACCTTTCTATGGTGCCCCTGAGGTTTGTATTTTCGCAAAATGTGTAACTGTTGGGCTAACGCCGTTTTTGGCCGTTTGTCTTTGTTTCCTTCCGTTTCCCTTTCACTCGAATTACAATACTAAACACCCTACCTAATTATATATTATCTTTATAAACAAAAAATAAAGAAAATTAACAAAAGAGAGGAACCCCATTTTCTCTCTCTTTCCCATTCACCCACCCTCCACCTTGCTCACCACCCTTTCCCCGCCGCCCGTCCACCCCCGCCGATCGACACTGGCCAACCCTTTCACCCACCGCGGTAACCTCTCATTTCCTATATCATCTTTCATTTCCCTCATCTCCCTTCATTTCCTATCTCTCTTCTCCCTCTCTTCACCCTCCAAATTGAATTTCCCTCCTCTACTCTTTCACAAAATTAAGGAGAAGCATCCCTAACTGATGGTAAAATAGGTTGCCATGGTGGTTTCATGGAAGAGGGGAGAGAGAAAATGAATATGAAGGGTTAGAGGGGGAGAAGAGATAAGGGAAATGAAGGAGAAGGACGAATGGGAAGTTGCGGAGGCGGTGGGAAAATGATGGCGGGTTAAAGCTGGCCGAAATGGTGGTGAAGGCACGAGGTTGGATGGCGGGGGTGGGGCATCAACGGGGAATGGGTGGTTGGCAAGGTGGAAGGTGGGGGAGGGGGGAGGAAATAGAAAATGGGGTTTCTTTTTCTAATTTTATTTTAATTAGATTGGAAGGAGAATAGAAGGAAATAATAGAGGCAAACGGCTGAAAACGGCATTAGCTCATTAGTTACGGATTTCGCGAAAATGCAAACCTTAGGGGCACCATGGAAAGGTCGGAAACTACGGGGTCACCACAGAAAAAGTCGGAAATTACAGGGTCACCACAGAAAATATCCCAAAAAAATATGGTTAATTGCATTTATTTAATCTTTTATGCTTATATATACATTGTACAAACTATATCTAATATAACTTGATAATTTTTTTCCTTTTAGAAAAATTTATTAAGTTATTTTAAAAGTGATTTATTATGGTGCTTTAATTTGCGGTACTTGTCAAGCACCCTATAACTCCTCATGATAACATGCATGCACCTTGCTTTTATTTACGACTAGAGTAATTCTAAGGTGTTTGACAAGTATCACAAAGTATAATAAGAGCCATCATCTCAACCATCCATAATGTTGAAAATCAATCTACAACATCCATTATTTTTATTTAGGTATATTTTATAAATTATATTGTAAATAACCAAAAAAAATTAGAAAAAAATGGTTAAATACATTTATTTAATCTTTTATGCTTATATATACCTTGTACAAACTATATCTAATATAATTTGATAATTTTTTCTATTTAGAAAAATTTATTAAGTTATTTAAATATGATTTAGTATGGTGCTTTGCGGTACTTGTCGAGCACCCTAGAACTCCTCGACTAATATTGATTTAGAAGTCTATTCAACTGTATTTTTATAACCCCAAGTCTCATATGAGACCGTCTCACCATAGGTTATTGTGAGATCAAACACTGAAATAATAAATAATTATATTTACATTTCATTTTTTTGTGTGTTGGTCTCACAATAACTTATGGTGAGACCGTCTCACGGAAGACTTGCTGTTTTTATAATAATTTAAAGTTTGTTGTGTTTTTCTTTAATTGTAGACAAGCGCAGTTAAGATAAGCGACATTACTTTTCGAAATATGTTTGGGACATCACAGACGGAAGCGGCGGTCATTCTTCATTGCAGCCAAAGAATTGGATGCACAAATATTAATGTGCAACAAATTAATATCACATCGTCTCTTCCGGGAAAAAAGACGTATAGTGATTGCTTAAATGCTCATGGTCAAAGCACCAATGCAATACCTGATGTATCTTGTCTAAAATTAGTGTAATAATGAAAAGAAAGAAAAAAATCATGAAAACATGTAAGAAATAGTATGAGTGTCAAATATGCAAAGGTTAATGAATAACACCAATTTTAGTTACTTGATCAGTTTACTTGAATGCAATAATGTAACCCACTTTAGAGTGGGTTTAGTGGTTTTTTTAGATCGATTTTCATAGGATGTTGGATCGCATTTTGGTATTATTCTATCTTTTGCGTTTCTAGGCTCCTAATTAAGGATATGCAAGTTTCATCGAGTTTTGCAAGTTTCGAGATTTTGTGGCACGAGTTACGAGAATTCCGGAGGCGTTGGAAGATTCAAAGAAGTGGAAATCAAGTGAAAGTCGAAGATTAAGATGAAAGTCCGGAGTATGGGATCTCAAACAACTCGTCCCGCTGTGTCGGCATATTGGACGAGTTTTCTAATCCCATTTTGTAATACTTTAGTATTAATACTTAGACTTTCGATATTGAATAAGCATCCAGTTTTTCAAGACTTGTAGTATTATTTCAAGATTATGCAAGGCTAAAAAATTATTTCTCGAATTTGATTAATTGAAGTTACGAATTCATCCCCAAAATTGTGAGTTCTATTTATTTCAACTATCGTTGAGTATTATCATTCTCTCTATATTTTAATTGTTATTGGTTGATTTATCGCTAATTAGGTGTACAACTAATTAGTCTAGGTTAAATCATATTGTTAGTATCATCAATCAACGGATTAATTATTTGTTTAATTAATTCGCTATTAGAAACTTGGAATAAACCAATTCCGTGTTGATCATAGATCTAATATTTTAGGAGAGAAAAATGATATATTGATTGAAGATCGAAACAATGTGTGTCTAGATCTTATCTCTTGTAGTTGTTATCATTCTATTGCTTATTGCTATCATTGAATTGAATTTAGGCGCATTTTTGTTATTCATCGATTAGGGCTAGTTGATATGGCTAATCTCTCTTGCTATATATTATTTAGGAACGATCGAAAAATTCGTTCAATTAGATGAATTGTAGTGGATATTAACCGTCTTGGGGTGCCTTTATTCACCATTGATCGCGGGTCTTTGTTGGTGATATATTTGGGGATCACGCAGTCTCGCGTACGGGTGTTGTGGCGTCAAATATCGACATAGTGTCCGTGAGACGCTGGTTGACATCTGTTATCGTTATGGCGTTATGGGATCTCAGTAGGGAAGGAGGTGGACATTGGTTTGGTTGGCGCTGAAGCAGCTAATCGTAAGCGTGCTAAGTATGAGGCTAAGTGCGTTGCTTTGGTTTATGGCTTCCTTGCTTTCTCTTTATGCTCTTTGAGGGAGTTAGATCTCACAGTTGTTGTTCTACTCAAGCGGATCCAGCAGTTCTCCCATGATATCAGTGCGCATGCTGCAGCTTTTATTTATAGTAGATAGTATTTCGCCTCCACACCAATTTCTTGTAAATTATTCATGAATTTTCATTCAATATACCATTACTTCTATAATAATAATAAAATAATAATAACAATAACAATAACAATAACAATAATAATAATAATAATAATAATAATAATAATAATAATACGGGTTTTCTAACGTGTGCCAAATGAGAACATGATAAACTGAATTAAGGAAGGAAGTAAGTTCTTATCATGTGCCAATTGGGCGTACGTTAGAAAAACCGATAATCATAATCTTATACTATATATTAAAAGCTGTGTTAGACCACGTTCACCGGCTTCAGTTAGGCCATTTGCAATGCCACGTGGCATGTCTCTTTAATTTTCTTTTAAAAAAATTCATTTGATATCTTTTATGGTAAAGAGTATAGTGGCGTTTTTCATATAAAAAAAACACAATATGGAAATTATTAGCTAATTTATGCAAAATAATACTCCCTCCATTCGGCTTTAAACTTCATACGTTCTATTTAGGGGTGTTTATCTTTAAACTTCATATTTGGAATTTTTCATTATTTGTACATATAAATACCAAAGCACCCTTACTTTTTTTATTAAAAGTGGAAGTGGGACATACCCCTATGTGTAATTTTACACCAAGTGGACCCTAAAACTCATTATTTATTCTACTTTTCTTAAAAACTGTGTTCAGACCCTACGCGTTTTATAGCCGAACGGAGGGAGTATAATTTATGGTGATTATAATGGTAATCTAATTTATGGAAAATAGAACTGATGCTACTAATATTATAACAAAGGTAAATTAACAATTTTATAAAATTAACATAACAATATAGATATCCAACAAGTATAGTCCTAAGATAATCCACGGTTTTTTTTATAACAATCGATATATGGTACCTCGGGGTTACGTAGCTCTAGGTACCCCCCGGTTCAAGTGGTATATAATGAGTGAAAATTGAAAATTAATGAGTGGAATTCGAGAAATAATGAGTAAAAGTTGGGAAATAATGATTGGAATAAAGTTGTATATAATGATTGGAAATTCAGAAATATTGACTGAAAATAAATAATGACTATAATGTTATATATAATGAGTGAAAATCGGAAGATAATGAGTGAAAATTGAGAAATAATGAGTAAAAATTGTAAAATAATGAGTGAAAGTTTATAATGAGTGAAATTGAGAAATAATGAGTGAAAATTGTAAAATAATGAGTGAAAATATATAATGACTATAATATGGTACATAATGAATGAACAGTTAACCGGGGGTACGTACCTCTAGGTACCCCCATGGTACCTAATAATTTGTGTTTCGATAATATGGCTCCGGAGCAAAAATCGCTCAAATATTGGTGGTATTCTCTACTTAGTATGATATAATGAGAATTTACAAAATATTAGATTAAAAAACCCTAATAAAAGATAAGGAAAACAACCAAAACAGTTATAAATTCATACAAAGTGACGAGCGTCGAAACGGATAAAATACTTCAAAAAATGAGGAACCAACACTCAAAACCAACAAATATAGTCCTTAGGAATCTATAGTAACGTTTTGAGGACATTTGGATTTTTTTGAAAAATTAATCAATTTTGACCAGAATCGCAGTACATAATCCACGGTTTTTCAATAATATGGCTCCGGAGCAAAATCGCCTCAAATTTTGGTGGTAGTGTCTAAGTATGATATAATGAGGATTTGAAAAGTATTAGAGTAAAAAACCTAATAAAAGATAAGGAAAACGGCCAAAACGATTATAAATCCATACAAAGTGACGAGGGTCGAAACGAATGAAATAATTCATAAAATGAGAAACCAACACTCAAAACCAACAAATATAGTCCTTAGGAATCTATAGTAATGTTTGGACGACATTTGGCTTTTTTTGAAAAATTAATCAATTTTGACCAGAATCGCAGTACATAATCCACGGTTTTTCAATAATATGCCTCCGGAGCAAAATCGCCTCAAATTTTGGTGGTAGTGTCTAAGTATGATATAATGAGGATTTGAAAAGTATTAGAGTC
The DNA here is from genome assembly GCA_963457585.1 of Spergularia bocconei. Lineage (NCBI taxonomy): Eukaryota > Viridiplantae > Streptophyta > Magnoliopsida > Caryophyllales > Caryophyllaceae > Spergularia > Spergularia bocconei. Next base: position 252,685 of record OY734954.1, read on the forward strand.
AAAAACCTAATAAAAGATAAGGAAAACTACCAAAACAATTATAAATCCATACAAAGTGACGAGGGTCGAAACGAATGAAATAATTCATAAAATGAGAAACCAACACTCAAATCCAACAAATATAATCCTAAGGTATCTACAATAATGTTAGGAGGACATTTATATTTTTTCGAAAAATTGATCAAATTTGACAAGAATCGCAATACATAATCCACTGTTTTTCGATAATATGGCTCCAGAGCGAAATCGGCTCAAATTTTGATGGTAGTGTCTAAGTATGATATAATGAGGATTTGAAAAATATTAGGGACAAAAACCTAAGTAAAGTTAAGTAAAACGACTAAAATGATTATAAATCCGTACAAAGTGACGAGCGTCGAAACGGATGAAATACTTCACAAAATGAGGAATCAACACTCAAATCCAACAAGTATAATCCTAAGGTATCTACAGTAATGTTAGGACGACATTTAGATTTTTTTCGAAAAATTGATCAAATTTGACCGGAATCGTAGTACATAATCCACATTTTTTCGATAATATGGCTCCGAAGCGAAATGGGCTCAAATTTTAGTCGTAGTGTCTAAGTATGATATAATAAGGATTTGGAAAATATTAGAGTAAAAGCGGAAGAGAAGTTAAGTAAAACGACCAGAACGGTTATAGATCCATACAAAGTGACGAGCGTCGAAACGCATGAAATACTTCATAAAATGAGGACCCAACGCTCAAATCCAACAAGTATAGTCCTACGGTATCTACAGTAATGTTAGGAAGACATTTAGATTTTTTTTCAAAAAATTGATCAAATTTGACCGGAATCGTAATACATAATCCACGGTTTTTCCATAATATGGCTTTGGTGCGAAATCGGCTCAAATTTTGGTAGTAGTGTCTAAGATTGATATAATGAGGCTTTGAAAAAAATTAGGGCCAAAAACCTCAGTAAAGTTAAGTAAAACGGCTAAAATGGTTATAAATCCATACAAAGTGACGAGCGTAGAAACGGATGAAATACTTCACAAAATAAGTAACCAACACTCAAATCCAACAAGTAAAGTCCTAAGGTATCTACATTAATTTTTGGAGGACATTAGGATTTTTTCGTAAAATTGATCAAATTTGACCAGAATCGCTGTACATAATCCACGGTTTTTTGATCATATGGCTCCGGAGCGAAATCAGCTCAAGTTTTGGTGGTAGTGTCTAAATACGATATAATGAGCATTTAAAAAATATTAGGGCCAAAAACGTAAGTAAAGTTAAGTAAAACGGCTAAAATAGTTATAAATCCATACAAAGTGACGAGCGTCGAAACGGATGAAATAAGTCATAAAATGAGGAACCAACACTTAAATCCAACAAATATAGTCATAGGATATCTAAAGTAATGTTTGAAGGACATTTGTTTTTTTTTCAAAAAATTGATCAAATTTGACCAGAATTGCAGTATATAATCCACGGTTTTTCGATAATATGGCTCCGGAGAGCAATCGGTTCAAATTTTGGTGATAGTGTCTAAGTATGATATAATGAGGGTTTGAGAAATATTAGGGACAAAAACCTAAGTAAGGTTAAGTAAAACGGCAAAAATGGTAATAAATCCCTACAAAGTGACGAGCGTCGAAACGGATGAAATACTTCACAAAATGAGGAATCAACACTCAAATCCAACAACTATAATTCTAAAGTATCTACAGTAATTTTAGGAGGACATTTAGATTTTTTTTCGAAAAATTGATCAAATTTGACCGAAATCGTAGTACATAATACACGATTTTTCGATAATATTGCTCCGGAGCGAAATCTGCTCAAAATTTGGTGGATGTGTCTGAGTATGATATAATGAGGATTTGGAAAATATTAGAGTAAAAAACTTAAGAGAATTTAACTAAAACGACAAGAACGGTCATAGATCCATACAAACTGACGAGCGTCGAAACGCATGATATATACTTCATAAAATGAGGAACCAACACCCAAATCCAACATCTAACAACCCTAAATTTTCGACAAATTAAAATAGGGAAAATAAAGGACTGTTATGCTGCCGTTGACTACCAAGTCAACGATAAGGCTAATTAAATCAAACTTCTGAAAGAAACAACGATTAGCAGCGGAAGACTTGTAGCTAAGTTTACAATCCAAAATCAAACCGAATGAAATAAATTACAATCGTTCTTAAAAATCCAAATGTTTGACGAATTATTCTAAAATCCCCATGTCATGCATTGACCTCCAAGTAGACAAGAAATCACCATCAAGACTTGTCAACTGCGCCATCATAACAATGACACATGCCCCAAAATAGGGTAGGGATATACCCAAACAGAAAGAACGTTAGCACAGGCTGAGTAAGAGGAGAGAGCAACAAAAGAAAAATAAGATACGCGCCTTAGAATGACGCGTAGCTAAAAATAACTGAACAAACCACGCCAACCAATCAAGACAACGAAGAACTGGGCACGACTCGTGCACAGTACAGAAACCGGCAAAAAAGTGCCAATCGACGGACACGACTCGTGCTCAGGTTGCACGAGTCGCGCAAAGGTTAACCCGGACCTGCCTGAACGAAAATCTGCTGGTCTTACTTTTAAACTCTTTTGACAACAATATACGATTACCGAGGGCCTCCGAGAGGTCCCTAAAGACAAGCCAAGGGTCCTACCCCAAGATTACCACATCTAGAGTTACAAGTAACGCAACCTAATGACTCGAATGTGCACACCCCTCACTAGAGGGCCGGTAGGACGAAACCACCTCTAGGAGGAAGTCTATTAGGGGGTTCGGTAGCTGATATCCGACCCACAATACTACCTTGATCAGAGGTACAAACAAAAGCCACAACCGCGTGGTGTGGTGACGGCTCCTACGTCCGTCCCTCTAGATGGGTTTTATTTATCTTCACATTCTTACGACACACTTTTAATTTATTATTAAGGTACATTATTTGTGCTTGCGCTTTTCGATTTATAGACGGCCGTAGCCGGAAACAACAATATAGAATCAACAACAAGGGGTGGCGTAGCCACACAAGATAGTATACATATGCGTAAGTATTAATCTCAAGAATTATGAGTGAACAACAATGAGTTAGCAATAAGAGATGAACGAATCACAAGGATCACGAATTTGAACAATACAACACATGCTCAACTTTAGAGGGACAACGTTCTTACCTTAAACGCTAATCCAATTCTCCTTTTCACTCTAACATCATCTTTTTCCATAATCAATCATACCCAATCCTTTAAGCGATAAATCGTAATCCTTTACTCCATCAAGCCTAATTACAACCACGAATGACGCTAATTGAATAAGAACCCAAATTAGAGTAGTAGCAAAGAAACATGAATAAATGACGTTTAAGGAATGGGTTGAATACAAAATTTTAGTATCTCATAAAAGATTATATCAGGAACGTCTCCTCAAAATTTCGTCCACAAAATCCAAGTGGATCAACGGGAATCAACCTCACACTGAGCCATAAACATGGATTAGGGTTTACCCACGAATTATGAAATAACTTTTGATATACAAATGCAGGCCTTACCAATTTTGGATATGTTGTTAAAAATAGAGTTAGCAACATCACCATAAAATCTCGTCCCAAAATACTTTATGAGTCGACGGGAATCACCAAGATACCGAGGGAGCGGAACAGTTCTCGGGTAGATAGACACAGCTCCACTAAAACACATCTACAGGGAGCATCTGATAGAATCTTGGCACAATCTACATGTCTACGGATTTGTATCGAAATCACGGTTCTAATGTCACCAACCACGACTTAAAAAAAGGTCGTATGTGAGAGTTGTGTGTGTTTGAAGTTGACACTGTGGTGTTGGGAATTTTTTGCGGGTGGAGGCTACGAAAAGAAGAGAGATGGAGTGGGAGGCCGAATGATTAAGAAAGAAAGCAAGGATTTTATTTATTATATGTATATGGGTATGAGAGTAACTCGGGTTTGGGTTTAGGTAATTAGGTGAGTTGCGTGATCCACAAACCCGGTCCTAACCCGAAAGACTAACGAAGCCTCTTATGTAATTATATAATCAGAAATCCCATAACAATTCAATTGAATTCCAATAAAACGTTAATAAACGCCTCAATTACATTACAAAACGTAACACCCTTAATAATTTAAGCTCCCAAAAATGCGGGGTGTTACACAACAAGTATAATCCTAAGGTATCTACAGTAATGTTAGGAGGATATTTAGACTTTTTTCGAAAAATTGATCAAATTTGACCGGATTCGTAATACATAATCCACGGTTTTACCATGATATGAATCCGGAGCGAAATCGGCTCAAATTTTAGTGGTAGAGTCTAAGTATGATATAACGAGGATTTGAAAAATATTAGGGACAAGAACCTAAGTAAAGTTAAGGAAAACGGCTAAAATGGTTTTTGAAAAGAAAAGTATTCCCTCTCCCCTTTTAATTAATCAAGCTTAGTCTTTGAAAACGTCTCAACCGTTTCTCAACGGTTTCTTGCTCCCTCTATGTCCAAAAATCGTCGACCCCCTGTCTTTTTTTTATTATTATAAAAAATCAATGTTTACTATTAATTGATTTTATCGTTATCTCATTATTTTGTACATTCCTTATTATTTATTTGAAGAATCACGTCATCTATATTGAAAGTGAAAGTTTTATAAATGGTAAATTTTATCGATAAAATTATTTGTTCACGAAGAAATAAAATGATAAAATCTCTTACGGAGAAATAAAATGATAAAATCTATTTCGGGCGTTGCCCGGGCAGTAAACTAGTATAATATTAAAATTAAGATTTAATCTAACACCGTTCCTACGGATGATAATTTAGTTCGAAGCCATATCGTTAAAAATTCCCTCAACAAGTTGAGTTAAGGTGAATTTTCTTAACCGGGTCAATTAAGCTCAAACGCCAAGAACACATGATAGGTCGTAACTCGTAACCAAGTGGCCACCACCAAACCAAAATCGTCATGATCAAGAAAGACGGGCCAAAGAGCCCAAAACAGTCCTCCTTTTCCTTTACAACAAAACCCTAGCTTTACTATCACCTCTTTATATACCTCCTCTCTCTCTCTCTTTCTCCCTCCCTCAAATCACATCGTCTCCTCTTTTTTCTCCACCACCTTCAATTTTCTTTTTTTTTGTTTCGTTGTTTTTTTTTTCCTCCAATTTATTTTTTATTATTATTAAGAAGAAATCAATTGATGATATTGGATCAATCTCACGACGGTCGTCTGAGGCACTTTAATTTAGTGCTATTTTTGATGTATTACATCCAATTTCCTGATGATTTCTTTCTGTCTTCTCTTTTACGCTACTTCCTTTTTTTTTTTCTTTGTTTTGTTTCTGGATTTTAATTCCTCTGTAAAGAGCATGGTGATGTTAAAAGTATTATATATCCGACAAAATTCGTGATTGGAATACAATACCTCCTACTCATACTGAATGCTCTTTGTTTTTTTTTTTTTCAGAAAATTTTAATTAAATTTTAGTATATGAAAAAGTTTTTTAATTTTTGATTTGGTATTCAAGACAAAATAAAAAAAGTTTTGCACGATGAGGACTAAAAATTGAAAGAGATTGACGAATTAGTCTATTGATAGAATTTATTTCAATTTATTTTAAAGTCCTTTTCTTATTGCCCTTCAGTTTTCTACGAAGGTTGTGTAATTAAGACGTTTTTACTTGAATTCTTGATTGAAACTAATAAGAAGTTTGGAAATTTTTAAAAGATGAGGTTAACGCTGCGTGATTATTAATTTACATTGATTAAGATAATTTGATCGAAGAAACTGATAATTGGACTCGCAACAAATTGTTGAACTTAAATCAAATGAACCATATTGTTGTATATTTTGGGACGTTTGATTTGAATATGCGAGAAATAATACATTGATCTTTGATGAATTTTTATATTACAGCATATGAACATATAAGGAGGCGATTAGACCAATTTGATTAATCCAGCTATTAATAATTCAGCTAGTAGTAGCATGAACAAATTGGTTAATGGTTACGGGACCATAAGGAGAATGGTGGTCTTAAGCAGCTGAAAATCGATCATAACAAACTAAGAGAAATTCCGAAAATTCTATGTAAATTGAACTTATTGGGCTCGGGCTCGGCTTGCTCACTTAACAAGGGCTCAGTTTGGCTGGTTAAACTTAAAGCTCAAGCCCAATACTTTCATTCATCAGACCCTAATTTTGTGTTAACGTAAGCCTGACTGCCTGAGTATTGTTCCCTTTGAGTAGAATGACTTTCCAAGCTGAACATACCAATTTCTTAGCTTGTTTTTGTCCAAGCTTTAATTGAGCTTGTCGATTCGAGTTTTGACTGAGCCACGAGTCGTTTTGGTTTGGTTGCACGGCACCACTTAAAAAAAATAAACATTATATAGTAAAATAATATAAACATTACTAAATAGTAGCAAATTATATACTCTGGTAGATGGGTGTATGGCCAGTATAACATAATTAGACGCCTCAAAAACTGTTTTTGTCTAAGGTCGCCAAAATCTCGGAGACGGCCCTATATTGAGCAAATTTTTTGTGAAACAGTATCTGGAATTGAGGGGGACTGTAGTCTGATGTGTAGGAGTAAAACTGTTGTACGCCTGAGAATCTGACTGGTAAAATTCAAGTTTGTGGTCGTGGAACAAAAGAGTTACTGTGGTGGAATGAATGAGAGTGAAACCTGGGGCGAGTTACTGCAGGACACGTAAGTAAGTTAATGTCCGCACGGCATTGACGTTGGATTTTTAAGAATTGGATCAAAGTGTGTTTTACAAGTCAATGGATTCTTTTGCTGACATTTTCCATTCAAATTTTGGCAATAAGTCAGCGACTGCCTCCACTCACACGTCGCTATCTATTTCGCTGTGCTTTTCATGATGAATCTAATCATCAACACTATCTTTCACATTTGCTATTTCATCAAGGAACCTGATCGTACAAGATTTTTTCAGCTCAGATTTATTTCATTATTGTTAATATTGTACAATCATCCAGATCAGATAAGATCATATCGACGTATCTTCTAAAATCGAGAATCCTAACGTTACTTTACAATTCTACTCGAATTATCGGATTTAAGATATAAGTCAGTTTGATGCAATCCAAGCAAAAATGTTCAATACTCCATCTTTTTTTTTTTTGGATGATAATTCGAGTAGAATTGTTACTCATATCGCATTACATCTTGATCATCAATAAAATAAATGAGAAGTATTTTACTTCCTCCGTTCGCTTATAAAACGCGTAGGGACGGGACACTATTTTTAATAAAATTAGAATAAAATGAGTTTTAGGGTTTATTACAACATAGGGGTATGCCTACTTGCTTTTTCAATAAACTAACAAATTAATAAAATAGGGTGTTTTGGTCTTTATATGTACAAATAAGAAAAGATTATAAGAGAACACCACAAATAGAAAATTTGAAGTTTATAAACGAAGAGAGGGAGTACAAGTCCATATACTAAATGAAAGAAATGCATCTTGGCTTATACGGAGTAAGTGATAATTTAAAATTGGCAAGTAATAATATTACAATAATAAGCTGATTCCATGCATCTTTTCCTAACATTGAAGATCAATATTACTATATTTTTTTCCCAAAAGACTAGCAATGGTAAACATTATTCAAATCAACCATTTTTTCCCTACACATCTTACACATGCAAGAATTCATATAGTGGTTGAATAAAATTTGTTGCGAGTTTAAAGACCATGCAAAGGGTAGGAAAGTAAGAGGAAACCGTGAAGTACACGCTACTATACTAAGTTTAGAACCTGTAGGTACGAGTAAAGTCAGAGTCTAGACTCAACAAATCGGGGGGAGCTGATGTGATTTCTCATCTAGTACAAAACTAAATGACTCGAGCCAAAAAAAAAGATAAAAACTTATGAAATCAGGTGGGATTGGTGAAGTCATCCTTTTTTAATCAACATATTATTCATTTTCAAACTTGTTATGCAATAATCAATCCCCATTTATCCCATTTTACTCGTTCTAAATCTTATCAATTTATCATCATCGTCATTTCGTTTCACTCTTCCCTCATCATTTTCATACCTCATCATCGCCAACAACTTAATTTTATCGCACATCCTTATTTAGCACGGTAAGGTTAAGATCAAATCTAAACATATCTCAAAAATCAAGATATGCCCATTGAAAGAATCAATTTTGAATTGTTGTCGAGGCATATATAATTGCTCATAAGTCATATCATCCCAAAATCGGTTGGTTTATCATTTGTAAAATCGGAAAAACGGGTATTTGTACACGGTGCATATATAAATGATCTGTCAAGCTAGAAACGTTTGATAGCGAGAGCGACATTTGAATAGGTCGACTAAGGTGCTCGGGTACACTATTAGTAGATTAGTAGTAGCAATATAAATACAATAACAATGCTATCAGACTAGTAGTATAAGAAGACGAAGAAAAAAACCAAGCAACGACTTATTGTTGTTAATTTGTTATTAGATTAGTAGATTAAATCAAACGGAAAAACCAAAAAATAAATAAAACGCGCAACAAAACAAAGCAAGTTCAACACCCATTACGTTTAAATCTCAACTTTAGTGTTGTTTGTCAAACTTCAGAGAGAAGACTTTTTCCCCCAAAAATCTCTTCTTTTCTCTCTCTCTCTCTCTCTCTATCTTTTTATTCTTTCCCATTCAAAGAACGCGTCTTTTTCTTGAATATTATCATCATTTTCTGCCAAATTTTTGCAGGAAAGATTTGATCTTTATTGTTTCTGGGGCAAAATTATCAAATGGGTGGGGCCTGTTCTGTTGTTGGTGGGAGAATTAGTTCAGAAGAGTTGGATGAACTTCAAAGAGTTGATCATCAAGTAAAGAATTTAAACAATAATAATCATAATCATAATAATAATAATAATAGTGGTAATTATAAGTTGATTAATATTAATGATAAATTGAGGAGAATGAAGAGCTTTGGTAACTTGAAGAAGAAGAATAAGAAGAATAGAGTTGATGGTGGTGACTCTGATCAACAACCCGCTTCTCCTTCTCCTCAACGTTTCTTCTCCGGCGAGTTGCGTTTCTCTGGTGATGATCTTCATGACAAGGTACTATTTTTCTTTTTTCGTATTGATACGAGGATTCGAACCCGAGACAACCCCTATAAATGTTTGTATTATTTTCCATGATCACTGTTTTTTTTTTTGGGGAAATGGAGTTATTGACCATGATCACTAGTAGGTGTTTTTTGGATTTATTTATTTATGTTATTGATTGATTGAATTTCAGGCTGAATATACATGGTGGTTTTTTTTTAACCATAAGTTAAATTATTATAGCAAAATTTAGTAATATCTAATGGTGGTAATTTATTTATTTTTATGTTGAGGATGTAATTTGGTATGAATTGCAAGGTGGAATTTTGGAATTTCAATGGGGAAATAAATTATGTGATGCTTGTGCTTGATTAGAGAATTGCCTAATTTTGGTGATTATTCATAAGAGTAAATTTTGATGGGAAATATGTTAACTTTTGGTGGCATTTTAATTTCTAAATGATATTAATCTCAAAAAAGTGAGAGAAAAGCTGTTCAAAAATAATTTTGCTGTGGAGAAGAACTGTTAAACAGTTCTTTGTATGGCTTCTTGGAGAATTCACCTATACAAGGTTCTGTTGAATCACTTGAAAGTTGAAACAATTTTTTTCAGATGAATATGTGAGAGCTGCTTAATTTGGCTCATGAACTGAATGATTTGTTGGAGTCTGGTTTTCGTTGCGATTAAATTTCGATGACTGATAAAAAATTGAAAATCAAATACATTTGAGAATTGATGAGAATTGAGGGTTACCTGTTGACATTGACATTGTAATTATCACTTCAAGAATCAAGCTGTTGAGGAGTCGACTTGAGGTTTAATTAAATTTGGACTTGGCGAATGTTGCAGGTCGCACCAAGAGGGTCATCATTTATCGGTAGAGCCAGCTTTGCTGGACTAGAGAAGGCTGTTGATGTGTTAGATGCTCTAGGAAGTGGAATGACAAACTTGAACTCTAGTGGTTTCTTGACCGGAAAGACCACCAAGGCAAGCAAAATATCGATATTGGCGTTTGAAGTGGCTAATACCATCACTCGTGGAGATAAACTGTTGCAATCTTTGTCCAAGGAAAATGGCAGGTTCATCAAGGAGGAGGTGATCCCCTCACAAGGTGTTCAGTATTTGGTTTCTTCGGATAGAAAGGTGCTTCTAAGTTTAGTGGCCGCAGACAAAAGGTTGCTACTTTATCATAGGAAACTTGGTCGGATATGCAAATTGTTCTATTGTTAGACTCTTGTTTAACATGCTTTGTCGAATTCCAGGGAGGAACTGAATATCTTTTGCAAAGAAGTAACGAGATTCGGCAATCATTGCAAAGATCCACAATGGCACAACTTGGATCGGTTTTTTGAGAAGTAAGAAAAATGTTATATTTCAATTACATTGACGCGCAAGGTGATCTATTTTTTTAAACTAAAGGCATATTTTTGATGGAACTGGATGCTGTATTTCAGACTGGATTCCGAAAGTGCAGCATACAGACAAGAAAGAGAACAGGCAGAAGCAAAAATGAAAGAACTTATGGCTTTCGCTGAGCATACTTCTGTAAGTACTCTACATTCCCAAAGCATGAATAACTTTTGTATAATTTATGGAGTAATATGCTCTGATAAGGACACTTTTCTCATCATAACTCTCCAGTAAGCACAATGTGTGGCTCTGGAGTCTGGGGAACATAGTTACAATGCTTCTCAGTTTGAACAACCAAGCCTTAGTCCAAAAATATTTGGGGTGGGCTAACCTGAATCTTGGCTTGATACTCTCATGTAAATTGATAACAGGGGATGCCGCTTTCGTTGTTAGGGTGCTTCTAAATTGTTCTCTTGAGCTAACATAATGCGTTGCACGCAGACTTCCATTGAGTTGCAATTTTAGAACTTCAGTTTTGATTCAGAAACCTGCAATTGTTCTGAAATGCATGTGTCATGTAGGAATTGTATCATGAGCTGAACGCTTTCGACAGATTTGAGCAGGACTACCGGCAGAAAGTTGAAGAAATGAAAGCCCTAAATCTACCTCGTAAAGGTTAGCCTTTCTCAATTGAATTGCGGATAATTTCAAAATGTAACTGTTCATTACTCGCTACATATGTAATTTTCACGAGGCAAGTAGCTTTCAAGAGATGGCCAGAGCTGCTTTAAGGTTGCAGGTATAGTTAGAAGCTAGCCTGTATCATGAGGAGAACTACCTTCTCAGACTCTGCATTCAGAACCTTGGGTTGTGCTTTTGGATAATAGTCATAGTTGAATGCCGATGGAGTTTTAGTCTGTCAAATATTTTGATAAGTAATAGCTTCCCTATATCAAGTTAGTTGTAGGAACTCAGCGTTGGCTACTTTGATCCAAGCTATTCTAGTGAAATTTGACACCAATCGTACCATACTAGTTGGTTTTTATGGAAAGTTTGATGCGAAAAACTGGTTTGTAGTATCCGATACTTCCCCAATATATTATATCATCTTTAACCTTGCATATGGATTTCGTGTGTCAAGAATATGAACCTCAGTTTGTCGTCTGTTGATATATCTGTGAAATGCATTCCATTTATGCTGCTTAACGCTTTATGTTGTTCTAAATGTAGGAGAGCATCTCATGATGTTAAACAGCGAGCTACGACAACAGAAGAAGATTGTGATGAGCTTGAAAAAGAAATCTCTTTGGTCCAAAAAGTTAGAGGAGGTATAGTTCTTGCAACTTGCTCTTTCCAACCCATAGATGTAACAATGAATTCAAATTTTTCTCCATTCAGTGAATTGTGGCCTTTTCCTGGTATCAACTCTGGGCACTAAGCTACTTAAAAAAAAAAAAAAAAACAAACTCTGGGCACTATGATATGATAAGGGATAACCTTGTGTCTAAGTCTAACATCTTATTTAATTTAACAAACTCTATAATTCTGGGGCGTTCATTGGTCAGGTTAGTTTGGCGCACAATGTCCCACACAGCTACATAGATTTCTCTTTATTGTCTCTCTTAGACCAAGTTTGATGGAATTTTTGATTGCATTATTTCTAGCAGTTCTGGAAAGTGTAAACTGATGGTTCCTGCTCCTGTTTTTTTTTCTTTTCTTTCCTGACTCATCTATTTTCCTTCCCTTTTCATCCGTCTGAACAGTCTCGTTACGGTTACAGTGCTGATAAAAACGTTGTCTTTTCCTAAAATTCTTTTGTTGTCTAAATGTAGGTCATTGAGAAGCTTGTTGATATTGTTGCCTTCATACGCCAAGAGATAACAGAAGTATTTGGAAGAGGTATGAGTGCAAGTGTGCACAACCACTATTATACACTAATATCTTTGCATGTGTTTGTCCTGTGATGTACGTATTAGTTCCCAAGGCCTTAGGATGTGGAGTATTTGACTCGGGTTGATAAAGCATTTTTAGCATATGGCTGTATGGGTGACACATGCGCTCAGCTTCTCGGATCTAGAGGCAGAACTTCTAATTTGGATCTCTTAGCTCATAGTTCATACAACATGTTGCTGATGGATAATCTATTGTGGATAACTAGCCTTGCACATAGCACTTAGCAGATTTGAATTGCCCTTAATCGATGCTCCCAACTAGCCTTGCACATAGCGCTTAGCAGATTTGAATTGCCCTTAATCGATGCTCCCAAGAACGCTAGTATTGCAGTGTTGTGTTGCATTGCCCTGGCATATGACATTGTGAGCTGTGACGTGTTCAGAACTTAAATAATGTCAACCCTCAAAATTCTTCAAAGCCTAGTTCAATATTTTCCTTAAAATCATTTATCTGTGGAATTTGATTGTTCACCCTTTTTAACATCGAATTTCTTCGTATAGTAATGCTGTGGGAATTCATATGAATGGTAATTGTGAAATGTCAGGTCAATTAAATTCTGAAGAGGCTGTCATAAGTACTCAGAGACTAGGTCCTGCTGGTCTTGCTTTACATTACGCCAATGTCATCAATCAGATGGACAACATTGTAAGTTTCGCTTGTCAGTAAGTTTGATTATAGTGCCATGAATGGCCATCCGTTTCCAATATCTGAATGGGATGTATCTGCTCTTTAGTCATCCAGGCCATCCTCTTTGCCCCCTAATGTAAGGGATACATTGTATCGTGGATTGCCTGCGAGTGTGAAGGATGCCTTGCGTTCAAAATTGCGCAAAGATGGTTCAGAAGAAGAGGTACTTTTTCAGTATGCATTTAACTGAGCCTTGCAAGGGAAACTGATTTAGAAACGTTTGATAGCAAGTTACATTCTTGAAGTTGTGGCTAGGCTTAGACAACTAGTTTGTATTGAGGCTAAGACAGTTGCTATCATTTGCTCTGATGTCCTGATCGGGTCTTTTACTATGATTTTTCAGCTCGATGTTCCTCAAATAAAAGCGGAAATGGAAAAGATTCTTGAATGGCTTTCTCCAATGGCAATGAACACACTAAAGTAAGCAATTCGTTATGTGAACTCTGTAAATCTGCTTCCACTTTATATTTGATTGTCCATCCAAACTAATAACGCTTCCTTTTCCTTGCTATCTGGAACAGAGCGCACCAAGGTTTCGGTTGGGTTGGAGAGTGGGCCAATGCCAGGTTTGTAAATGCTCAAATGTGCTCCTTTGAATATTAGCATGTATATAAGTGCTTTCTACTCGTATATTGTGTGATTCCTCCACGATTCAGAGCTTCCGTTTAGTATATGGGAAGAAATAAGAGAATTTAGGAATGGTACCATGTATTGGTGTATACAAACTCATTGATAATTATTTTTGTTGACCAGTACTGAATTCAGCAAAAAGACTTCTGCAAATGGACATGTAATACGACTCCAAACCCTCTATCATGCAAACAAGGAGAAGACAGATGCTTACATCCTCACACTTGTTACACTCCTTCATCGGCTGATTAGTGGGATCAAACGCGTAGACCACAGAGACCATGGGCTTAGAAATTTACCGCTGAGGTCCCAAAGTAAAAACATCTTGTTACTGAACTCACCTGTGACTATATATCCATCCGTGTATGATGGTAGTAAAACCTTTAGAGTTGAGCTGTCAGAGGAGGATCAGAGATTGTTGGAAAGAATGAGCAAGTCAAGATCAGGTCCCGGAACTAGCAAAAGTCAGGAATTACAAAAGCCAAGCCGTAAGGTGGCAAAGTCCTGTTCATGGAGTAAGAGCTTGGAGAGCTCTCCATACAGAGTTCAGAGGAAAACTCATTTGCCTGAGCCGCTTGAAGGTATTGACTTGGAGTTGATAAGCAGTGGCGGCATTGAAGCGCCATTATAAGGAGCTCCATGATCCCGGCTTTTCATCATTGGCAGAACTCACAGAAGTTCGTTATCAGTCTTCATTCGTTATATTTTTACTGTATATAAAAGGGTACATGTTTCCGGTTTTGCATTGTACATATTGCATAAAAATGTAGATCAGCTGAGTAGCAGGTTATAATGTTCAACTGACACCAGATTACTGACTACTAGGTATTCAGGTATATATGATGGGATATGATTTTAGAGTTTTTGCATAGCATATCATATGTTTTGGTTGGTTGGAATGTGAGTTCTCAGGTTTTTGTACCCTTAGATCGTCTGAGAAACCGAAAATTTTCAGAAATGTTATATGATCACTTTTGATGATGCCTCCGTTCATTTCAAAACTTCTAAAAGTTTTTGACACGTTCGTTGCTTTGTTTCTTCAGACGTTTACGGGTGTTCGAACCTGTTCTCATTGGGGGTACAATGAACACCAATTGCACCTACAATGAGATGGCCAAATGTGTTTTGATCCTGGGTAAAACATTGGAGCTCTCCAACCCCATGCCTACTGTGTCCGTGTCCGCGATTTTTGAATCAAATGATATACGATCGATAAACTTATAGTTTTATACTCTTCATAACTTCACTAGCACTCATTCAATAGTCTGCTTGAAAACTGAAAATTCTCATCCGTTTATATAATTCCCGGATTTATCTACTTTCTCAATTCTCAAATGGCATATAATTTTTTTTTTTTTTTTTTGGAGTAAAGGTAATTTTTTTCTTAAGATAAATCAAAATTTTGATTAAAATTTTAAAGATATTTTGAAATTTTTTTGATAATTTTTTATATAAAAAAGGGGGAGGGGGTTGGTAACTTAGTAGGGATCACACGGTAAAAGGGGGTACCCAATGTCGTAACGGGGGGGCACCTGACTCGCAAAAAAGCGAGAAATAACCACTCCTCATATACTGCACCAAACCCGTGTTCAGCTCCGCTCTTATGTAGCACCTTGCTCACCCCTTCTTTCTATTATTTGTCGATGTGGGACGTATTGTGGTACAAGTTCAACTTAAAAGACCACACCTTAAACAATCGTGGTTTGTTGGGCGCCACACCTTCTGTGATATGGCACATGAACATACTAACATCATAGGTCGAGAGTTGTTGAGATATGATGAATACGAGTATTACTCCTATTTCCCGTTCTTTTCATTTGTTACTAATGTTTGGTTTATGTAGGGGTTTAGAGAGGTCACGCAGCCTCTCTCAAGCGAGCGTCTTGAATGTCACTAATGTCCAAATCTTGTACATAATGGATTGACTCATCGTCAAGATTATAACCTCCTCTCAAGTATACATGGATCGATGAATATAGAGTGCTAAAGATCGTATTGAAAAGTGTGATGGAAACAAAATCGCCATTTGAATTGGTTAGGTTGCCCATCACATCTTAGGTTGTTTTTTATAAGATCGATTTAGGGTTGTTCTTATTGATCTTGGGGGTAAACCCCTAATTATTGTATTACAATGCCTGGACCCTAAGACGGAGATATTCTCCGGAATATCCTAGTTACCGAATAAAGAGTTGCTCTCGTTTCTGAGCATGTAGGAGGTGAGTTACGGCCTGACAAGCGAGGATGACAATTGAGTGTAGTATTTTGCTATAATTAAAGGCGCATGGCTATTATCATTTTAATTGTTTGGAAGAACTTCTAAATAACAACTTAGAACGCGGCATGTTAGAAACCAACTTAACCAAAAGTCTACACTGATAGTTATGGCTCAAACAATGACTTTATTTTTAACACGCCCCCTCACGTGAATGCCCTTTGGGCATGAAACGTGGACTTTACTAAACCACAGACGACGACTTTTGTGCTTGATTGAGGAGAGGGGGCTACGAGGATTTGAACTTGAGAATTTCCAAAGCATACTTATGTTGACAAAGATATAGCCCCGAAGAAGACCTGGCACACTCAATACCAGGAAAATATTTTACGGGACCAAGATCCTTGAGTTGAAAACACGTATCCAGGTACTTTTTAAATGAGGAACACAATTGCGGGTTATTACCAGCCACCAAAATATCATCAACATAAACTAAGATAGTAAGAATATCAATCCCACGACGGTAAGTAAACAAAGCATGATCGCCATGAGATTGGACGAAGCCATAGGTACGGAGAGCTGCAGTAAGCTTGGCGAACCAGTTACGGGGTGACTGACGAAGCCCATATAACGACTTACGTAAACGACAGACCATGTCGGGAGGACAAGAATAGCCAGGGGGCGGACGCATATAGACCTCCTCTTATAAGTCTCCGTGTAAGAAGGCGTTATTAACATCAAGTTGATGAATTTCCCAATGGCGTACAACCGCGACAGTAAGAAAAATTCGAACAGTGACCATTTTAGCTACGGGAGCAAAAGTTTCAGTAAAGTCCTCCCCCTTACAACCTAATCATAAACTAGCTCTTAATGATGGCCCTTTGTATTCAGATCCTAGCCGGTATCGTCGTCTTATTGGTCGTCTTATTTACCTCACTATCACAAGGCCGGATCTTGCTTACTCTGTTCATACTCTGGCGCAATTTACACAGTCTCCTCGTCAGGCGCACTTCGATGCTGCTATTCGTGTCTTACGATACGTCAAAGGTCATCCTGGTCAAGGTCTGCTTCTTCGATCTGATAATGATCTTCAACTACTGTCTATTGTGACTCGGATTGGGCGGGTTGTCCTATAACTCGTCGATCTATTAGTGGGTATTTTGTTCTCCTCGGCAACTCGCCCGTCTCGTGGAAAACAAAGAAGCAAACCACCGTCTCTCGTTCAACCGCTGAAGCTGAGTACCGTGCCATGGCTTAGGCCTGTGCTGAGATCAAGTGGCTTCGTTATATTCTGTTTTCTCTCGGTGTCATTTCTCGTCGTCCTGTTCGTCTTATGTGTGATAATCAAGCGGCCTTGTATATTGCTGCTAATCCCGTATTTCATGAACAGTCCAAGCATATTGACATTGATTGTCACTTTGTTCGCGAACTAATACAATCTGGTGTCATCCTGCCCATGTATGTCCCGACTGACGTTCAACTCGCCGATATTTTCACGAAACCATTGTGTGGTCCTACTTTTTCGATCTTATTGTCCAAGTTGGGCGTTCTCGATCTCCACGCTCCACCTTGAGGGGGAGTGTTGAAATTAGGAAACTTCAATATATGCATCTTTGTACATTATGTAAATTTCCCATAGTTGTAGGCAAGTTCTGTAGGGTTGTTAGCTTGGCCGTCAAGTCATCGGATTGTATATATTGTCCTCATGTTTATGCAATAATACACACAGAAAAACTTCCTCCTAAATCTAGTCCTAAATCACGATTTTATCACGGCTAGATACTCCCTTCTTATGAACATTTGGTTTGAAGCGTCTTTTATATTACGACCAAATGTTAAATGGATCTAAAAATACTTTAAAGTTAAACCCTTCTTTTTTTTTTTTATCTAAACTCAATTTTGTCTCATAAGAAATTCAGTATGTAGGTCTTGTAAGAGACCACCGCCTCTCAGTAAATTATTGAAAGACGAACCCTATTGTTTATAGTTAGTGACCCTTATTCTCCACCAGGTAATCATTTTAGTTAAGGACCCTTACACTTAATCTAAGTTTTGCAAAATGGTTACTTTATAACTTTTAGCTAATTTTAGATGGTGCGTTGAACCTTCAAAATCATAAATAATTATGTACTCCCTCCGTTCGCCTATAAAACGCGTAGGGTCGGAACACAGTTTTTAAGAAAAGTATAATAAAGAATGAGTTTTAGGGTCCACTTGGTGTAAAATTACACATAGGGGTATGTCCAACTTCCACTTTAATAAAAGAGTAAAGGTGTTTTGGTATTTATATGTACAAATAAGGAAAGATTCCAAGTATAAAGTTTAAAAATGAACACCCCTAAATAGAAAGTAGGAAGTTTAAAACCGAACGGAGGGAGTATATAATAGTAAATTAAAAAGATCACTTAAAGTATTATTGTGGTTAAAAGTAATGTACAAAAAGGTCACTTTATAACATATAATGGTCTCTCAATTATTTATTGAGAAACCGTATTTTATGAAAATTTGTGTAAGAAATTGTCTTTGATCTTATATAAATATATAATAGATATGTGTAGTATATATGTGCAATAAATGTATAGTTTATCTGTAATATATGTCATCTATTTTTTTTTTGGTACAAAGGAGCAGATAATACAGCGGGGTGGGGAATATTCTTACTCGGGGCCCAAGTGCCTCTAAACTACATAGGACGACCTTGACTAGGCATACCGGTTTATCAGAAATAATTACAACAATCTTCATTCAAATAATCTCGTAGGAATCTAAGATAATAATGACAAGTAACTATGAATGATAATGTGGTGTGAGAACGTGATTAAGAAAATAAAGTGATTGTTATATGGATGCGACTCCAGTAATACATAGGCCACGGTCGTGGCTTATACAAGAACTTAGTAAGTAGCCACCATAAGTTCCGTTGAAACTGTGCCTTCACTGCCAACAATGTCCTTCCATAAAGTCGTATTCCAATGGCCTATGGCGTTTTGCCACATTAAAAGCTGCAAAAACTCTGAGAAGCAGCCGCCAAAAGCTTTTCCATTGCACGATATCTAGGCAATAAATGTCACCGGATCTAGTATAACAGGTTGCGGTGGAGCGCCCGACTTATTTTTATAGATGAATATGAGTAACTTCAAATATGATTCTCGTATAGTGATACGAATACGCAGCGGATATCACGAATAAGCAGAACAGACTCAGGTTCTATTCCATGTTTTAGAAAACAATGTTGACAGAAGGATAGTACAGACCGTGGGTCCGTTCTATATGAACGATTTTTGGTGTTTTGTGTTTTAAAGAACGAAAATAAAAGATATGAACGAATAAACCTCAGCCCTAAGAGATTCAATCGAGCTAAGCTAATCCCTAAACAGTACGGTCGTCTAATTTAGCCTTTGACCTCTAGTACCTCTAGCCGATTAACGATAGAACGAGTGCCTTTTGTTCCCTATTTTGAGTTCAATTACCTTTATAACTTAAAACGATTGCAAAGGGGTGAGAAAACCTTTCTCAGACTCTTTTTATTACTTTTCTGAATTCAACTGATGCATACGTCGATCCACTTGACGCTTATGCTATCTATATTTAACAAATTAAGAATTTTTGCACCGGAATTAAAACTAAAAGACTTATTTTTGTGTTTATATGGAACGAAAAATAAACTAAAGATATGTAGACCTGAGTTTTACATATACCCCCCTCTGCTGACACCACTACCATCATCTCTTTGCCGGAATCCTACAAAGACGGCCATGATAGCACCACCCAACGCCAGTGCCCCACCCATTCGTCATGTCCTAACCAACGAAACCTACAACCCATTTAAATCTCATCTTCTCTCTGTCCCATCTCAAATCTAAATTTTCACTTTACCACAATTTCATTAACATAAATCCCAATTTCTTATCAACATTAAATTTGAATGTTAGATTGATCTTTGGCACGCTAGATTAGGACATGTGAATGTTAACTCCCTTAATCGTTTGAGACAAATGAACATTCTCCCTAAACTAGACAAAATTGGCATCGACAAATGTGAGGTTTGCGTTGAGGTAAACACCACTCCAAATCCTTTAAATTCGTGACTTTGAGGACAACAGTATTATTAGAGGTAATTCATACGGACTTAGCAGACTTTAGAAAAACGGGGAGTAGGGGTGGTAAGAGATACTACATTACATTTGTAGATGACCATTCTAGATATACAAGGGTATATCTTATGAGAACCAAAGACGAGACAGAACAGAAGTTCCTTATTTTTAAATCTGAGGTAGAAAATCAATTGGACCGAAAAATTAAGAGAGTGAGGTCCGATAGAGGTGGAATACATAAGCTAGGCTTAAATAGTGATGTTACAAGAGTAATTCTAGGAGAAGAATAAGGCAAAGATTACACAGGATAATTAACATAATAGCTATTCCTAATATACAATCAATCTATATTATACCCATGCCTAAGATACAAAGATACATTACCAAATATATATTGAACATATCAATTATAGTGTGAACATGTGATTATTAGTATTACTATCCTTAATAGACAGAAACTAGTTTTGGACCCGATTGGGTGACGTCGTATCTTAGAGAACTCAATGATGTAGACAATGTTAATGATTTAATTATTTGTAGCTCACAATAGTCCTTTTTCCAACATGGGGTAGTTGAGAGTTGAGAGAGTGCTGGCTCCTAAGTCCTTAAGTTTATTGTGGAGGGAAATACTCCATGTTTGAGACATTTGTCCTCACTCCCACACTCATCAGGATACAATAATGTATCTTCGAGGTCCATGCAGAACATGCAGAGTACCGTGCACATTTAATTTACCAGGACCAGTATTTAATGTGGCTCTCCTATTCATCTTCATCACGTACTCCCTCGGTTCCTCCGAACTGATCAAGTATAATCCGTCTATACGAAACTTGGTGCAGTATAGAGTAATAGTATTATACGAAAATCATGAATACACTTGCATTTTAACTATAAATAGATACACAAGTGAGGAGCTCATCATTTTACAAACTGATATCGTACGTGCAATATTTCATCGAGAATAATGTCTACTTCACTACTCTGCATCTTGAACCCAAGTGCTGGCATCTGGCAATTTCCACCCTCTCAGGTTCACTCTCATCTCTTTTATTTATTGTTCTTTTTTTTTTTTTTTTGGAGTAAAATCATGGGCGAATCTAGGAGGTAGCCTGGGGTGTACCGTCTACCCCAAATTCCCCGAAAACGTCAAAATATTGCCTAAAAAATTTGAAAAAAATTTGAAAAAATTAATTTGTACAAAGAAGGCTACCCCAAGTTTATGTGGCTAGATTCGCCACTGAGTAAAATTCGAAACATTCAAATGCCTTTAATGTTATTGTTACGTTGGTTGATTATTATGTAATTTCATATCAATAATCAAATAGGAAAAGCACTTCTTTATCCCATTTTCTTATAAAGTGTATGTATACGTACTAACGTACGTGTCAGGAATTATTATGAATTTACGATGACGGTCCTGACTTTTGATATCATTTAAATACCAAAATATTCTTTAAAAGATATTCCGTATGTGTTTCATTTAATTTTGTGTGTATGCAGGAGCCAATGGGTGGAGATAATATTTCACTCTCAGTGTGAAAAATAACGTCGAGCCTTTAGATATGTGCAAGCAACTAAGCTTAGCTAGCTAGTGTGTGATATGCTTTCATAGTACTATAGAAGTGTATCTACTATCTAGCTAGTCGTTATGTTTAAGTTATATTTCTTCGTGTATTTTTTTTTTTTCTTTCCTTTTCGACTACGAGTAAGACCATGTATATTGGATCTACTCACCTTGTGGAATTTCCGTTCTGAGGTTTTCAATAAATTCTAAAGGCTATCATTTATTGAAAAAGAAATTGAAATCCTTAAAACGTCTGATTTATTGAACGGGGACATCAACATGGACCGCATATCCAACAATGGAACGACGCGAGATGTTATAAGATCATGAGTCATGAGTCCCCCATATGTAGTATTGCGTAGGAATCTATGAACTCACTAGTAACTGATGATAATGTGGTGTGTGTCATCCACCAAATTAATTAAGCTTTACCAATTTTACACAATAATTAAGAAAATAAAGTAATTATATGCATTCAATGCCAGTATATATAGCCCACATTTAGTACGTACATCAGAAATCAGAAATCAGAATGAGGCTTATTCTCTTACTTACAGCCTTCATAATTACTGTGGTGGAGAAGCCTGAAACTGGTATTGATTCTGAGGGTAGGTGAGGCTGTACAATCTGCAACTGTCATTGAGGTAACATGTCACTGCACACCACAAAACTCACATAGCATATTCACAATAGATGTGGAGGAAGTTGATGGATAAAGAGAACTGGCTCCCTCGAGATCAATCTTGCTAGATATGAGGCAGTCAAGACAATGAGACATCAATCTCAAACATTCTTCCACTTCTCTTTGCAGGGTCATTCCTCTTACATCCCCACTGAAAATCACGAGTACTCCAATCACCGAATACTTTAAGGGCCTCAGCTGCAGCTTTCTTGCTTAGACTCCATATTCGCCCATGCTAGAAAGTTTTCAGTTCTTCGCTGACTCCCTTGTAAAAAGACTGCACGAGCAACCAATCAGGACACTCAACAGTTTATTGATATACAGGCTGGTCTGTTCGTCGTCACTTTCACACCACTTTAGGAACAAGACATCACCACTCATTCTAAATGTGTCCAGCATTAACCCATCAGCCGAAGGAAACGGTCCAATGGTGAACAAACGCTGCCAGGACACTGGAATACCCGAATCACCATGAAATGAGGTCACCACCCAAATGTCAAAAGTGCGTGCTGTCTTTCCCAAGTCAGTACAACTAACAACAAATGCAAGAGATTCCATGTACACAGTGACTGATGAATCGTACTCGTACCCAATCTTACGAGGACCAACAGCACCCTGTGGTAGATCAAAAACCTCGGTATGCAAGTTACAGGACAGAATTCCTTTCAAGTCACGGGACAAAATTCCTCCACCTGTGCTCTTAGAATAAGAAGCATACCAATAACACACACCCTTCAAGTACGCGTGCATAGGGTAAGTCCGAAGTGGATCAGCACTGAACGGTGGTTCTCTTAGCCTCTTCCAAGTGTTTGAGGTTAGCGAGTATATATCATATACAAACTTTAACCTTGAAACCAAAGACCTCTTAAGAATCTTGAAATCGTTAGAAACGTGATCATACCCAAAACCAACCAAAGAGCAGCTTGGTCCAGAAGGCGTAAATGGTGGAGCAACAGGTTTGAACTCACGAGTGGCTGGATTCCATAAGCCAAACTCCATATTTTTCCAGAAAAAACAAATGACACCATTGGCTACACCAACACAAATAAGACCACTGGGGGGATTCGGAGGAGCAGTGAGAAAGTTGTCAGTATCGCGAACAAGATCATCAGTCAATTCCCTCAGATGAACATCATCATTACCATTACCTCGCTCTTGCTGTCTAGAGAGAAGGAAGGCACGAAAATATTCGCCCCACTCCCACGGGCCTCCACTGACAGTTAGAAAGAGGGGGATATCGCCATCCAGTTTGCGCACGGAATAATGAAACTGATAGTGTCTCAAGATAAAGTTAACATCTGCAATGAGGGCACGCCACGATTTACTCACGCATCTCAAACGCAACAAGTGTTACCGGTAATCTACATAATACTTCCACCAGTATATCCTCGGGTAAAATCCCGATATTCGCAAGATAATTATATCCATCAGCAGGAAGAATGCTCATGTTTGTTTCCATTGGCTTATTACACACTACAGGTTGTTCAGCAATGCCAGGTTTCTGATCCATAACAACAAACACAGCGTATTCAATAAGCTACAAAAACACAATCTACATAATACTTCCACCATTATATCCTCCGGTAAAATCCCGATATTCGCAAGATAATTATATCCATCATCAGCAGGAACAGCAAGGATAATGCTCATGTTGTTTGTTTCCATTGGCTTATTACACACTACTCCATTCTACAGGTCGTTCAGCAATAACAAACACAGCGTATTCAGTAAGCTACAAAAACACAATCGGAATGTATACAGAGTTCAACTAAGTTAATCAACTCAGCGTATTCAGCAAGCTACAACCCTATCTACACAATCGAATACGGAAATCATTCTTTTGTAATGAAAAATCAAAAAGATATGGAAGTATGAATTATACCAAAATCCCTAAATTTATCTGCAAAATTCAATATTATGAATGAACGAATATTCAATAGAGAGATTTAATTAAGACGTTAAAAAAACAAATTGAGAATTTAGAGAGAAAACTTACAATTGAGCACCAAAAATAATTGGCCGATCGGTGAATTTTTTTTTATTTTTTAGGGTGGAAGTTTCAGGGAAATTGATTTGGGGAAAAAACTAAACAAGGTCGACTATTACGTGTAGACCAATCTACAATGGGTTCAATGCATTTTTATTTGGTTTAATTTAAAGTGGTTTAGTCCGGTTCGTAATTTCATTTATACCCATCGTGAAAGTTATTCAAACTTCCGTAGATGTTCTCCTTTTAGTAATTTGATACGTTCATTCATGATTCATGCTATACTTGTAGTTCGCTCAATCATTTATCTAATTTTGACAAGTTCTTAGGAGAGAGGGTACGAAATGCAAATCCGAATAGGAGTAGTTCCAAAGGACAGAATAAGGTCGATAAGAAAACGTGGATAAATTGAGAGAAAAGCCCGGAATTATGTACAGAAAGACCTCGCTAAAACAAGGTAACTGCAAATTAGATGAGAATGAGTCAAGTAGATAGAAGGTTGTACGCAAGAGGTGAAACTATCATTGAATATGACTACTCATTTGCATCATTTATTTTGGACGAAAATATTGTTACCTGCCCTTTCTTCCTAATCTTGCAAAAAAAAAAGTGATGAGAAGATTACTTTAAAGTTTTAACACATAAGAATATAAGATTGGCGTGGATTATGAATTGAGTAAGCCGCAATCTATCAAATCAACAACATTGTTAGTTGATCTGAATAGAGTCCGACTTTGATCAAATCTGGTAATAAAGACCACAAATAATTCGACTCATTTCATAAGCTGATTCATTGTTCATTCACAGAGTTGGACCCTTTTTACCAAAATGGAGTAATCCTAATTAGTAATTAGCCATGCCATTACAGGCAGTAAGGCCGAACTTTTCTTTTCGACATGACAACCGATATAATCCAAGCTAATTTCCAATTTGGATCAATCATGAATATAAACGTGAAACTTTAATCTTATGCATGTGTGATTGTTGACTTAAAGTGCAATGTTTATGCCATGAGCACAAGGGGCATGGTGACCCTTCTCACAATGGAAGAGTAAAGACCACACTTGAAATAATTTAAAAATTATTTCAAGTGTGGTCTCTACTCTTCCATTGTGAGAAGGACCACCACGCCCCTTGTGCTCCGAAAGTATGGTATAATTTGCGCTTAAAGTGTAGGGAGTATAATCTATCCTAAATCGGTCTTGGTATACTAGAATTGGACACCAATAGGCCAAGAATGATGAATCATTCATCCTAGGGGTGATATAAAAATTCAGTGACGTGCATTGCCGAGTTGGTGGGACTTTATTGGTTGAGTCGTACGTGGATATTAAAGACCAAAACACCTTTACTTTATTAATTTATTTATTGATAATGTAAGTGGGTTATACCCTTATATTTTAATTTTATACCAAATAGACTCCTAAACTATTTTTTTAATCTATTTCTTTTGAAAACCATGTTACGACTTACGATCATACGCATTTTATATACGAACGGAGGGAGTACTGCGTACTGGTAGGTTGGATAAGCCCTTTAGCAGCAAACACTATCGCACCCTAAGTTTATTTTATGGTGGAGGGATATCTGCTTGAGACATTCGAGATAAAGGATGTCCCCACTCCCCCATACTCGTTTTTTTGAAGACACCCACTCCCCATACTCGGCATACAATTATGTATCGGCATCGTGGTCCATGCAGATCAACATGCATAGTAGTGTCCCTTTAGTTTGGCTCTGATCGGCTCTCCTTCTTTCATCAATCGTCACTTCATCTTCGGCCTCTTATTTAGATGCATGCGACAATTATTACTCCGATTTGTTTTCATTTTTTGTAAACATTTGGCAAATCAATCAACTTTATTGACGTTGTAATAATACATTTTCGCCTACTTAAAATGAATAAATGATCACCCTAGGCCTAGATGATGTAGTATGTGTTGGTAATAATGCTAATTTAGAGGGGTATTGTTTAGAGGGGTATGCTAATTAGGTTCTTTACTTTTTTGGTACAAAGGAGCAACTAATGATGCGTGAGTGGGGGGTGAGGATTTGAACCCGCAGACAGGTTGAAATCTTAACCACTAAGCCAACATTGATCCTCTTAAGAGGTTCTTTATTCCCTCTTAGGATTCCCCCATTAATCCTATTAATATGCCATTAACAACATTATTTAGCCTTTAGTGGGGAGGTTCTATCTTATAACCTATAGTTGTTATGACTATATAATTGGGTGTGGGAGAAACACATTATGTACACCTCATATCCCTCAATGTTTCTCCATTATTTTGAGCATGCTCTTAAAGATTCCAACTCCCCGTGATTGAGCACACAACCTAGGGGAGTGCCGCTGTGTGGCCTTGAGAACGACGTCCATGCGATTGTGCCGTGGTCGGGGGAATTTCGTTTCTCAATCAATGATCACCGATCATGACACAGAGATTACAAATTCATATTCTCTTATAATTCCGCCCCATACAATAACCAAACTTTATTTTCCAACATTATGTGTTAGACGACCACTTATCATCATGAATTTGTGATATATAACTCAATCGTTTTTTGAACTTCTATATTCTAAATTGAAAAAAAAACCCGTTAAACCCCCCACGGTTTCACATAGAGTCACATCAGTACAAAACTAACAGAAAACTTAACAAGGGTCATGAACAGAAAAGAAAAAAAAATGAAACATTAGTGTCTCAAGTAACACTTAACTCCCTTTTGGCCTTCATAAAGTGAACACATGGTATCCTACTATACGACTTGGTAGAGTATACTCCCACCGTGGCTCCGTCCCCCTTATAAACTCTAGAGGATTCTTACCCAATTATTTGTGGTTTATTCATTATTGTTGAATATAGTGAGTTGTTTGTTTATTATTGTTACAGATAATGGGTGGTTTGTTTATTATTTTTGGAGATAATTGGTGGTTTGTTTATTGTTTTAAGAGATAGTAGTGAAGAGTTAATGTGTGGTGA
The DNA here is from genome assembly GCA_963457585.1 of Spergularia bocconei. NCBI lineage: Eukaryota > Viridiplantae > Streptophyta > Magnoliopsida > Caryophyllales > Caryophyllaceae > Spergularia > Spergularia bocconei. The sequence goes on from OY734954.1 coordinate 279,918, forward strand.
AAACTTATCCCATTTAGAAAGTTTTAAAATGAGGTTTTTAAAGAAATACACCCAAAAAGGAAAATGGGGTGTTTAAAGGGGGACGGAAGGAGTAATATAATAGTACTATACAAAATCATAAACACACTTGCATTTTTTTACTATAAATAGATACACAAGCTCATACCCAAAAACAACCAAGCCATTTATATTTTACAAATTGATATCGTGCAATATTTCATCTTAGGTTGAGAGAATGTCTACTTCACTACTCTGCATCTTGAACCCAAGTGCTGGCTTGGGAATTTTTCCACCCTCTCGGGTTCACTCTCATCTCTTTTATGGTAAAGTCTTATATGAGACGGTGTCATAACAAGTTATTGTGAGACCATTTTATTTGTCTAAAAAGTAAACAGTTTAACATTCATTGTGACTATTATATTGCTTTTAGTGACCATATTACTTTACAGTTTAACCACATTAGTTGTGATTTAAAAGGCCACGAAAAATAAAATTAGGCATAATTTATAGGGTAAGACATTTACTTATCTTATATGAGATTAATATCTTTTACAAAATTTAAATTAAAATAATCACTAAAAGAAGTATAATGGGTACTAGAAATGCAAAAAAAACATGGCCTCGCATTAAGATAGTGTGAGACCGTCTCACACAAAACTTACTCCTCTTTTATTTATTGTGTTTTTTTTTTTTAGTAAAATTTGAAACACAGCTGCCTTTAATTATTGTTACGTTGGTTGATTATTATGTAATTTCATATCAATAATCGAATAGGAAAAACACTTCTTTAATTAATCCCATTTTCTTGAAGCGTGATTTTGAAATGCTAAAGCCATATCCTATAAAATGTATACATGTCGGGATTTATTACGAATTTACGATGGACAGTCCTAACTTTTTGATATCATTTAAATGTCAAAATATTATTTGAAAGATATGTGTTCCATTTAATTTTGTATGTATGCAGGAGCCAATTGATGGAGATAATACTTCACTTTCAGTGTGAAGAAATGACGTCGAGCCTTAGATGTGTGCAAGCAACTAATCTAGCTAGTGTGATATGCTTACATAGTACTCTAAAGTATAAAGTGTATCTAGCTAGCTAGTCCTTATGTTTAAGTTATATTTCTTCATGTATCTTTTTTTTTTCCTTCTGGACTATGAGTACGACCATGTATATTGGATCGACTCATCGTCGGGAAATTTCCGTTTTGGGGTTTTCAATAAAATCTAAAGGCTATCAATGTTTTGTGTCGAACTTGTTTTCATCCTACATATGTTAAAGTAGTCATGGGTCAATATCGGCCCCTCGTGGAATATTATCTCACAAACCGGTGGAGTTTCATCCTAAAACCAATTGGTGATAGGAGGAGTAACCCACCACCTTATAAGTTATAAACCCACCACTTTATAAACTAGTCTCCAATCTTCTAATTCTTCAATGTTTTTGTCATTCTTTTCTTGTCCTGTTTTAAACGCACAGTGGCCCTTTCTGCGGCGAATAAGAAAAAAAACAAATAAAAAAAATTTAACGTACGGGTAGTGGAAAGAATTAAAAAAAAAGTAGAATAGAGAATATAAGGATTAACAAAAAAAGTAGGAGTGAGAAAATAGAAAATGATAAAGATTAACAAAAAACAAGAGTGATGTCCCAAAATATACTCTTGTTCCTATTTAAACTTTCTTCTCCCTTTTACAGGGTTTCGACTTTGTTCTTCCCATCCCAAAATATTACAGTTTTTGTCGAGAGAAAAATTAGGGAGGCAACATAAAGATGTTGGTTAAGATTAGATTTTAAATTTATTTGCTAAATAAATCGTAAAGTATTATTTATTATTTCTTCTTTTGGAGTGCGCAAAAGGGAGAAGAAAGTTTAAATAGGACCAGAGGGAGTAAATGGTAGTCGACATAACATTCGAGGCAATGATATTGATAGATACAAATCTCTTCTCACGCACATAATCTCCTGCAAAATGGAAAATAATGAAGCAATAATATCTACTTCCACAACTCACTATTGAAGCACCACCAGTTGAAATACAATAAAAAAAATGCGGGGTTTTAGACAGTGGACAGAAGATTGTCAAGACGAAATATACGACTACAATCAGGATCTTCAAATTCAGAGGTCGAGGAATTAAGGAAGTTTTCAAAAGGATACTCAAGGTGGGGAACTGCAAGGTGGCACAGCCTAATGACGGCGAGGAGACCCTAGAGATTTCAGATGACACGGGTTCATATGTAAGATTGCATATTTTGTGATTTTCATACCTTATCACTTATAATTTCCTTTCTATATTTCTTAAAAATGTGAACTTGTACCAATCTAATAACATTATTTTTCCCCTATGAATCCAATTAGTTTTTTGTTAAATAAAAGTCACCTAAAAAAATGTCACATATTCCTAGAATTAGGGAATATATACATAGCACTATTAGAACTAATTCACATAAACATTTAAAAAAACTCGTGCATAGCAAGGATTCATAAGCTAGTTTGGTAATAAAGACGACGGATAATTCGGGTGCATGACTAGCCCATTTCATTACCTGATACTTCACTGTACGTTCATTCGGAAAATTGGACCCTTTTTGCCAAAATGGTGTAATCCTAATTAACCATTCTATTGCAAGCTAAGGCCCAACTTCTCTTTTAGTCATGACAACCGATAAAATCCAAACTAATTTCCAATTTGGAGCAATCATAAATATAAATATTATATGTTATATTATTAAAAATCAATAATAAATTACAAGGAATTGGTGGGGAGCCGAAATACGATCTGAGCCCTCACACCCTCTGCTATACAAAAACCAATCTTAGTAAAAATATGAACTGCAGCATGCGCATCAATATTCAGCGTCCTGGAGAACTGTTGAATCCGTTTAACCAGATCAACAACCGTGAGCTCCAACTTTTACACATTCTCAAATTGGGGATCTTAATCATTTCATGAGTTTAAATACTAGACCACGTAAGCAGAAATGTTACCATAACACAAGAAAATTTTCCCCGTGCCCACCAATCAGGCTGCCAACACCACCACCACCACCACCACTCTGTGTGAATCGTTTCAACCGCACCTCAACCCTCACCCACCCATAATACGAAATTCTGTTCTCCTACCTCCCCTCTTTTACTTCTCTTCTCCAACTAAGTCTCTGACCAGGTTGACATGCCACTGGTTTCAAGTCCTATCTAGTGTCATCCCTACCTTGTTAGCTATGAAAAGATTTTGACCCTTTAAAAAGGAACTCATTTAGACGATCTCGGACACAACATTTTATTAATTATCATTATCTAACCCAAATCTTTGTCAGTTTGTCACCCATACCTTTAATTCCACTTTCGACTATGAGTGTCAATGTGTCATAGGATAAAATAGTAGAGTATTATTCACTCCACAAACCAAGGAGCGATTGTTTTAAAACATTTAGGATGGATCATATCATTGATATTATGAAATCCAATTGCAGACTCTTTTCTACCTGTGGATAAGTGGAATTGCAGACTCACAGAGTCTCATACTAATTCATAAAATGATTCCTTATCACCTAAATTTTCGTCGGTAGAACCCTTATACTTGAAACGTTATATTATGATGTGATCTCAAATAATTTTTTCTTACACGAGTTATTATTTTGCATTATCCGAGTTATATGTTTGTCGAACATGTTTCGTGATTCGTAACTTCATTGATAAGCAATAACGAATTTAATCGTACATCACTCCTCCTATATATGCGGCCATGCCATCTCCCTCACAAAGTCACACAACTCACAAGTTGTATTCACTCAAGTTGGGACGTGGGAGTGTACCATAAATGGAGTGATCCTGATCCATTTGCAAGGCCCACTCAGCATTATCCATCAAGTCAATGGTAATCCGGAAATCCTAACCCGGCCCGTGTTGTATTTGAGAGCGACTTTCGCAAAGTCTTATCCGACAAATCGACAATTGGATTCATGACTTTTGTTGTCTTAACATAGGACCAACACGCACCCGTCCAATTCTACAACTTGGTCTTTCAAAGGATATTGCCCATACTCACATTGCCCGTTTACAATTCCCAAACTTTTTCTTCTTTTAAACTCCAAAAATATGAATTTTACATTTTTATACCTCTGTGTTTGAAATGTTCTGTTTGATAAGATTTAATGAAATGAGTATTCAGATTGAATCGGATCAAATAACGATCTAGCCTATTGGGGGAATTGAAATTGGGAGGAATTGAAAATTGGGGGAAATAAATTAAACTGGGGGAAATCAATAAAATTAGAGGGGAATAGAGGGAATCGAAATATTGGAGGGAAATAAGAAAAAAATAGGAGGAAAAACGACGAAATATTGGAGGGAAATAAGAAAAAAAATAGGAGGAAAAACGACGAAATATTGGAGGGGAAAAAGTCAATGTCGGAATAGCTAGTCAACATGCCATTTGGTAGGAATTTGATTAAAAAAAAGGCACTTTATAAGGTAGGAAAATATATTTTTGGATACATAAGGTAGGAAAATGGAAGACTTGGAATATATAAGGTAGGATTTGGAAATTTATCCTTTAAAATAGGGCTAGGTTTTCTAAAAACTATTGAAAGAGACATCACTACAAAAAAAAAAGAGTTCAATAGTAAGAAGATTTCTACTAGTAATTTAAGGCGATGTTTGGTAAAACTAGCTGAACGCTGAAATAGAAGCCGAATGCTGAAATAGTAGCTAAAAGCTGAAATAATAGCTGGAAGTTTTTCGCTAAAAGTATTAAGACAGTTTGGCAGAATTAGCTGATATAGAAGTTGATATATATAAAATTACATAAAAATACATTATTTATATTTTATTTTAATAAATAATCGAGGGTAAATTAGGAATGAAATTATGATAAGCTAGCTTATTTTAAATAAGTTACAACATGTAACTTATTTAAAATAAGCTATCTTATTATTTAAGTTAGTGGTGTTACCAAACCAACTTATTGGATCAAAGAGTTTAAAAAAGTAGTCAAATAAACTAATTTGGCCAAATAAGCTAGCTTATTATGCATGACAAATATAGCATAAGCGTTTAACCTTCACTCCTTCACACGAAAGCTTCTAGAAGTCTAAATGTTCAAACTTCAAATGATGGAAATGGAACAAATGTTATGGACCATCGGCATGACAAGTACGTAGCCTACTGCCCCCACAGATATATTTGGAGTCTTCCTCTTGTTTTTGTGAAGGAAAATGAAAACAGCTGCCCAAGTGTGCTGTTGACGATTTTGCAACCGCAGTAACTGCACAAGCTGATGAAAGCGGTGCACATGGTTCCGTGGTTTGACGATTTTTGCAAAGCATTTCACTATCCTTCTAGAATCTCAGAGACAAGGGCCCCCCCAAAAAGATCTACACGAGTGGTAACAGTTAGAATAAAAGAAGCAATTCGAAACTTCTATTTTTATGGTAGAATAGTCTATTCTAGGGAGTACATAATATCTCAATTCATGAAATGTGGTAGGATCGTTATTTTACTCGACTTAAATAGATTTTTATCCCAAATTTCATGTAATAAGCGACACTAAAAGCTCGTATACAAATAAATGTAATATACGGAGTATACTCGTAATTAACATGAAAGACCAAGTGAAAGGTAATACGTACAGGAAAACAGGAATATAATAGGAATATGTCGTATTCCTCTATTAAAAGGGACACAAAATCCTACACAAGTCCCAATTCAAGTAAAATCAACTTCAAACTCAATTCTCTAACAAAAAAAAAATCAATGCTTAATAATCACGTCATCTTTTGCTTAATCAGTTTACACAAGAATGACAAGAACTTATGCTGGATATCGTTAAAACATACAAATTTCTCATCCTATTTCAAATAAGCAATGTCAAAATTAAATGATCAATTATTAAACTGAATTATTAGATTAAAAAAATTTCCAAAATCAGAATTTAAAACATTTAACACGTTTCGACAGCCAACGAAACATTCTCAAAATCTCGACTCAATCAAGTACTCCCCCCATAAATCTCCAATCACACTTCACTTGTCCACTACTTGATCCACATGACTATATTCTCCGAACGTTCATTTCTTTGTCTAATTCCTCAAATTAAATAACGAATTAATAACGAACACCCACCGACTTTCCACCCCACACGGAACACACACCCCCGGGTTAACTTCACTCCCGCGGGTTCACAAACAAACCGACCCGTCGCTGACTCAGACACACGGCCCACCTTTTGGATCTATCCAATGGATAACCCATCAGCTGGGCCCACCAAACCCAACTAAACTGCCGTTAATTTTTCTTCCATTATCTCCTCTATATATACCTCGAAAGCTTCCTCTACAATCTTCATATTTTTCTACTCTCATCTGTCTCCCACCATTCGAATCGAAAAAAAAATACTCAATGGCTTGTGCAACAACATCGACATCTTTTCACTCTCTCTCTTCAACCTCCTACACCAATCAAATCTCTCCACGTGGATCCCGCCCTCACTTCGCCGCGTCTTTCGGTAGAAGACGATCCATCCCCTCAATCTCCGCCGTATACGCCACCGCCGATGCGAAAACGAGCAACAACCACCACCTCGCCGTCGCCAAGACGTCGTCGTTTTACGAGCTCCTCGGTGTCCAGGATTGCGCCACGTGTAAGGAGATAAAGGCGGCGTACCGGAGGCTGGCGAGAGCGCTCCACCCTGACGTGGCAGCAACGTCATCCGCCGACGAGTTTATCCGCGTCAACGAAGCGTATTCCACACTATCAGATCCAGCTAAGAGGGCGGATTACGATAAGATGCTCTTGTTTAAACGGCGTCGTTCGGGGTACTCGCCTAATTATTGTTACTCGTCTGCGAGTGGTGGGTCTGGTAATAATAATAAATATGGAACGACGTCGTGTTCGGGATTTTCGGGTTATACTCGACGCACTTGGGAAACTGACCAGTGCTGGTAGATTAATTAAAACATTATTATAAGATTTTTTTAGATAATAGAATTAGGGAGTTATAGCTGATCAATTGCTAATCTCACTAGTTGAATATGTAATCCGCTTTTTTTATGGATCATATTATATACTATAGTTCAACAAAATGTATTTAATAGGTAAAAATGTTAATTGTCATTGAACATATTTCGAATTTACAAAGGCAATTACTGAGTACATCACATACGTGTTATATGAACCTTTTTATTTTTATTTTTTGCATGCTAGCGTTAAATCGTTATGTCGTCCTCAATTTCGATTTGAAAATTGCGTTTTCACCTTAATAACGGAAGATACAAGTCGATCTAGTTGATCTATTATTGTTATTCCGTATTTGTTTGCGTGTGACGGTATGAGTATAGTGTTGAACATGTTGGCTACTTGGAGTGATTGGTCATTTGGTGGTAATACTTTGGGACTTTCCTCTTTAGTACTCCGTAATTAGCATTATTATTGTTGTAAATTTGAAGTAATCAAAACTTTGGTACTTTCTTCTTTAGCAATTAGGCATTAATATTGTTGTAAATTGATGTGGTGAACGAGTTATATATGCAAAGCGCCAATAAAGCCTTCATACCATGTGTAATGTGTTCTACACCTCATGCGATGTTAATGGCTGGACAATCGAGAGCTTGGTTTTGAAGTTGTCTAAGCCATAATTTAATTATTTATTCATATTTTGTTCTTGAAGCTTAGCTCATCACTAATCTAATGTTTACGCTAATAAAAGGGCTCACGACAAAGCATGTGACAGGATTATACTCTTTGACATGTCCTCGATTAGGGATCTAGGCGACTAGGCGTAGCAATCGGTTTGGTTGGGTTAGATTGAGTTATGTGGGTCTGTCTATTTGTCGAGATGCATGCCGCGCTCATTTTGTTACAGTCACTGTCTTTCGAGTATGATCAGATTTATCTCGGATTAACATTATACGGAGTATTTAGCATAATATATCCTTGAATTGTTCTCGAGTTGCTTCAAATCATCATAATCATTCGATTTGGTACATCTAATGCTACGAACATGAATATATGAGGATTTGAGTCCTGAACAACTCTCAAAATGGTTGATTATTTAACTATTAGGTTGACCTTGATTCTTACTGTATAAGTGCTTACGCACATACTCCGTAAATAATACAGAGTACTCAATTTAAAAAAAAATCACATAGTTAGCTTTGCGCCTTGCCGATTTCATAATTAAAATCATCTATCATGTAGACCTCGTATTACATTCATTGATATGACACGATACAAATCATAAGAATCACAACCTTACAAACATTGATTAGATTCTAGATTAAAATGCGTCAAATACATTGATTACAATTTTGACTTTAAGATTACATTGATTAAGAATCTAAATGAAAGGGCGCCGAAATCAATTGGGACACGGTATACCCATGATCCACAAAACCCATTCATGTACAGATGTACTTCGTCATTTGGATAAGCCCAACCCAACATTTCATTTTAACCACATTCATCTCACATCCAACACGGACCCCACCCGACTTCCCCACACAAATTACCCGCGGTAATTTTTTTTTTTTCCTATATAATTCCGCGCGAATCCAATCAAAAGTTCAAAACAAATAAACCCACAGTAAAAAAAAATGACTTCCACAGTAAAAACAATCTCACTCCACTCTCTCTTCTCAACCTCGTCACGTGACTCACGTGACACCCGAGGCCGCTTTCGACATTCTTACGTCACATTCGGGCGGGGGACCATACCAACCATCTCCGCCGTCGTCTCCACCGCCACCGCCGATTATTATAGGACGGTCCATCAAAGCGGCGGCGGCTCTTTGTTTTCCTTGTATGATGTGTTGGGTGTCCAGGATGGTGCCACGTGTAAGGAGATTAAGGCTGCGTACAGGAGGCTAGCGAGAGCCGTTCATCCTGACGTCGTCGCTGCTTCTAAATCCAACGGTTGTCGTCACAGAGACGCATCAAATAATGTGGAGTTTATCCGCGTGAATGAGGCGTATGTGAGGCTGTCGGATCCTGGTAAGAGAGCGGAGTATGATGAAACGCTGTCGTTTAAACGCAAACGCCGTTACAATTATTCAAATGTTACCGCGCCTAAAAATGGTACGAGTACGACGCCGTATTCGAATACTAGTACGCGACGCTCGTGGGAGACTGACCAGTGCTGGTAGATTTTTTACCTGGCTAATGTTTTTATGTCACTAATTATTATCATATCTTTGATTAATCTGTCAATTTTTCCTAAATTCCTTAAAAATTCGTGGGTTGTAATTAAATCAATAATCGAAATGACAATCATTTGTCTACGTTCAAGCCAAATCAGGTTTATAGTAAAAGTTGGAAATATGATTGAAATCGATGCCATAAAAGTGATAAAACTTAGATTAAATCGTCTCCAAAAGCTGATGAGGCTTAAATGTTGTATTTGTTCTCAGTCTCATTTGCAATATAATTTTCCCTTGTACATTTATACGAAATTGCCAACTCACTGTATCATTTTGCTATTCGGCTTAAATTACCATCAAGTGTCGCGAAAAATATCTATTTCAACTCTACTCGATATAAATACAAAACCTAATCATTACAAAAGTCATTAAAATATATTTCAACTCTACTCAACATAAATATTCAACATATATATTTATTTCAACTCCACTCAGACATAAAAACCATGATGCCTAGTCTCTAGATTTCCTAGATACAAATGATTTCAAACTTGAGGTCAGTTTATTGATTAATTCCTAATTGTGCCAAAAATGAACAAACATGGTGTCGTGGTGTAGTTGGTTATCACGTCAGTCTAACACACTGAAGGTCTCCGGTTCGAACCCGGGCGACGCCATTTCCTTTCTTTTTTTCCTCATTTCATCTCTCTCATGTGAAATTCCCATTTTACCCTCAGATCTCCCTCCATTTCTTACCCCTCTCATCCCCTCAAAAAAATCGTTACCTTAGCCATGGCGCAAGTAATACTACGAGCCGCAGCCGCCGCCGTCGCCGTGACCCCACCACGATGGCACCGCCACTTCCTGAAAACAACCTTATTAGCCGCCACACCGCAGCGGCGATTCGCCCACGCGAGGGTGGCGGGGGCGCTGAGACTTCCACGAGAAGCTGAGGTGGAGAAGAAGAAGAAGAGTGAGAAAGAAGAGGAGGAAGAGAAGAAGAGAAAGAGTAGAAATGACAAGAAGAAGGAAGCGAGGGAAGCTGTAGGGTGGGGTATGGACTTGGCTTCCTTTTCCATTCCCCAAATCAAACGCATTCTCCTGTCAGTTTCCCCTTTCCCCCTTTGTTTCTTTTCATTCTTCATTCTTATATCTTACGCTTCCTTCATTCTTATTATATCTTACATTTCCATCCATCATTCTTAGTATATGTTACGTTTCTATGTATGTATGTATGTACGAGGATTGGGCAAGACGGTTACAGATGACTATTCATGTTAGCCGACCCCAAATCATTTTAGGAATAAGGCTTTGTTGTTGTTGTTGTATTTGGTGGAGAATTGAGAAAAAAAAATGGGTTTGATGAGGGTTTTAGTATGGGAATTTGAGAACATGTGATTGGATGGGCAATTCCCCCCCCCCCCCCCATCTCACCTATCTGATCCTGATGTGTAATTGGTTTTCTGAATTGATATTGGTGGAAATTTGGAGTAGTTTAAGAAGAAGAATTTACATTTACGGGATCGGTTTGTTGATTGTATCTACTTTGATTAAAAGGGTGTTGTTAGGTGATGAGTTTGAGATGAAGAGGGCATCGCATCGATCAAATGGGTTTGTTTAAATTGTAGGGAGTAGGCACTGGACTGGTCGAGGTGTTTGTGGTGTTTTGGGACATTCAAAAGTTTGATGTTGATACTCAAAGATCTTTTATTTTGTGGAAATCGGAAGTAGATTAGGAAGTGGGCGTTGCATTGATCATTCTTTGCTATTGGGTTTGTTTATTTATTGGGGTATCGGATCAAGTTTATGTTCCTAAGATCTTTGATGTTTTGATTTTCCGATATATGAATTGGAAATTGCTTCTGCTTGTTTAATCTCGAGTTAATTTCTTTTGCAGGGCAGCTTCATTGGAGAAAGAAGTATTTGAGGCTCTGGTCCTAGTTAAGGTGGGTAAAAGTTCTGCTCTTGGAGTTGAATTTTTGATGGGTTGGGCTGAATTGAAGCTAGATTGTTTGTTTTAATGATGCAGAAACTTGGACCTGATGTCAAAGAAGGAAAAAGAAGGCAGTTCAATTATATAGGTATGTGTTTTGTCCATGGTCTAATTTATGTGCTACAATCTTTTGTTCCACATTATGTATATTTATGTGCTTGGCTACATAGCATATGATTGATCTTTGTTTATAGGAAGAATCAAACTCCCTTTTGCTCCGACAGTTTGGTGTTATGTGGATACCTGGTTATCTGCGTGTGTTGTTTTTTTTGCAATGTCGTACTTTATATATGAGGTTGGAGGATAGAATTGATTGAGTTATGCAAATTTGTGGTATTAACTGTTTGTGATTGTCAAATGCGTTACTTTTGGTATTCTTGGTCTCCAACATGTTCGAAGATTCAGGCATTTTGTTCTTATGGGCATTTGGTTTTGTAGGGAAACTGCTAAGGGATGCACAACCAGATTTGCTTGGAGCTTTGATTCAAGCTACTAAAGACGGTGACCTGTCTAGGTTCCAGTCCATAGCTGATTCTGTTAAACTGGATAAAGAAATCCCTGAAGAAGAGTTCTATGAATCTGAATCCGAGGAGGAACCTGAGGTGCTTTATGTGTATAAATATCTGTATTGCATGGATAGCTTGTATGAAATTGTGTTGTAACCTCTTTGGAGCTCCTTCTACTGTTGCTCGATCTTTTGCCAGTGAATGTAAGCTGGCTCAGTCAAGAAATTAGAAAGCTTGTCTTCATTACTGCCCTCGGTGGCTTCCCTATGCAACGCTACCCTCCTCCCAAATTGAAACGGCATGTTAACATGATAGGGTAGATAAATTCTGATCAACTTGTCTAGATGTCCACTGCAGGTTGAGTTGATCACTTCATCATAACATATGACATTATTTAAGCCTCAGGGAAAGGCTTTTTGAAGGACTGGTGATTAATATTTCCGAACCTTGATGCAAAGTAAGGAAGCACAGGGGTGAGGGAGTGTTAATTTACTTCAGGAAGTACCAAACAAGTAGTTTGAAAAGTATAGATTTGTATTCAGTCTGAGGTCTACCCTTGTGGTGGACATGATTCTTGTCAACTTTACTATTAAGTATTAACCCGTCTGTACCCTTGTAGGACTTTATGGCGTTTCTGTGCCAAGAGATTAGTTCCTCCGTACACACACCTCGAGTTTACTGATAATATCACAAGTCATATCCATCTTGGGAGTCAAAGTAATTTGAGGAATAAGTAGGAAGATTTGATCTTGTATGCTGTTCTCTGTGTGTGTGTGTGTTTTTTTTTTTTTTTTTTTTTTTTTTGTTTTTTTGACAGAGTGTTCTCTGTGCTTAAGGTAGGTAATCATGTGAATCTGAAAATGTAAATTGCTACTTGTACAGGATTCTGGCGATCACATAATCCTAGCAAGTAGATGGTATGATGGTTTCATAAACAAGGATATCCAGATAAGCAATGAAGTTTATTCTGTTGACAGTGTGGAGTTTGATCGCCAGGTGAGTTGGTAACACAAGTTTTATTTTTAGTTTCATGTGAAGCTGATTTATGTATTTACTATTTAGTAGTAAAAAGTAATTTCAGTATGTTTGTTTTTGTATGTGTGTGATAGTAGGGGACTAGGGGGGCAGGGGGGGTGGTTTGAGGGTGCCATCAAGCGACCTCAAAATTTGATTTCTATAAGTTAATATTGGAATCTAGCCCCATCAGCATCTAGCTGCTGATCTGTTCTCTTGCTTCAAACTGTGAAGGGGGCATCATAACCAAGCTTCTGTAGTCCAAGGCTGTGCTGTATATTGTGCACTCTTGGACCTTATGAGCAGTTAATGGGAACAAATTGTTAGGACTTCTGTCCCATATGTTGTCAACGTGTAACTTGATCAAGAATTGGCATAGCAATCAAAATGTTTTTAGAAACTTAAGTTTAGGTGTTAATTTTGATTATTGAGAAACTTGACTATTAATCTGGAACAGGAAAGCCCCTTGGGCTATGGGAATCTTCTATAGATATGCTAGCATTGTTTAGATTCTTGAAGTGCATAAATACAATCAGTGAACATAATGAAAAGATTGTTGATGCGGCGAAGATCAACCTTGTTGATCTTTTTGAGAAGGAACTCAGACTAATTGGACAAGGAGAAACAATAAGAGATAGAACATAAAGTCATAAATAGAGCTAATTATACTTTCCCTAATCTTCATGAATTTATGTGAATTGTGAATACAGCAGCATTATAATTGCTCGCTATAATTCTGTCATCTTTAATCATACAGTTGGTTACCATGGAAACAGCAGTTAATTTCATATAAGCTCACTATTAGCACCTCTGAATCAGTGCCTGCTTTACATCCACCTGTATCCCCATCACTTCTTTGGGTAGTCACCGTTAGTAGTTATCCCCCATGTATCAGAATCCATGCTGCTAAAATATTATGCAGACTCCTCCCTTATCCATTATCCTTCTTTGGCTTCCCAAGTCGACTCCTTGTTCCTTCTTGAAGTCAAAGATACTGAACTTGTAAAATGGCATATTGCCTCCTATCTTCTACCATGACTATCCTACTGTGTCGTCTTCTTTGTCTACCTATGTGAGTTATTGTACTCTCGAGTTTATTGACGAAAAGCATGAGCAACTCCCTCCTTGAAGAAGTATATATTTTAAAGATTTTTTCGAAACCACACCTCCGGCCCCAACTGATGATTAAAAACATTGGTGTTAATAAACTTATAAAGTAACTGATACCTAGATTTCTATTCTTCCATATATGAAAGAGGACTCACATAAAGATGGTCAAGAGTTTCTTCGTGGTGTCTTTGAGCACACTTCTCCGCAATCTGAAATCCTTCGTTGCTAAGCCCTGGATTATATCAAATGAGGGCATGCAAAGGTTCTCCGTGATATAGTTTTGGACCAAAAATGACCCCGTTGCAAAAATGGCTCGACTTTTGTGGTATCACCTAGAGATAATATTATGGGGTTTAGCAAAATATAAGAGCCAAAAACTTATGGTAGGTTCCAAAATCAACAGAAAAAGCACACTAGCCTCAACGGGGATATCAACATGGACCTCATATCCAACAATGGCACTCTAAGACTGCCCATGGTAAACTTTTGACATTATTTGGCTACTTTCCAAAATTGGTTTAAATTGAAGCGCTTTTCGGCCCCAAATGAAAGGGGTTAAAGAACTTACCTAACAAAGGAACAAGTACCTGATCCAACACGGGTACTCAAAATCAGCGAAAAAACGCACGCTAACCTCGAGGCCCTCATGTGTGTCGAAGAGGCTTAATGAACTTCCTCATAGAGGAACCGGCACTCATATCCAACAAGGGTACTCCAAGGCTGTTCATGGTAAAATTTGAGAACATTCGGCTACTTTCAAAGTGGTGAAATTGGCCGAATTCGAGTACAGCATCCACGGTTATTGGCCCAAAACATCCCCAAAACAAAAACTGCTCAAATTTTTTAGGAAGTCCACTTAAGTCATATTATTGGTTGAGCAAAATATTAAACCAAAACCTATGGGTAGGATCCGAAAATCAGCGTAACAAACATGCTAGCCTCCACAGTCCACTGAACTTCCCTAGCAGAGGAACCAACCAACCAGGATAACCATGATGATGTATGCTGTAAGCCATTTAAAAACTTCTCTAATAGAGTAACCACCCCCTTATCCAACTAGGATACTTCAAGGTTTTTCATGTTAAAACTTTTCGTAACATTTGGTTACTGGAAAAAAAGTGCTCAAACAGTTCGTGGCTCAAAATTGTCTCGGACCAAAAACTGTTCAAAATTTTGTGGAAGCACGCGGAAGTAATATTAAGTGCTGAAAGGGCTCACTGAACTTCCCTAGCAGAGGAACCAACCAGGGTAACCATGATGATGTATGCTGAAAGCCATTTAGAAACTTCTCTAATAGAGTAACCACCCCCTTATCCAACTAGGGTACTTCAAGGTTTTCCATGTTAAACTTTTCGGAACATTTGGTTACTGTAAAAAAAGTGGTCAAACAGTTTGTGGCTCAAAATTGTCTCGGACCAAAAACTGTTCAAATTTTTGAGGAAGCAGGCGGAGGTAATATTATATGTTTTAATAAGATATTAGGGCCACAAACCTATGGTAGGTCCCACAATCGGCAAAAATTGCTACCATCAACGGTCAACTGATGACGTGTGCCCAGGGGGATGAACTTTCCTAATAGAGGCACCAGCACCCAAATCCATCAAGAGCACTCCAAGGCTGACCAGAGTAAAAATTGATAATTTATAGAAAGAAAATGGTCCAAATTGACCAAAACCGAAGTATCACGGTTTTTGGCCAAAAATGGTCTCAGGTGAAATTTATGTGGAAGTCTCAAGGGGTCATATTAAGGGTATTTGCAAAATATTAGAGCACAAAAATCAACAAAAATCGCATGGTAACCTCAACAAAAGGCAGAAACTTCCCTAACAGAGGAACCATCCCCCATATCCAACAAGGGTACCACTAGGTTCTCCAAAAATTTATTCCATGTTTTTTGTCTCAAAATTGTCTTGGAGTAAAATTGGCTCAAAGTTATTGTGGAAGCACCCGAAGGTAATATTATGAGATGATTCGAACTTTCAGTAGATATAAAAACAGGTAAGAGGTAATATATAATACTGTCAGAAGCTTTCTTCATGTCAATCTTCGGTGTTGCAGAGGCTATCTTATGTATACTCTTGTTCTATTCATGAAGAAATACTCTGGTGACAATGCAATAATTGCTCATGAGCCTTCCACCCAGAAAGCATTTAGATAGTCTGCCATATGGCCCTTCGCCCTTTGAATGTGATTCTAGTGACACTACGCAACACAGTTGTGAAGAACATTCCAGAAATTAATAGGTCCTAGTTGTGCCACTTGCTACAAAGTCAGTTTTTGGAATGACAGTAACCATCGTTCTGTTCAACCTCTTATAGACTCAGAATGTGGAAACGGAAAACAGGTTTAGTAATCTCATCTCGTAGAGGAGGCCAAATCATATAAATGAATTTAACTGTGTATCCAACTTGCCCTGAAGACTTAACTTTGACCATTGAGCTGTGAAGGCTTTGTTCAGCCAGTGACATTCAGCCTCTGAAAATTTGGGTCCAACTCTAATATTAGGCTTGTTTCTGGAGGAGAATTTAGACATGTTCCAGAAGTGCGAATCTGTATGAACTGATATGCGATCCTGCTTAGGCTACCCCCATGGCTTGCTCGCTAACTTTCGAAGTTGTTGTCTCATTCACTGTTAATCAAAATAAGGCTTGCTATTATGTTCCCCTTCAGCTTAACCATTTGAATTTTGATATTTGGATGGATCAGAGAGATATATTATGCCAACTATGAAGCATTTGAATCTGGTATCGAGTTTGGGATTCATCTCTTTCCTTCTATAACATATTGGCAAATTTCTCCGGTTCACTCCCCACCGCGTCCTATTTAACTATCCTTTTGTCTCAAGCGTCCTGGGAACTACAAACCCTCCTCGCAAAAGCCTGTGGTGATGATATGCCATGTGTGGGATAACAATTATCAATCTGCAGAAGCTAACATTTGACCTAACTTAGACTTGTTGATTAAATCTGTTCATACAAGAAAATTGAATCAGGAATTTTGATACTTGAAAAGTGATTCTGGCCTATTAGGTTCCTTCCACAGGAGCTCAATTAAGCTATTGATGTGATCTTGTGCAAGGGAATGGTCTTGCATTAGCCAAATAATACGAGGGTAGATTCCTGTAATGTACAATTTCGGCAACATTTGAAACTAGACCAGCAGCCCAGTAAGGCTGTTTGTAACCGAGCTTGAGCATTTAGAAAAGGTGACGACTGACAAAATGTAGAGGAGATAACCTCGTCCATCTTTTGGGGCTGTTTGTTTCACTTGCCACAACTTAAGGCAAAAATATTAACTTCAATGTTTTTTTTTCGTTTTTTTTTTATTATTTTTTTGTATTGTTGGACCTAAATTCTCAGATATACTGCCATGCAATTTGGCCTGTTGAGGATATATCATACATTCTGCAGGTGCTGAGTCTATTGTCTTTGTTCATTTGGTGATGACTTGGGGATGGTGAATGACTAGTCTCTGATGTTCTCTGATATAAAGCTCTCAGAGTCTCAAATGGGCGTTCTAATGTATAAAATGTGTATATACAGGAGTTGAGGAGACTTGTCCGGAATGTCCATTCCATGCAAGATCGTGAGAAAGGTGTTGCCGATGACTCACGAGAGAGTGCTGGTTTGGTGGCTGCTAAGAAGTCGTTGAATCGTTTCCTCCTTTCTCTGGCAAAACGTTTCTCGGCCACCCAGCATGTAGTTTTGTAATGTATAGTAAACTAGTATAGCTCATGTTTTTGTTCACGATCAGTTCTCGGTTTGCTTTCAACCGTTGTAATAGGGCATCTTAGGATAGAATAGAAAGTAATGAATCCAAATATTGAACTGGGATACAGAAGGAAGTTGATCACTTCCATATAAATGAGGGGTGATTAGATGTTCCGTGTCACTTCTAATGTACTCCATTTGAATTTTGTAGTGTAATACACATCGAGCTAAGGCTGCAGTCTGTATTATAGTTTCATGTTTTCACCTTGTTTACGCGAATCAACTCCGATCACAAAAGAATAAATGTAGCTTCAATTGAATTGTGGATAGAAATTAGAAATCAAGGTCGAGCTGAACTTCGAAGATGTGAATTGTGGTCGACGTGGTATATCTTATATCCTCAAAAATTTGTGTTAGTCCGTCATACACAGGCAACACAGCCAGATTTTCGTCTACTTCACACTAGCAAATTTCTCACGCAATAAGCAAAATAGACCTGAATAATCAAAGGGTCCACAAGCCAAAACTTTGGTGGAGAGACCTTACAGTCTCAACTCTCAAGTGTAACAAAAAATACCACCAGTTGCAATGCTACAGCCTAAAGCTTTCAGTATTACGACATTTCGATAGATAATGGCAACATTGTAGTCAATACAGCTTCCAGGGTGTGCTTTAGGGAGGCAGTGGCGTGACAGTTACAACTTTACAAGTATATGACCTCTCCAAGACATGCCAAAATAAGACACGAGTAAGTTTCCACAATTCGTCACCAGGCAATTGCATTTACCTCTCCTCTTGAAGGCTCCAAACGGAAGCCTCTTGCATGAAAGCCGAGAATAACTGGTGATGAACTTCTTGTAAGATCTTGACTTTTGTCTCCAGTGTCAGCCTAGCTACAAGCAAGTCCACCGGCTGACAGCGAGAACTAGTTCATTCCTTCGCAGTTATCAACTGTGGTTCGTCAATAATGCCTGCGCTACAGCCCTGAACGATTCACAAGCTTGCTTCACATCAGATTCAGAGTGGCCAGCTGACACAAACAATCTGATTCCGACGGGCAATGGAGATCTATCAAGCCCTGATTTCTTTGAAACGACGACAAAGATGTTATGCTCCCTTAATAACTGCATTGAGTAAAAACTATTAGCTATATACAACAACAACAACAACCAAGCCTTATTCCCAATGATAGGCTAAAATCTAACTTCACGCAACATAACAACTACGATGAAGCGGAATAGACCTGATCGGCAATATCTTCAAGGAGCTGCTGGTCACTCTTCAGGGAACCCGTGGATTTCTTCAGTTTCAGAAAAGCTATAGGCGAATGAGGGTTGCTCACTATTTCAAGTCCTTGTACGCTCGATAAACCTGCAGTTTCTCGATTGTCAAATTGGCACAAACAATAAACTCATGCAGCTCGTGCACATTAATCATGATATAGGCAACTCTCAGAAGACAAGACAAAAGGACAATTTGGATTCTTCATGCCTGAAATCCAACCTATACAAAAATAGCTCTGGTGTCCCGGAGGATCATGAGTATTTGGTTCTCAGGACACTATTTTATTCAGTTTTCTTTCTTACATTTTCCTTCTTTTTCTCTTTTTTTTTTTTTTTTTTTTTTTTTGTATGATGAAACATAAAAGAAAACTCAAACTGAAACCTAGATACAAAGTGTTAGATCAAAGACGAAGTAGAGTTTCTGAATGAGATCATGTTCAGGGTTCTTAGTCTACTCGCTGAAAAGAATAATAACATACCGCTCCATAATAAAGCTACATTCTCCTTCAACTTTGCGATCAGATTAGGATTGTCTTCTAGAATTTCAACAGCAGATATTGCAGCACTTGCAAGGTATGGGGGCAAAGACGCAGAGAAGACATAACCTGAGCTGCTTAGACGCTGCAAGAAGATAAAGCCAAGTTAAACAAACTGTAGGGTGGTTGATCGAGGATCAATAACTTAGGTGCAGCATCAAGTACCAGCAAGTAAACAGCTACACAAGATAGAAAGATATAGTATACGAGTATGCTTTTGATAACACTTTAGCACTTCTTTTTACCTGGTGATCAATGGCTCTTAAATTCCCAGTACAGAAGCCTCCTTCAGCAGCTAACGAATGGCCCATAGCAGCTGTTATGATGTCAATCTTTTCAATCTGCAAACATCATCGCCATGGGTAAAACAGCAAACATGACAAACTCTAATTATGAACTATGAAAACTGTAAAAATAAATAAATATCAAAATATTGTACTACATACAGGAACTCCATAATACTCCGTGAGACCTCGTCCTGAATGACCTAGCACCCCGAATGAATTGCTCTCATCCATCACAAGACGGTAACGATATTTTTCCTTCAATTTAATTATTTCATCCAGAGGAGCAATAGCACCAGAGTTCTGCATGCACAAACAGGATAAGAACTTTCTCTTGGACTAAGTATCCCAGTCAAGGAAACAAAGAACAGTTATCACAAATTCACAATACCGATGTCCGAAAAATCAATGAATAAATATCCATATTAAATTCTTCAGGAAAAAAGAATAATGCAAAGGAATATTGACAGAGGTCTTCTGAAATATAAAACTTCAAGTCTAATATACATCAAGCCCATTAAAATCAACCCCATCTCCACTCCCTTTTCCCTCAGGGAAACATTGTTCCTCAAGAAGGCAGAAATCGAATAACCCAGTCCATACGCAACAAGCCCAAACACAGCTTGGACCGATCTTTAGTAACATACAGGAGAGTACAAGCATCAGGACAAGGACATATCTTTTGAAGACTAAACAACTAGGAAGGGAGTTATACAGACTTTTCAAAAGTGTCAGTCAATGCAAGTCTCTACTGTGGATCCTGTAAGCACTTCTAAGCTCCTAAATAGACCTGATTGGGGAAGGTAACAATTTAATTACCCCTGACATGGCCTTTTTCCATGCATCGCTTTGTAGAGAGTAGGGATGACAGCAAAACAAGCACATCATGAAGTATCATAGGGGCAGGGTGAATAGATTCGGGTTAAGGGGGAAATGTATAGACGAAACACCTTCCCTTCCCTACTTCAAATTGACTTGTGTTCCTTTCTCGCTGCTCGATTCTCTCTCCTCCATAGATTTTGCTTTCTCTCACGTCGACTCTTTATCCTTTAACTTCCATAACTATGGATAACCACAAAACATGTTCACTGCTCAACGTACATGGCATGATCATCTGTTATTCTGTTCTCTTGCCCAATGTTCTGGATCTACTTATATGGGCACAAATCAAACTGGAGACCAAAATCTTCATTATGATTCCAGATTAGTAAAGGTACCTCGTTTTATTAATTATGTTTCTAGAGTAGATGACTTCATTGGGTATTTTGATGGGACTTGGTAAAGATACTCATGACCCTTGACCTAATCTAACCCATTATAACCCTCCCTGTCCTATATTGAGCTTGACCTGACCTGTCCTGGCTCTATTTCCTTTAATCTAGCGGGCTCCAAGCTATTCTTCAGGTCTCGTAAATACCCAGAATGGACATGACAGACACAGCATGTGTTTAGAGGCAACTTTGATTTGGTTTTATTGCAGGAGTGCTAACGCACACCCTTACAGTAAATAGGTACAAGAGATGACAAGGTAACTTGGGAACTTGAAACCTCTACCAAGACAATAAGAGTTCAAGGACAACTATAAATACATTGTAATATTGTTGAATAAGACAAATCAATCATATACCGTTTTCAGTAGAAGTTGTTAGTTTATCAACATGTTACATATAGGGACTCGGGGAAAAGAGAAATGATGAAAGCAAATGCAAATTGACAAAAGAAACAGATACATTACTAACATTAGTCTTTCAATAATCTTCACATGTAAAAATATTCCGTATGGGCTTCACAACAGGGGGTGACACAATTCATATACATAAATAATTCACCACCTGAAGCCGGAAACTCGTACACAGGTAAAGGACCCAAAGCATTGATGGACCCACAGGATTACACCTATACTGTAGAGCGAGGGTTCTACGGAATCAATTATAGATTTATTTCATCCAACTATGACAGAAAAATACCATAGGGGTTCATTTCAAGTATTACCCTACCCCTACATGAATGATAAGTGCACGAAGACCCCCAAACAGGAACAAGATCTATTCTCTGTGATGCAAAGGAAGGGACTACAACCAATCAATTACCTGATAAACTGCTTCGATTACTATGTAACGCCGAACCTTCTTTGCTCGCTTGTTTTGTGTACTTATCTTCTCCAGAGTTGTTTCTAAGGATGCCATATCATTGTGCTTGAAATAAATAATCGTGCTTCTCGATAGATAAAGCCCATTTTGAATACCCCACTGAACCCCCTCATCCCTGACAATAGATTAACAGAAACACCCTTTGTAAAGAAAACCACATGAATGACTTGCACAAAATCATCAAAGCTTGAGAAACCAAAAAGAATCACATAGAGCAGAGAATGTGAGACCTCCTGCTCCAATATCTCAAAAAATATAGTTATCCCCCTCCCACACACCATCCACAAGACGTATTGTATCTTCTTCTCTGCGACAGTGCCAGGTTCCATCATATACCCAGAAGTCGTTTTCATTTTTTTATGAGAAGAAAGCGGTGTTTTCATTCCTTCTTTTTGTAATGCATTATCACAATCTTTTGCTTTAATTTTTCAGAAGTTTCAAACTTTGGTGAACTCATTTGTTTCACTGCCATGTTTCAATACTTTCAAGTTTTATTGCCTGCTTATGGTGGTTCAAATGGCGATTCATGTTAGCCGAGTGCTGACCCAAATCATTTTGGGACTAAGGCTTTGTTGTTGTTGTTGTAACTTGTAAGAAGAAAGTCTGTCCTTTTTTAAGCATGTGATGATGAGGAGTCCAAGCTACTGAGGCATGCAAGCCTTCCCAGATGCAAACTGAAAAAAGCAGGGTTAATTCCCAGTACTTACGCAACAATGATATCGCCTTTCTTAGAGAATGCTGGAATAGTACTGAAATTGGTCGAAAGACCATACGAATACAGTATTGCGTCTGGCGTTCCCAAAAACTTTGCGATTCTGGCCTCGCAATCTAAATGGACATCTACAAGCAGATAAAATCAAATAATACATTAAGATTCCAACTTCAGCTAAGACGAGCAACAAAGGCACAAAGCGATGATGAATGCAAAATCTTACCAATAGTTCCATAAAAACCACGAGGACCACATGAACCAACACCGTACTTCTGTAATGCAGTTGTACAAGATTCCTGTTGTAGCAAGCTAGTCAGGTTTGCTCAAACATCCAGCAGGAAAATATATTACACACACATAAGATGTCGCTTACATGTAACTTCTCGTGTCCTATCAACCCCAGATAGTTAGCTGAAGCAAAATTCACAACCTCCTTCCCACTGATAATTGTGTGTGGTCTGGCAGCACTGCATTAAAAAAATGTATATCCTTCAGGCTCTCATATGTTAAAATATCCCACAATAATGAAACAATAGCCTTGAAATGACAGACTTTAAGCAATATATAATATATTGACAACATCTTTATTCTCAACACCTGATAATGGCCACCTATCAAAAAATTGGTGGCCGTACAATCAGAACAAACTAAAACAACTGCTTCAGTGAAAAATCCTCGCTTGAAGGCAAATAAAAAAAAGCACAAACAAACACAGACTAATATAGTGAAAACATAACAGAGGACAAAGTTTCACCTTTCTAATACTGGAGGTTCACGCTGCATTTCTTCCGTGAGGGCAGGAATAAGGGGTTCAGGAGTCCATTCATCACACAACTCGTCTATTTCCTGAAATCACAACCAAATTATGGGCAAATAAGTTTGGCACAAAAAAACAGCTGGTAAAACATAAAACATTCGTTGAGCAGTAACTCTACCGTTCTTGAAAATTTACTGAAATTTCAATGATGATGACAAATGCATTTACACAAAATAGAAAACCTTCAAAACTGAATCAGGAAAAGCAGTATAAAATGCCTATCATTTTATTCTTTTAACTTCCAACCATACTTTGAGTCTGAGACAGCTATATCCCCCCATCTAGGTCAACGATGAGAAGCCAAGGAATAACAAGTCCGAGAGTACAATGAGTAACCTATTACATTTCACATAGTAGAGCACACGGACTGAGATGATCTAGGAAAATTGTCAAATTGAAATGGGGAGAAATGTTTCCGTTTCCAATGGAACTTAAGATTAACTATTCTTTGGCTTTGGGATATAATGGAACAAAGCAAAATGGCTCACAAAATTTTTTTCACTTCATATATTGTGAAGTAGCATTCAGTCGGTGCGATTCTTAGCAATTTTCATTATGGGTCATTCATAAGCATCCTCTTTATGTTTCCAACGTAGGGGGTAAGGCTTGTGTACATCCAAACCCCCCACCCTCCCCCCCCTCCCCCCCCCCCTCCCCCCCCCCCCACCTTATGGCGAGAGCCTTAGAGGGCTTGAGGCACTGGGGTAATGTTGTTATGTTGTTGGAAAAGGAGGTAAATAAGATCCATGGTCTACTTGATCTACTAAGTTAGATCTCCAAATATATTAAGCCATGATTAATTAAAAAACAGGACTTATACATGAACAAATATTGTACACACATTTTTTCTCAATATGCAAAATCCCCATCAAATTTCTCCTATGGACTTGAAAACCCGACCTAAAATTACCATAAGAGAGATGAAGAACGTCCATGGTAGTTTACAAGTGTTTTGAGCATTCGATGTTCTAGAATGAAAAAAGATACAGAAGAACAATGCCTTAGTACAAAAAAAATATGATAGCAAACTTCACAAGGAGGAAGCAATTCTACGACAACAATTCTGCAAATAAAATGACGATGAACATATTGTTAAGCTAACCAACCTTTTTTGTCAAAGGTCTCTTTGGAGGCTTGTAACTTTTCTGAGACAGTAGAAAAACAATGACGACACAGAGAAGCCCTTCCACAAACAGATGACCTTCAACCAAATCATGGGAAACATGTTTAGAATTTTTTCTAAAGCTATGTATACTAAATTCCTGGTGCCACAATAATGAAGTGTTGTGAACAAGACAATACCCCCAATATGTACTCCGAAAACAACTGCACGAGCAAAGGGCGCATTAAACGCAAATGTCACCCAATCTACCACAGCTTGCAATAGGTTACTGATAGATCCTTCCATTTCCAAAAGCATGCCCAATCGACAAGCATAAAGTATTTCCCGCGTTCTAAACCGCTACTATGATCACTATGCTTCCAACTCCTTTCAATAGATCAATTGTATCCAGAACTTTCAGTCAAGCAGCCTCGCTCGGACCCAATTACCGCCTGCATCAACACCGTTCCCTAATCAGAAAAGATCAGTATCACACCATCACATTCACAATACCTATCTCAAATTCAAAAAGGCTACCTTAATCCCTATCAGGGCAGTTTAGTAGATTTGAGGAATTGAGGGGCTCTATGCGAAACTTCAACTATACACCACCGCGAAATCAAAATTCAAATATTCTATCATAATTTCCAATTGAATCCCAATTCAATTACAACAAACCAAGTAACAAAACCCTCTGAAAAAATCCCACCTTGAGAAATTCGGCAAATCCCATCAATCAGATTAAAGTTTCTATCTTTAGCAACTTTTCTTCAAATTCCCCACTCAAACAAGACTAAACCCATAATTTCTAAACTATAATTTAACAATTGTAACGAACAGAAATCGTAATATAGAAGTTTGATCAAACAGAATAAAAAAAAACGATCTAATAACAAGGAAAAAAGTATGAAATTTACCTGTAAAAATTGCAATTAGATTGATTTGAAGATCCCAACTTGTACTAAAAATCAGTGATTAATCTCTCTTTCCCCAATTAACCTCAATTCGATTTCTAGAATCTGTTCGGAGAAAGATGAGGGAGGAGAGAGAAAATGTATGATGATGGGCTCAGAAACAAAAAAAAAATGGACAGAAAAGTCCAGATCGGTAGAGTCCTGGTCAAGATTGTCTTGCCCACGGTAAAATTATACTAGTACTCCGTATGTGTGTCGAGTTTTTATCGACTACCGTCTCGATTTACATCGCAAATCAATCGGAAATTAAAAAGACGTCGTGTTTCGAAAAAGTGATTGTATCAATGGTTAAGTTTGAGGTGTTTGAGTTCAATCTAAAAGTTTTTTTTTTTGAGGTCGACTTAAAAGGGGAGTGTTGTGGTTACAAAACACAGAGTAGATGGATTTCTACTCAAGAGAGAGCAAACTCGAAATGATTTATAAGGTCCATTATTGAGTATCGACTAAAACATGGAAATTGTATGTGACCATGCCGAAAATTCTTAAGGGGCCGAGTAATATGAGGATGGGCTTTTGCTCAGATTTGAACTGAAAGTCATTAACATTTTCTTCCGGAACAGTGCTTCACAACACTATCATATCGTTGTAAATATATGTTGGGTTTTTATCGACTAGCATCACGATTTACGTCGGGTTCAGAATATTTGCATCAATTGTAGAGTGAATCAGATTTTGAATTGTTTTCCTTTTAACTACTCCCTCCGTCCCATCTCAAACGCCCCACGTAAAAATCGACCTCTTATTGGGAAGGGTGTACACACTACTCGGTTAATTAAAGTTCCAAAAAAAATTGCATAGCAAGTTAGAGAAAACTTTAATCTAACTTGCTGTATAATTTTTTTGAAACTTTGATAAACCAATTAGTGTGTACAACCTTCTCAACACGGAGGGTATTTTGAGGATGGGGCGTTTGAAATGGGACGGAGGGTGCAGTGAATGAGAACACTAGGAACTCCTCCTTTCAACAACGATTAATATAGTACAAAATTGAACCACTACCATAATAAAGTTTTGAAGACCTCGTATAATTTCAAAACATCGTCTAATTCTTTCCAATTAGTTCAACGTGCGTATAAGAATTTGCAATTGACAACAGATTGTAGTACAAGATTGGAATTTTGGAGCAGTAGTTGAGCAGAATTTTATGGGCTGCCTTTAATTTTGTCAAACCAATGATATGGACTAGAGATATATGGCGGGCGTTTGGCCTGCCAACTTTTACGAAATACTCCCCATATAATGTGTCGCAATCTTTAGCACACGGCTTGCTCACTGCCATATTCTTGTACGGAGTATGAACTTCCATTGTACCTCCTCAGGGTTGGTTGTTAAATAGCCGAGGAATGCTATATGGCTATATATATGCAGCATTGTGCAACAGTAGTATGAGTAATTTTGTTATGTTTCGGCAAAGAACACGTTTTTCAAATACATTATACATACTACGGCAGTTGCATATTATTACAAATACAATCGGTATATGGTACCCCGGGGGTACGTAGCTCTAGGTACCCCCGGTTCAAGTGGTATATAATGAGTGAAAATTGAAAACTAATGAGTGGAATTCGGGAAGTAATGAGTGAAAGTTGGGAAATAATGATTGGAATAAAGTTGTATATAATGATTGGAAATTCAGAAATAATGATTGAAAATCAATAATGACTATAATGTTATATATAATGAGTGAAAATCGGAAGGTAATGAGTGAAAATTGAGAAATAATGAGTAAATATTGTAAAATAATGAGTGAAAGTACATAATGAGTGAAATTGAGAAATAATGAGTAAAAGTATATAATGACTATAATGTGGTATATAATGAGCGAACAGTTAACCGGGGGGTACGTAGTTCTAGGTACCCCTGGGGTAACTAATAATTTGTGCTATACAACGTTCTTTCCGACCATCACCTCCACTTTATTAGGTTACGTTTGATAGAACTTATGAAACGGTGAGCATATCATTTTAAGCTATAGTTCCACATATTTCGATATTATTTGCCTAAAATTTTGATTGTGATTTCACCTAAAATACCGGTTGTTCAGTGGGGAAGTACATCAACGCAAGAGCTGAGCTAGATTTTACGTACATTTATTTGACCTTTGAAACTTGAAAGACAGAAGTGAGCAAGTGACCCAAACCTTAAAATATCCCACCTTAATTAGGAATGTATGTGATTATGTGAATGTCAAGTCTTACATCCTCCGACTAACGAACAGAAATATCCGGTTTGGGAGGCCCAAACAAAATTAGGAAAGCATCGAAGCCCAAGAGAAATATCTACGCTTAGCAATTTTGTCTCGAAAACTCAATTCCCAAGCTAAGACTCGGAAAAAACAAGCTACACTCCGTGTCTCCGATCCTTGTTGTGCATATCAAAACACGGGACAACTCTTTTTTTTGAGGTCAAATGGGAAGGGGAAATTCATTCAAATCAAATCAACTTCAACAAGGAATAAAACACCCTCCGAAAAGTGGCTTACAAGAAAGACGTCCGACTCACATTGGGATATCATTAGTTCACAACGTGATATCATTACTAAAGGAATCATTGATTGTTTGAGTTTTCCTCGAGTTTTGGATGATTTAAATGTTTATCAAGTCGAAATAAACATGGTTCGGTTTGACCAATACCAAATTTCTAATATTCTGGTGATGATTCGAACCAAACTTACAAAACAATTACATTATATGTATTCATATCTATCTCTCTTCAATTGCTAGTCTATTCGAGTTTCTCTATCCTCAATTGCATTGGTTATCTATTAAAGATAATATTTGCAAACAAACAACTGCAGTATACCAACTATGACAAAAGTTACTAACTCTACTCTACTATAACAGTTACGTTTATCGAACAGACAAATAGCCGATGACACCTGTCAAACCGAGTTAGCTGCAGTGATACCAGTACAGTGGTACACTGGCTAGTACAGTACTACATTACAAGATTCATAACAACTTCCCAACGGAAACATGTAACACACACTGACACAACACTCCCTTAAGTTGGGGGGCTAAAACCGCCTAACGTTTCTTTCCCATTTTGTCCTCTTTATACCAAAACAAATTTCCCCTTATAAATACACTTCTTTTACCCCAAAAAAAATCTCACTCTATCTCTCTCTCTTCCACCTTCAACTTAAAGAAGAAGAGAATTTGGTGATTTGGTCCTTCATTTCCCAACCCTTCTCTTCTTTCTTCTATCTTACGCTACTACACTACAACCACCACCACCCCCACCACCCTCTCTTCTCCGCCATGGCTCGCCCTGCTTTCATTTTCTCTCTCCTCGCAATTTCTTTGTACGTCCAATTATTCACAGGTAATCAATTACTCGTGGTAGGGAGAGTTCAGATGTACGCAACCTTATCATATCATAATTACCGAATTTAATAAGAATTGGCACTCTAAACTAGCTAAAAGCATAAGAATCAACAGCCCTATCAGTCGGTGAATATGGAGGAGATTCAGATATACGCAACCTTATCATATATCATAATTACCGAATTTTCATCACGTCTAGTAATTCTTACTCTAATTATCCACTTTTCACGACATAAAGGAGGTCCAAATATACGCAACCTATACAATTATTAACTTTTTACAATTGTGAAAACAGGTGAGACGGCCACATTCACCATGATTAACAGCTGCGCGTACACAGTTTGGCCGGGAATTCTATCCAACGCCGGCGTAGCGCCGTTAACCACCACCGGATTCTCTCTCCAGAAAGGCGAGTCCAAAGCAATCACGACGCCGTCCGGTTGGGGCGGCCGTTTTTGGGGCCGTACACTTTGCGCCACCAACGCCACCACCGGAAAATTCACCTGCGTCACCGGCGACTGCGGTTCCGGCGAAGTTTCATGTTCCGGCGCCGGCGCCGCCCCGCCGGCCACCCTGGCGGAGTTCACTTTAGACGGCGACAGCGGGATGGATTTCTTCGACGTCAGCCTCGTCGACGGGTACAACCTCCCTATGATGGTGGTCCCACACGGCGGCGGTGGGGCCAACTGTACCATGACAGGTTGCGTAGTCGATTTAAACGGCGCGTGTCCGTCAGACTTGAGGGTGACGAGTGATGACGGTGTGAGTGGGAGTACTGTCGCGTGTAAAAGCGCGTGTGGCGCGTTTAATTCACCGCAGTATTGCTGTAGCGGCGCGTACGGGTCGCCTAACACGTGTAAGCCGTCGAGTTACTCGGTAGTGTTTAAGAAGGCTTGCCCACGCGCCTACAGCTACGCGTATGATGACAAGAGTAGTACGTTTACTTGCGGCGGCTCGCCGGATTATACCATCACCTTCTGCCCTTCTCCGGCCACCAGGTAATAATTTTATTCATTATTATTGGTTGGCTCATTTGTGCTTAATCTTAGCTTGTTTGGTAAGCTTAATTATCATCTTAATTAATTAACTTCACATGAGTTGCATTTCCAAAGGAGTCGATCTCTAGGTTTGTTAGGAAGTTATTAGTACTTGTTAACTACCCTCCTACCAAACAAAAATTATGACATTTTTGAGTGAGAAATGTCGAGCAGTTAGTTCAACTTGTAAAGTTTCGAAAACGAAACGAAATTTGCTATTATCGAGGGTTTCGTGTGTGTTGTTATTGGATAATTAGGTGATAGCATAATTGATTTGTGATTTCGGTGGTAATTAAACTGTTTAAAGTCGGTAATAAGAGGCAAATATCTAAACAATAATGGATTCAGATCCCCTACTCGACTTATTTTCCCATTGTGTTGATAGAGTTTATTATAAACGGAAAATATAATTGAAAATGTATTTATGAAAGTAAGAGATAAATGCACATTATAAAGTTAAATTTCATTTTTAAATTAAACTCTACCGTGTAGAGTTGTTTTTCAATTTGAGGGGATCTCCATCCCTAAACAATGTACCGTAGTAAAATGAGATGATTGAGTAAAAGAAAAGTAAAGAGTGAGAGATAGAAAAGTACAAGTAGTGAGTGTATATATGGGTGATAAGTGTCAATTTTTGAAGATTAGATACGATGAGTATGCCTTTAGGACCATGGCCAATTGCCAAAAATGCTTCAACTTTACTCTTGGACGTAACGCAATACCAAAACAAGATTCTTGCTTAAATTTCACATATCCCATTCATTTCAGCCTAAAAGTTCATCTTATCTGTACACCTCTTTATGGAATTCTGTATGTTTGATTGAATGTGTGATTAGTAATTGGCAGTTGAACAAACCAACCAATAATGCAAATAATTGAGACGTTTTTAACGTGTGTATGTGTGTGGAGAGGACATGCAAGATGACTAATGCAGAACAAGCTAGATTGAGTTTATGTTCGATTTACGGGTGTGTTTTATTGTTACTTCCAATTTGATCGGTTGGTCGTAAATTATCATATGCCGGGCTCTATATCTAGCATAGTCGGGATTCAAACATAGTAGAATCCCATATATAGGGTGCAATTTTTCCTATAGTTTGACACTGCTACATTCTTTAGTCTCGGAATGTACAAGGGCAGGACGTATGTGAATGAATGAATCACTTCTTAACTCGACTAAATGCTCTTTTGTTAATTAAATGTGTGATTAGTTAATATGTTTAATGGGAGTGCGAGACTCGT
The DNA here is from genome assembly GCA_963457585.1 of Spergularia bocconei. Lineage (NCBI taxonomy): Eukaryota > Viridiplantae > Streptophyta > Magnoliopsida > Caryophyllales > Caryophyllaceae > Spergularia > Spergularia bocconei. The sequence goes on from OY734954.1 coordinate 310,852, forward strand.
GTGTGTAAAGGAGATTAGAGCTGACAATGTGAACGTTGGGTCTCTTTTCTTTTCTTTTTACTCTTGGACTTAACGACAGAGACATACAGTGAATCTTTCAGCTGTGTTTCTGTTATTCCTGTCATTCATTCATTTGTCAGGGACCTACTTTCTTTATAGAATTCCCGAAATGCCCATCCTTTGCAAAATATCACGCTGTGTTCTCATGGGCATATTAGTAAGTCGGTTTCTACTGTAGTAAATTCCCACCATTCCCAATGAACAAAATATCTTCCCTAAAAATCAGCTCCCAATTCTCGAGCCCTTGACATTTACCGTTGGTCCAACTAACGGCTGAAAAATTTGACATTTGTTTGTTACTCTGGATTATAGTCCCAAAATAGAAACTTTTTTCAAACACCGTAAGTATAAAACAAAGTCCACTTAATAAAATTGATTGATCGAGTAGTTTTCACCGCTCTTCTTTTTTTTTCAATGTGGGATAGACGGATAGTCATATGTGGAATATTTTGGCTGTCCACTTCAACAGAAGATAATGTAAAAATCATCTAACATTTACATTAATCTTGTCATGCATGAAGTTATCTATAAAACGTGGTCGTATGCTTGAACTAACAGTTCACTTGGTTTTAATTCTCAATGCTCAAACTTGTACCGTTTATATTATCGATGCATATTAGCAGACTCTAAATCATTCCGAAACTAAAGTCCTAAATTTAACACTCCACAATTATGCGAATGTGACAGCCAAAAGGCATCATCAACAGAGGGACAAGGGCAACAATCATCCTCATCATCATCACCAACAGACGAGATAATGAATAGCTCAATGGTGTACGAAGGAGCACTAGATGACTCGTCCTCACCCTCCACGTGTCCCCACATGCTTCGTTCACAGCTGATTGCCGGTGGGATCGCGACCTTGATGGCCACGTGGCGGTTGTTGCAGCTTATCTAAATGTGGGCCGGAGAATATCAATTATTTGTGGCCGGTGGCCCGAAATTACAGAAAAGTCCAAACTAACTTTTAACTCGGCTTCGTCAATACAAGGACCTTTTGGTCTTTTCAGGTGGTTCTTATGGGCCTATCATGGGCCTCTTTGTCCCTGTTAGCCCATATGTTGATGATAGGCTGATGATTATAGTTTTTTGTTCACTCAGAGAAAAAAAAAGGTTGAAAACTTTTAGTTATATTATTCTTTTATAGAGGGGGATTAGTGTAGGTTAAACTTAATTAATTTAGATAATTGTCATTGTTGAAGTTGTAATAGGTAGGAATAGATTAGTTAAGACATATATGTATATGTAGTGTATTCATTTCCTATCATCCAATGAGATTAAATGAAATTTACCTAATCTTAGAATGGTCCTCGACTCCTCTTCTCAAACTCGTGTTTAATCTATATTGTTACTCTCGTGAATCGTGATTATATGTATAGAGGGCCGGAGATTATTTGCTCAAGTGCTAATATGGTCATCAATTACCAAAACATTTGAACATAGCAAACAAAACTTCCTCTTTACTTTATGATTTTAAAAATAGTTATACGAATTTTCTTTTCTCGGTTTAAATTTTCTAGAGGAGATTATTCATTTATATCCAGGTCCACATCAATAGCATATGAAACATTATGATCCTAGTATTATCCGTTCATCTAACATGAGAATATAAGAAATTATCGAGTAATGATTGATCTATTCTTTACAAGTAGGAATTAATTAATTAGAAAAGAACAAGTGTTCGAGAATCAATATAAAATGCTTGGCCATTTTTTAACACAAATAAAGTCTAAACCCCTTAACTTTCATATACTAGCCTTTGAATCTTGATGATTTTATGTGGCTTAGGAATTGTGTCAACTAAAAAACAACGAACTAACATTGGAATAAAGAATATAATAATTAATTACTGATTTATAAAGTTGACAAGTTTTGTTTTATAAACAAAAGCTACGAGCGACAATCTACGTCTACGTACACCTTATGCCTTTGTCCTCTCAATTGTGCCACAGTGCTTTTCACGCTACGCAAAGGTTAGAACTGCTCTAATCATGCGAATTGGTAATGAACAATGATTCGCTGATATCACGATGCGATCTATGGCTTTACCTAGCGATGAAACTAATCGATTTTCCCGAATCCCGATATTTGTTACAACGCGACTATGACAATGACGTATATAATGATAATAATAGTATTAATGAATGGCCTTGATTGTGATTAGGGTGTGCATTAGTGACACAGCTCATTCTATTCTAAATTATTGTCAGCTCGACTACTACTACTACTGTACTGAAAATGGCATTTCAACGTGTAATCGTGAAAAAGACGTTTGCGAACAAAAGTCGCAAAGCTAAAACAAAATGCCATATTAGATGATGTGAGATGAGTGTGGCTAATCTGATCTGTTGTGTTTCGGATAACAAATGCACCTAACATTATTATGCTAATTAAATACTTAGAGCCTTAATCTTCAATCAGTGTCTCCTGCTTGTAATTTCACTCCCTAATCTTCTTCTTTTCGTAGTAAAATAGTACATGTTATAACTCGACAAAGTACACAAAGTTTAGTAATGATCGATTTCAAGTTGGAGAGAAAAACGAAGGAATAATACAGATCCGAGAGATTACAGTACTAACAGAGCTGCGGTTCAAAAAGGCTAGTCTAGACGCTGGTTGTAAATTTTATAAAAGGGGCGTAAAACCCAATTCAACGAAACATCATACAAGTCGAAAAGATAAAAAGGCCGGAATTTATAGAGCCAAAAACACACCAAAAATGTGAGGTTCACTCAAACTGCAATATAATCTATAGCAAAACCTACAAAATCATATTGGTAACCCTCTGAAGCTGATCATGCATTGGCCGTCCATAGTGTTTCATCTTCTCTTCGGTGGTCTGGAAACTGCCATGACCAAACTTAGAAGATGTATCAATAAACTTGAGCACGATTTCTTCCTTGGCTTTCCTTGAGGTCTGCTGGACGAGTGATTGTCGCAATGTGACAACACGCTTCTTGGGACCAACACAGCCTCCCTTTATGAGAAGGTAATCCTCTTTCACGACACCATAATGAGGGAATCCACCCATTGGAGTGATATCCTTGACGGTCCTGAACGAGTAAATAGTGAAAAATCAATTAGCAAAGATCATTACAAGACCTTTCTAATGATTCAAACTCAGTATTGAAGACCAAATAACTCGGGCCACTTGGTGCTGAAGCGTAGAAAAAGAAAAAAGAAAAACTCAGCAAAGAAAAGGCTAACCTGTCATAATCTGTCATGGCCAAATGAGACTCCTGACCAGCCTTTCCAACTCTGTAGATTTTTTTGTTCAGCTCAGTACGGTGATGGTAACCATTTTGCCCAGCCCTGGCAACAGTATATGACACTCTAGCCGGGTGCCAGGCCCCGATACAAGCAACCTTCCGAAGTCCACGGTGAGTCTTGCGAGGAAGACGAGTCACTCCCCATCTAGTCACCACACCCTCATAACCTTTACCTTTTGTCACACCAATGATATCAATCATCTCATCCTTTTGGAAAACAGCATCAACAGGAACCTGCTTCTCAAAGAGGCTGTAAGCATAATCAACTTTCTGTGCAACATTGCCACCATTAACCTGTATCTCCATCAAGTGAGCCTTCTTCTGCTTTAGCCCTTTCATTTTTCTAATCTGAATGAAACCACAACAAAAGAGGTCACAAAGGATTGGGACAAAAGAGAGTAAACATCACATTAGGCACAATCGGCACAGATTAAGGCGGAGCAAAAGGCGTGCAGCAATTTATTTATTTTTGAAACAGGGACGGGTTCAATAATCCACCTTAATATCTTCACAACAATACTTTCCGGGCTCAAGAAACAATAATACATGATATAATGATAATGCGAGCTTACCTGAGTATGAGCAATGACACGAATCACTTCGCAGTACTTCTTCATTTTCTCCAACTGAGAATTGATTTCCCCTTTACCTTCCTCAGTCTCAAACTTCTTGGAGTACTTGGTAAATGCTGTTTTCTTGGACTTGCACCAGTTCTTGTAGAATCTTCTTCTCACTTCCTCGCTCAGGTGCTGCGCCCAGACAGTCCGCAAGCTGCGAAGGCCTCGAGGTGTTCTGATATAACCAACTACCCCAACCACTACCATTGGTGGGACTTCTACAATGGTGACTGGCTCACATGTCTCCTTCTTGTGCAACTCTGCCATATAGGCAAACATTTATCAGCAGAACATAAGTATAACTACTGTGGCCACATCAATTACATCCAACTCAGAAAAGAAAGAAGAAAAGAAACCCTGACAACAGGATATATAAAGAGAGTTGGCAAAAACAATTGTCACAGCATCATTGGAGAGCTTAGTTACACGAACTAGCAGCTACCAGCGCAGAACATAGAAAAAAAGTAGATTTGGAAGCTAAAGGAGTAATCATTAAAATGATTGAAGGCAGACAGGGTCAGGCAACTTCACAATCATGTTCAGCGTCAAATTTCTAATTCCGAACAGCTAACAGAAGGCCAATATAGGCAATAATGCAGTATTTTCTTGTGTAGATACCTCCAAACAGTAAACATGCACTTAAGCTTGTTAAGAAAGCAGATTTACTCACTTGACCCAGGTTTTTCAACTTCTCTGACAATGTGTGTCATTCCAGCTTTGTAGCCCAAGAAAGCAGTTAGCATGCATGGCTTCTTCTGATTATCTTGGGGGAATGCCTTCACTGCAAAGCACAGGCAAATGACGTTGACAACTTAATTCAATGACATCAACAAACACTAACAGCGGTGCAACTGAACAGTGTGTACATGGTGGCTTATAAATGCGAACAAATAGCAACAATAACAAATGAAGGAGAAACAAGCAATACAAGGACTGCTACAACATCATTAGGCAAAGCAAAATGATCAACTGTAACAAAGCTTAATTGGCCCATCATACCACCATTAACCAACATACAGTGATTCACCCAATACATAAAGTCCAACATACCCAAACTCCCAACAAATTAATACATTAAACTTCAATCATAGCGAGGATTACCAGAAAAAACCTCCTCCACCTTTCAAAATCCATATACACAAATCAACTCATCAAGACACCCGTTCTTTTGCACTGTCGAGTTAAAAAAAATTGTGGAGTTTCAAAGCTTCACATGACCCACTCGATAACAAAAAAAAGCATGCAACTAAAAGCAGGAGTGAACATAATAGAGATTTGGGGCATCATGGAAGATTCAACAAACCTTTTCCTCTTTGTCGAGAGGCTCTCTTCCTAGGGAGAAATCCCAAAGAGCCATGTCTTGGGTGCTCAAATTTCCGATGAGACATGGTTAAATAAGTAAAAATGTATCTGTATGACAGGCAACAAACACATTACAACACACTGACAATATTAGTCAACCCAATTACAACATTTAGGTATAGCACTCCCACAGGAAATACTCAACCACAGCACAATAGAAATGTACAATGATAAAATCCTGAAACTCTACAACAATCTAAATTGTAATTATAGAGTAACCAGCAATTCTCAAGCCTGCTACAATATAAAATAGTAAAAATAAACTTGTAGGAAGATATCAAAAGGCAGTAAATCACCACAACTACACCAGCCTACAATAAAAGGCTCCAAGAAAATCCTAACAATTTCTCACCATAAATATGCTCACCATACAACAGCAAAAATGAATACAATGATGCAACATGCAAATAAATTTTTGTAAGAATAACTCCAAAGACGGTTAGGATCTTTTCGTGTGAAACTCGACAACGTTCACTTCCACTAAAATAATTGATTGGTAACGAAGTAAAGACAAGTAATACAATTCATTGAGATTGTTGCGATAATGCATGTATACAAGAAGTAAAACCAAAATGGTCACAAAATTTGGAGCTAATTACAAACTGGTGCGATACTTCAGAATAACCAGAGAGAAAAAAGAAGAAAAGAAAATCCCATATCGAATCCTGCCACTCCAACGACAAATGAACCCATATAAATATATTTCAAGCACAAAAGACATCAAGTATATCAGCCTCAAAACTCTTAACAGTACACTCACAGGGGTTACAGGTAAACCTATTCATTTATAGTAGCTCAATGATTCTCTTAGCTCAGAGCAATTAATCTCAAAACTTTCCAAACGTTGTATTCGCATTTTTGTTATCCATTATTAGAACACTTTATCCACCTCCACTACGAACACACTTTATAAAAAAAAGCTAGTACAAATGACAACGGTTCAAAAACTAGAACGAATCAGCCATATACTACCTCCATTTCTTTTCTGTTCTTTACATTTCGTTTGAATATGTGAGAGGAATTCAAACAAAACATAAATAACCTAAAAATTTGATCAGTTTAGAGCGGGGTGTGGGTTCCACTTCCTTATCAAACAAGGATGAATACAAAAAATTATAGAACCACATCAATAGTTTCAGCATACAAACTAAACAAGATCAATGCTAATAGCGGGACGAAAGAACAAAACATATCAAAAGTACACATTGATTGAGATGTAAAACAAAACTCAAGTATGTTACAATTTTCCAAATGAATCAACTTTCTCAAATCTACATTAAAATTTTAACTTGCCCATAAAAGAGACAGCGTCATCAACAAGTTTCATAATGAGAAAAAAAGTGACCCCAAAAACCAAAGGCCTATGGCTATCGTATAGACAACCAATTCTCTAAGGCTCGATTTCGTGTTCCGTAAAGAAAAACCCCAAATCAAATTTCAATCAATTTGATTTGGGATTTCACAGAAAGAGCCAAGAAGAGATTCCAGCCTCGATTATTTTATCGATTCCATTTGGGGATTTACTTCTTATCAACATCACAAAATTGAAATATCGCCATCATCTTTCTCATGAGCCATAAAGTTCAAATCTTTATCAACACGAAACATTACCCAATTTATCAAAAAAACAAACATTTCAAAAAATTGCAAAAATTAACAGATTCATCACAAAATTGAAAAATCGCTATCTTCATTCTCATGAGCATAAAGTTCAAATCTTTATCAACACGAAACATTACCCAAAATTATGAAAAAAATAAACAAAAAATTTCAAAAAATAGCACAAATTAACAGATTCATATGATTCTAATAGATAAAACAAATAAAGCATGGATTTTTTTTCCAATAAACACACAGATTAAACAGATAAAATTAAGAAATTAACAGATTGAAAAACAATGAAGCGTGAATTTAGGCAAAAAAAAATTATAGTGTACAAAATTTTGACCACGATTATTAAACATATAAATTAAAACTAAAAGGGGCATATTCAGGGAGAAATCAATTAATTAGAGGCATGGTTGATCATCAATTAAAGAAGAGTGATCGAGAAGTTTTACCTGGAGAGAGAAGAAAGATGAAGATTTGGGGGGGGGGGCGGAATGTTGAAGCGATAAACCCTAGATTTGAAGGCGATGTTGCATGTGTGGATGAAGATTGGGGAAGAAAGTTTTTTATAGGGTTTGTTAAGTAGAAATGCAAAAAATTTAGGGTTTTGTATTTTGGCCCAATTCAATTTCATAGCCTCATGGACTCTTTGGGCCACCCAAACTACGTACGGGTTATGACCCGTACTTTTTAGTGTAAATGGGTTATTTGGATCGGATACGACACGGTTCATTTTGAACCGGGTGATATAGATTTTCTCATGAGGATGACGATTGAGCATCTGAGCCTGTAACAGCTGTGAGTAGCTCACTTGGTTAAACTTAGAGCTGATCAAATGGCCAAGGCCCGAAGCCCGATCCGGAATGTGAGTAGCTCACTTGGTTATGACTCGTACTTTTAGTGTAAATGGGTTATTCGGATCGGATACGATACGGGTGATACGGGTTAATTGTTTTTCACATTCGTCGTCATAGGGATGACGATTGAGCATTTGAGCCAGTAACAGTTGTAAGTAGCTCACTTAGTTAAGCTATCACTCTCTGAACTTGGAGGTTAAGGGTTTAAATCTTACCACCTCTGACTTTGTAAAGTTGTAAGAAAGATTCTAATATCTCATTGGGTTAATGTCTTCGGAATTTTGGGTCGGCAAAGTTGTTAGCTAGTGTTCAAATGGGGTTAGTTGTTTTATGGACTTGTATGGTGATGTTCGTGGAATACTCTCGGTTCGAGAGAACTATAAACCATGAGCAGACATATTCTTAGGCCCTGTTTGATAAGATTTATTTTCACATAAATTCAGATCAGTTTAGAATCATTCAAATCAGATCAGATCAGATTAGAGTCATTCAAATCAGATCAGATCAGATTAGAGTCATTCAAATCAGATCAGACCAGATTAAAGTCATTCAGATCAGATCATAAATGTTCCAATAACTATCTATGTATTTGGTCCATAATTGATACTAATTCGTTGAAATTCTATCAATTTTTCAACCAATTCAGATCAAATCATATCAGATCAGTTCAATTCAGAAAGATACAATCCTATCAAACAGGGCCTTAGTTCACTCTAAGTTTAGAAAGGAGAACCGAAAGCACAAATTCCTAGGAACGGAGATAAAATTCGTAACTAACCGTCTCGATTCTGATTGGACCCATTTTCCAAGACGAACCACGATTTACACATCCCAAATCGCAATAATGGATAAAGCTATGATGTTTCGAACTCGGGACAACAAAATGAAGGGTCGTCTGAGGCCCGAGTAACAAGTGGCCTAATCCCAGCCTTGGGGCATTTTTACTGCATTCAACAAGTCGTTTGTTATCCAGAGTAGCAAAGAAGCTTCTCCTCCAATGGCAGTTCAACTCTCTGGGTTGTGGTTGCCAAATTCCGCCATTAATATAAACTCTCTGCACCAACAACTTCCTCTTAACAATGGAAGACAACCCTTTTCAGTTTCTGCCTCAACCCATCTTCAATCTTCCCCCATCATTCAGGTAAAATCTCATACTTCTACCCCAAAATTTCTATCATAATTTTAAATTTTCTTAGAAAGCTCATTTCTTTGATTATACTTGATTATATGAGGACTAAGATTGAGAATATATAGAAATTTGCATGCTGAATTTGTTTATTGGTCTCACTTTCTTGTTTAGTAAAAATTTCTTACCTTGTGATATGAGTATACAGTAATTTCTGTTACTATTTAACCATGTATGGTGATTGTTCCGCTTTTAGTGTGGATATTAGCTTTCGAATTACGCTTTCGGGGTGCTGAAGAGAGTGGGTTTTTAATTAGACTTGTGGCTAGCAAAGAACATGAGTCTCATGTGGTAGTTTTAGTAGTAATAGTGGTGAATAAGTTGTGTAAATTGAAAGTATTTGTAGCTGCAGCAAATCAGAAGGCTGATATAGCGATATTAGACTGGTCTGTCGGCTTGGCGGGCATGAATCAGTGATCATTGGTGATATAATGTAGCAGAAGTTGTTTCGGGTAATTTAATAGCACCTGAGCTCTGGGATTGGATAATATATTTGGTCTTCATGGCTCGTTTAGGGTAATTAAAGTAGGAGAAGTAACTCATCTACAGGCATATAGGCTGCATATAATATCATATGCATGAGACATCCAAATCGTTTCTATGTCAGTACTCGTAATCATTATGCTACTTAGAACATTCTTTGTTTAGGTTGTATTGTCTCTTTACAATTCAGCTGTTGGGGTTAGAAAATCAAAAGAAGATTGCTTGTAAGGGAAATGGGGTATCTTCACTTCTTTTAGGTGTCAATGTACTAGTTATATAAAGAAGTTTGTGTCTTTTAGGTGCTTTGGTATAGCTTATAGCGGTTGTGTTTGTCATCTTGTCTCTTGTTCCAATAGATATAAACAGAAGAGGCATCTCCATATCAGTTACGTTGGTTATATTGGTCATATTTGTGCCTGTTGCTAAAGGGGCAATCTAGCTATGGCAAAATTGGTTGCTTTGGGAGGACTAGGCTTTGAAGAAGCTTTGTCTTGAAACAAATGTTCATAGTCAGGCGCATGTTCATCGTAGCTATATGGAATGGCTTTATTAGACAATTTGGTAGCAATTGCTTATCATTAATGTTGTCTTTTGAAGGCTGGTTGTATGGCTGGTATCTGATGTATTTTGGGGATCAAATTTAGGAGGCTTAAACTTAGTCTTTTGACTTCTAGGATTTTGTGGCTCAAGTGATGAGATGGCTTGTCGCGATAAATCCATGATGACGAAACCTTAGACAAACAGAGGCGACATACCAGGGGGGCGGGGTGTTATTATAAGGCTGAAATGGGTTTATTTCACTATCTTGTTGCATATATGCCACAGAATAAGTTGTATGGCATCTATGAATTGAAGTGTTCTCAGGGCCGCATGCAGGTGGGAGTGCGAGTGGGCTGCAGCCTAGATAAGTTTTAGGTATCTACAAATTATGCAGTAGAAATTTACTTATCAAGAAAAAGAATTATGCAGTACAGATTTGTGATCCTGCTATCTCTTTGGTCTACTGCTCCACCAGGGAGGGGGGGGGGGGGGGGGGTGACACAATTTTGGCTGTGAGGGTGCAGCTTTGCGAGTACAAGGGTGATTTCATGTTTTCTGAATTTTTGCCCCCTCCTAGAGTCCTATCTCACTTTTATGGGTCAACCATCATGTGTCCCTAGTGCTTAAAATGTTTTTGCTGTCAAGAAAATGTAATATTCATATTTGTTTATGATATCTTAATTTTTTCTGTCCATCCTCTTTCATTTTATTATCCTTTTTTTTCCTTTATTACCACTTATTTATCTAACATTGACGGTTCATTACTCTATTGTGATGTTTAAACATGTTAGCCGGCCCCAAATCCTTTTTGGACTATGGATGAAGATGAAATAGGCATTGAATTTTCATAATAGCCTACAGGTCTTAAATGCATGCATCTTGTTGATAGAGAACCGAATTTCAGACATGCTTAGAGATTGTGAGGCTGATTTAGTAGTTGTAGTGTTTCTCCAAGCAACAGGTTGTCTAGACTCTAGGTCCGTTGTTCCTTAGGATTTGGAGCAATAATATTCCAAACAAATTGATTAGGCGGAAAACAGTGTTCAATAATGTAAACTTTACCTGGGATATTGTTATCAATAGAGAAAATCGAAGCAAGCAAGAAGGGTAATATGGGTATCTTTGGATTTGTGCACAATGTACAATGTTCTGACTAACCACTGCCAAAAAGAATTCTGTGCCTTTAGAAGTTAAGCTTTTCCTCACCTGAAACGACCTATTAGTTTTTCTATAGCATGCTCGCCTTAGGGAGCCATGATGCTATAAGTAAAAACATTCAATTGAAATTCCGGAAGTCCTTGGCGTTACTCCGCTCAATATAGCTATATGTTTCTTTCTTCCTACACCTCTTGAACCAAAGCTTTCATGCTGACAAAAAAGAAAATTACAAGCTACTTGCAAAAAGTTTCATTGATATTGCAGCATACTGCTGTATTTCTCCTATTGTCTCAAAACTCTGTGTCGATTGATAGCATAAACTAGTTGGTGTCAGCTGTGATAGTCTACTCAGGTATTTGATCAGTTTAGACTTTAGACCTTCCACTGATGTGCATTAACTCTTGCTTTTTTTTCTCTTTTTTTTTTTTTTTTGGGTGAGGTCTTAACTTCTGCCTTCAATAATGTTTACATCTATTTTGCTAAGACTCAGTTGCAAGTGTAGGATGCGTCATGCGGGTCTGTGTCTGAGTGTCGGACACGGCTCTGTTGTGCGAGTTTTCATGTTTTTGGCCTACAATGAATCTAAGGGTCATGTTAGACAAGTGTCGTGCCTGACATACAACACACCAGGTAGTTTGAATATTGAAGTAACACAAAGTTACATGCAGATTGTCGGTGGGAGCCCAAATCAGTACAAACCTGGAATTGATATAGGACTACATGACGGCACGAAGGGGGTGGATGATTGGTTTGATCTGGAGTCAGATCTTAACTACTGGACAAGGGCTCTACGTCCTGTGCAGGTTTGAAAGATTTGCTACTTTATCATTGTCTTTCATTAGGTAGCACAGCTGGTTGGCTGTTTGTAATGATGGTTATGTTTTTCTTTGGTGTAAGTAGTGGTACCCCGGTCATATTGCCAAAACAGAAAAAGAACTTAAAGAGCAACTCAAGCTAATGGATGTTGTGGTAGAAGTGCGAGATGCAAGAATCCCAATGTCGACAGGTCATCCTCAGGTAGATTGAATATGATATACCTTATAATATGATGACTTTTCAATACACGGCAATCAAAGGCATTCATCAGCTGAAAGCTCTTTATTCTATTTCTCATGTGCGAACTTGTCAGATGGATATGTGGATTGGAAATCGCAAGAGAATTCTAGTTCTGAACAGGGAAGATATGATATCCACATCAGATCGAAATGCCTGGGCAGCCTACTTTGCCAAGCAAGGAGTACGAGTTGTATTTTCAAATGGGAAGCTGGGATTGGTATTGATGCTTTAAACTTTTCCCTTTTGTTTTCATCTCTAATCCGGTAGGTACCAACTATGTATGTGGTGAACTACAGGGTAGCATGAAATTGAATCGCCTAGCGAAGTCAGTTGCTGTTGATGTAAATGTCAAACGCCGGGCTAAGGGTCTGCTTCCTCGTCCTGTAAGTTATCTAAACTTTCTCACTTTTACGTGGTTTGATTGATTATTCCATATGCGGGACTCTTTGTTTACAAAACAGGAAGCAGCAAGTTTCTAATCTGGATTAGTTGTCTAAGTTTGTAAAACTTGCTGTATCATAGAATATCTCTGGTTCAATTTTTACTAAACTATCTTCTTTTTAAACCTTAAGTTCACCTATTTATCAAAGCCAAATGTTGTTAGAGGCTGTGTCAGTCTTACGATTGGATCCCCATTCTGCCAACTATGAGATATGGTGCCGGTAGTGGTCATAGGCTATGTTTCTAGAGTTGTATACGAGGTTGATACCGGTCATTGAACAAGCTGTCAGTCTCATAGAACTAATCTAAAAGATTTTACTACGTCTCTGCATACCGAAAAAGTTGGTGGAGAATTTTGAACAGTTAAGAGTTGAGTTCACACTAACTTTAATTATCCCCGTAGTATTAATTTTTTTTTTTTTTAAATCCTCTCGTAAAGATTTATGTGGTGCTATCTTTAGTCCAAAACAATATTGGGTCAGGCAGGTGACTTGCTATAGCCAGAAAGTTGAAATTTATGCGAGTTGAATGGTAATCAGTAACTTGAGCAGTGGAAAGAGAAGTCCGAAACTTCAAAAGTGTGCATGAAAATCACCTTTTCCCCCTGAAGCCTCCAGAAAGAACTGCTTTTTATCTTCATAGATGAGTGTTATGGGATATGCCGTCCTTGATCTTGCAACTTCAGCTGTTCCTTGATGGTTTCCAAATTCTATCATGTGAGATTCTTTATTGAATCTGCATATCATGATGATGTCTTTGTTATGTAGGTCAGGGCTGGTATTGTGGGGTATCCAAATGTTGGTAAATCGTCTTTGATCAATCGTTTATTGAAACGCAGAATGTGTCCAGCAGCTCCTCGGCCCGGTGTGACGCGACAACTGAAGTAAGTTCTTTTATTCAAGTGAGATGATGTCTTTATTCTGGATCTGAACTAAGACACAAAGTACCCCGTTTTTCCTTTCTGTGTTTGTTTAAGAGCAAGAGCTTGAGTGTGCTGAACAAAATAGATGTCATGTTATCTGTTTATTGTCTTTCATGAAGCTCTCATATTGTCAGCTTAACGTCTATTCCATTATTTTAGTCCAAAGATGTTTTAGCTAACACTTCAGCTTAGTATCTTATCTTATTTTGAGAGACTCTTAGCTGATAGGACGATTTTTCTGTTGATTCAATCCATTCTTCTAACATTCCCGTCATTCTTGTTTAGGTGGGTTCGGTTTGGGAGTGACCTAGAGCTGCTAGACTCTCCCGGTATAATCCCCATGCGGATCAGTGATCAATCAGCTGCTATAAAGCTTGCAATTTGTGATGATATAGGAGAGAGATCATATGATGTCTCTGATGTTGCGGCAATACTTGTGCAAATGCTGGCAAGGATACCTTCAGTAGGTTGTATATATTCTTTTCTGTTTATTAATGAATATGCCTTTGAATGATTCATGACCTGCCTTTTGAATGTTTTGCTTCATCCGAGCATGAGTCCGAAAGCTCCCTCCGAATTTCCTAACCATCAATTGTCTTCCCAGAGTTCCCCCTTACTCCTTTTTGTTCTCTCTATAATTTACATTCTAGGTTAAACTTTGCATTGCATTTGTTCCTTCTATTCTTTTCAGCCAACAAGGAAACTCATCAATAGTAGGCCGCTCTGAGTCCTTTGTATGATACGAACTTGCTTTTTATAGCAATAGTAATTAATCGTTGTTCAAGGTTAACTTGTTTACTCACCCTGTTCACCTGGTATATGTATAAGACCGAATCTGTTCTTTTAGTAAGAACTAGATGATTCCGTAACTAATAAGAAGTCTAAAGAGGACAAGCAAACTGTGGTAGAGTGAGCTTATACTGTTCTAGAAATTTAAAAGGCCTAGATGCCTTACTTGAATGAATCTCATAGTAGACTTGTGTTCATGTAACATATTTTCTAACTGTTGAACTTTGTTTCTTGTTAGGTGCAAGAGCTCTTTACAACCGTTACAAGATCGAGACTGACGGCCTGTCTGGTCAAATGTATGTCTAAGAGTTCTGATCTGATTTTCTGACACCCATCTGAAAGCTAATAAGTTAGCGATTGTTGGGGTAGTGAGCAGGCTGGTTCATAAGAAAAAAACCTAGTATTCTTTTACTTTAGATATAGTTACTATCCTGAAGATATCACTTTATGCTGAAAACTTGTTTTGTTTTTTCCTCTTTACTTTCCCGTATTGCAGATTTATCCAAAAGCTTGCACTGAAATTATTTGGAGGGGATGTTCATCAGGCTGCCTTTCGAGTTTTGACAGATTTCAGGAAGGGCAAGTTTGGCTGGAATGCGCTGGAAAGGCCTCCAAAGTAGAGCTGTTTGCTGCCAGTATTCCCTGATCTTTTAACGAAGAGCTGAAACAGAGAAAACCAATGGAGAGAGACCAAGAGTAGATGTGCTCTGATGCACAAACACTAGAGAGTAGAGCTGATAATTGCAAATCATGCAGCAGCATGAAGGTATGGTCCAATTAGCAAGAAAGCTAAAAGGTCTGTGATAGGTTTCCGCAGCAGCACTGACCAAGTGACCAGCTGGAACACTCTCATCCACTGTTTTTCAGCAAGTTATTTCCGTTTGGAATCAGCACTCCTTATATATGGTGTCCAAGAACCCGTATCATTATCGTGTAAGTTCTCTTGTATGTTACTGTATAGCGTAGTGTAGAGTTCCTGAAACCCTTTACATGATCTGCTACTCTACTAGACAGAATGTACAGGAGAAAATACTTCCAATGCAGAAGTAAGAGCCTGATGTCTACTACAGCAGAGGAGGTTTCATAATAAGGTGAAACTATGTGTTATGTATAAACTATGTCTCCGCTGCTTGCATAATAAGAAATAGAGTTATTAAGACAGTATTTTGTAGAAAGCTTGTGGCTGGGTTTAAGTTTTTTTTTCTTTTAACCATGATCTGTTGAGCTTTGGCTCCAACAATCGATAAAATCGCTGCCATTTCACCAGAAATAGAGTTATTAAAGGTTGGTTTGTTACCCCTCGTGCAAGGAGGGGTAACAAACCTTTAAAGGGGGAAAAAGCGAGATAGAGTGATGAAGTAATCCACTGTCTTTTACTGCATTAGTAGAGTTTAAAGCACAATCTGAGGATAACTCATAAATGCCCCCTACGAAGATAAGAAAGGTACTCTCTCAGTCTCTGCCCTCTGTCCTGCTTGAGTTGTTAGCGTTTGATTTCAATTAGTCTCACACATGCAAACCAAACATTGTTATTTCAAAAGAACGAGGGGAGTATGACGTAGTAGTACGTGGATTTTAGGCTAAGGATAAGGTAGTGCATGCTGATGATCTAAGCAAAAGGGTGCGATAGAAATTAGAAAGTGAGAGTCTGATGCATACGAGTGGCTTTACACGGCAGAAAAGTTTTGTTGATGAAGCAGTTGCAAACTTTGGCTGTTTTTATTTCAATGGGTTCCATACGCTCCCTAAAAGCCACACAGTAAAGAACTGTCAGCCTACGTAAGGCCAAGTTCCCATTTGGGGTGCTTACAAATACATGCATTGGGGTAACGCCCGTAGCTTCTCGGTGAGTAGCTCGACATCCGTGCATACGTGTTTCAGATCTCGATTTTCTGGTCGACTTGGTTTTGGTTTGGTGTCGGACTAAATTTTCATTCATGAGTGAGTGGGCTCACTGTTAGCTAGAATGTGGTGCTGGACTTGTGCACGGGACTCCAGTCTCCAGTACGGAGTACATGATAGTCAATTAGAGATAGTTTGTTAATTCGACTTGAACTTGCTCAAATACGTGAGAGAAAATCGAACGAAATTTTAACTGTGAAAGACGATGGGCGCGTAAAAACCTGAAATGTATAGTGAATATTTTACCGTTTCATTTGTCTTTTTAGAGATCAAGGAAGATGATATGTCAGTGACTCAGTGTCACTAGTGTAGTAGTGTAACAATGACTTCATACTTTATTGCAGTTCACAAGGCCAACCAAAATATCTACTCGTATGTACATAATTTTGTTAACAGATCGGAGGTGTTTATTTCGGGTGTTGAAAGAGAGCAATTCAGTAATCAATGTAGATAAGTTTTGCACTCATCCGTCGGATCATGTTATTATATTAAATATTTAAATTACGGATTTTCGATGAGACTTTATAATAACTTTGGCGTGGCAGAATGAGTTTAGACGACTCAATAATAATGAATAAATTGAAGTTACTGTTATAAATCATACCAATTTAAACATATGCCATACTATTTTCGACCTAAAGAGAATTTTTCGTTTTTATTTGCAGTTTTGATGTTTCATGTTATTGACTTATTGGGGCTATTTAAAAACCAAATAAATTGTTCACTTGCTGCAAAAAGATACTCCATAGTAAACATATTCATATCGATGTCAAAGTTGAAATGAACTTATCCACATAATCTCAGCCACTTGATCAAGGTCAAAAGAAGATTGTCCAAATATGACTCTTTACACGTAGTAGATAATATACATACGGAGTATATAACAACCGCAAAACCAACACTTAGCTAGTGAACTAGTGAAGTGACTAATCATTTAAATTTACTCATGGAAAAGAAAAGTAAAGCATGCACATACGTAAGAGGAATAAAAAGAAAAAGTTCAGGTTGCATGGCTATCGATCGTCGTCTGTCAATGCCTCACGCAGTAGTAATAATATTTGCTTGATCATCGTTTGACTCGGGTTTAGTGTTTTTTTGCATGACCAGTTGACCACATATCTACGTTCGCTTTCAGTAGTGGGGTTTCAAAAGATATGATCATACGAAGGTTTGCGGGTTCAGGGTAACGTTCGTGTTAAGACTTGGTCAATTAACACGAGTTATTTAAAAGTCTAAATTCAAACCTTAAAAATATAGCGAGTTTTCACTTGAATGATGTACAATCAATAATAATAAAAGAAAGTTAAAAAAGGTAAATCATCTAATTAGTAGACATCTACTTAATTAAATGATATTCTCCTGAATATATCACTTTGATCCCATATTTTGTTTTTTCAAATGAGAATATCACTTAATCAAGGAAATGATTGGACTTTTATCATATGCCGTACGGACACAAGTTAGAAAACCCGTATTAATTATAATACCGCAAAGGCAAAATAATTAATAAAGATTGCACAAACGACCAAAACATTCAAGCTTAGGAAGATTATGGAGTATATTCTAGTTTCGCTCCCAATTATTAGGTATCTCATTTATATGTTTTCTCTCAATCTCTATCATTTATAACAAAAATCATTTATTAATAATTAAGCTGTAAGCTAAGGTTACATTAATTAGTTAATTCATCATTATTACTTTGTTATTAGAAGATCTTATTTTTATATATGTTTTTTTTCTAGATTAATTCATGTTTTATTATTTAGGTCATGTTCCATTGGGTCGTCAAGCGACTAGTAAGATCACATAGAACGATCGAATGACCATTTTCCCCATTTCGGCAAAGTCTATATATAACTGTATGCTCATTCTCCATGACGAATTGACAATAATCCATTTCTAATAATTTCCATTTTTTGGAATATAGACTTTTACAGTTTACTTCAACTATACTACTCATTAAGGAATAAATTAGAGTTTTATCATGTGCCATGTTGGTACACGATAGAAAAATCGACTATATACTAATCTTCTAGTACATTTTATTCATCTATTATACTATTTATTACCACGCTTTAATTTTTCGGATGATGCAAAGATTATTATAATGAGACGATGAAGACTGAAATTAAGGGTCTACTTTGTATACATTATGCACAGCGCTGAGTACTATTATAGTCTAAGCTACGAGTGTGATATACATTATTAAGATGAATGAAGGATATTATCACATGTGCTAGCTAGAATGCTAATACGATACGGAGTATGCTAATACGCCACTTTATATATATTTCTAAAGACAAATGATTTAAAGTCTATCGTTTCTATTTTAATTAATTTATTACTTTTTTAACAAAAGTTTAAAACAAAATTAACGAGTATGTAGTGCGATCCACGCAAACTTAGAACACAATTACGTGGATTATAAATAAATATCAAGGATCTTTTTATTGGTGTTAATTGTGTCGTGCATGTGTGCTTAATTTTACTTTTGATACCATTCATTTTTTTTTCTTTGATATATATATATCGTCGTCGGTTGCTTACTCATGAGCTTTTGCAATTTGCAAAGCTTAAATAATACATTTGTAGGGTCCTTTAGATTCGGTTGACCGTAATCCGGGTTAAGTCCTCGATCTGCTTTCTTGGTAGCGAGACTCGGATGTAGACTGTGCATTATATGACATAATCAATTAATCATTTCTTTAATTAGTTTCTTCCTTAGCTTGTAATAAAAATGTTATACATTTTCACGATTTACGTTGTTGGGTCCAGGGCAGCGGGCTTGTAGGAGTAAATTAGGAAGATGAGCCACAAGCCCAGTGAGGTTCCATCCTAAAACCAATTGGTGATAGGAGGAGTAACTCACTAGGTTATAAACCAATCTCCTCAACTTACTTGTACCGATGTGGGACAATACTTCTATGAACACACTTGGGAAAACCCCAACATACGTATACTCCGTATAAGATAAGATAAATAAAAAATTCAATATGATTGATCAATTTGGCGAGCAAATATATAATCGCCTCAACTATATAAATTAAATAAACTATACACGGAGTATATTATGAATACTTTAAAGGGTAATATATCAAAATTTCAATATCAGTCACTAATAACCAGAAAACTATAGTGATGAATTGATGGAATATTATTATTCCCAAATTTAAGTAAATCCATAAATTAAGCTAAGTTGCATTTAATCTGCGGTAATTTTCTTTCCGACGTGGTTGTGCATGGATGGATCGGTGTGTTCCTGGTTAGCTCCTCACATCCTCGGTCCATGCATGGATATAATATTAGTGGTTTCTTCAGAAGTTACGTGATACGTTACATGCTTTTAATTTTTAATTTTTACCAGGCCAGCACTCATGCATTATTCTCCATGATGTTATATTAATTAATTACTAGTTTGTATTTTCGGTCCGCGCCCGAGCTTTCTATCTATATTGTTACATTTGGTATGCACAATAAGGTAGTTTATTATTAGGCCAAATTAGCTTATATGACTAGTTTTTAAGCTATTTGACCAAATAAGTTGGTTGTGTAACAGCACAAGCTTAAAAACAATAAGCAAGCAAGCTAACTGTTTTAATAAGTTACCCCCTGTAACTTATTAAAATTTTAAGTTACTTATCATAATTTTATTCCTAATATACCCTCAATTATTTCATAAAATAAATAAGATTAAATATAAATAATGTAATTTTGTATTTATCAACTACTATATCAGTTAATTTTGGCAAACACTAGTATTTCTAATAGTTAAAAACTTTCACCTACTATTGCAGCTATTATTTCAACTTACCGCTATCATTTTAGCATCCACGTACTATTTCAACTATTTTTTTTCCAAACATAACCGACATGTAAAATCGATCGAAAAAACTGGATTAAATAGAAAGAAAAAAAAATTAATAACTTATTTTATTTTAGTTTGTAGTCATGGATTCAATCTCATATTTCCAGTCTCGCATTGCCACGTAAAAAAAAAAACGAAGGAAATTAAAGAAATTAAAGAAAAGATATGCATATGGTGTTGATGTAAAGTGATCAAAATCCAGCATGTCAATGCATGGGAATTTCAAAAGCAAAGCACCTTACTATTACACACTAAAATCGTCGCTTAAAGTATCAACTGATCCCAACTGCTAAAAAAACTATATTATTGCCACTTTATATTATCTTTCATTCACGTACTCGGCACTCTTCCTTTTTTATTTCTTCATTTTCATCAACTTTTGCCTCCCTCTTTCACACTTATTGGTCATTCTATATACTTAATTTTAGGAGAAATTAAATCATGAAAATATATAAAATGTGCTAGTGTATGTACTAATTAAAGATTTAATCATGCACATTCCACCCATCATATATACATAATACATTATATAAAGAAGGTCATATTCTTTTGACTACCCTCCCCCATTTCTTCCTCTTCTATTCTTGATCATCAACCTTATTGTTCTCTCATTCTTCTCTTTAGCTTCATTCTGAATCTTCATTCATTGTAAATATCATCTTCCTTGTCTTCTTAATTAATACATCATATTACAATTTTCGTGTAGTAGCGTCAAACCAATATTCATATACGGGTCTTTAATTTGTTTATATTTCGATCTTTGTGGTCGTTACGTCTTATATTATTAGTGAAAGGAAAATTCCCTTCATCTTTGTTTATTTATTTAATTAATTCATCAAGAATTATTTGAGAATTCGGATAATCCATGAATCACTTCTTATTATGGTTTGCCCTAATAATGTTTTTATTCTTTAGTAGAGAAGTAAAAGGAGTTTCATTTACCATGCAAAACAAATGTGATTACACCGTTTGGCCCGGAATACTACCCAATGCGGGTAGTTCCGGGCTCGGCACCACGGGTTTCGAGCTCAGCTCCGGCGAGACGAGACCCTTCGTAGTCACACCAGGATGGTCAGGTCGGGTATGGGCCCGAACAAGGTGTGTATTTGACCCGACCACCGGCCAAGGAAGATGTGGAACAGGAGACTGCCCGTCGGGTCAAATTGAATGCAACGGGTCGGGTGCAACCCCACCCGTGACCCTAGCCGAGTTTGCCCTCGGGTCCGGGTCAACACAAGATTACTACGATGTTAGCCTTGTGGACGGGTTCAACGTACCCATGATAGTTGAACCAAATGGTGGGTCCGGGTCATGTTTGATTACGGGTTGTGCATCCGACTTGAACCAACGGTGCCCGAATGAGTTACGGGTGGGCAGTGGAGTCGGGTGTAAGAGCGCATGTGAAGTATTCGGCACGCCGGAGTACTGTTGTAAGGATGCGTATGCTTCACCGGCGACTTGTAGGCCGTCGGTGTACTCGCAAATATTTAAGGCGTCGTGTCCGCATGCCTATAGTTACGCGTATGATGATGCTACGAGTACGTTTACGTGCGCAGGAGCTGATTATACCATCACATTTTGTCCCACTTTAACAAGGTCAGTACTCCGTAATTACGTATATATTATTTGACCACAAATTTAAAATTTTGTCTCGTAAAATCACTTGACCTTCTATTTCAAAGACTTATAATGACCCGTATTTGTCGTAATAATATCGATAATGGCAGGCTTGGTGATAAAATCGAAATTTTGACGGTAAAAAAATAACGGAGTACGTTCACTACGCCATAAATCACATTTAACACCGGGTGTTAAAATTAAAGAACAAGACACCGGTTTTATCACCCGGTATGTAGACTGCCGGTGTCTATAATAGGTATGAATTGAGGGGGCTGTTGGCTGCTTTATTTAGGCGGTAAAATAATTTCATCAAAAAAAAAAATTCATCAATCAGTTGAAACTTGGAACGACAAAGGTGTACGTAGTGATGTACACCACATTAAACATTTAAAGGGTTACAACAAATTAAAGCTAGTGATTGATATCTTGCTACAAAGAATAAAGGAATCTGATCTAGTCATTTCTATTATTTATGTCCTTGGCTCTTTTGAGGTGTGATTACTCAAAACCATGCATGTTAGTCTAGTTATACTGCCCGGTAGTTTATTCCGTTAAAAAGAGAGTGAAAATTCTATATGAACTTGTCTCTCAACAAATACTATATATATATGGACAATGCTAGAGGTCTAAAGTGTAGACACCCAAAAGTGTCTACAATCCATAATAATTTTACTACACTATCAAAATTTTACTACTCACGCAATTAATTTTACTACCTGAATTTTTTACTACAATTAATTTTACTATTCCGATCTCAATTTTACTACTACTACTAGCTCAATTTTACATTGTAGACAAATTAATTGTGTCTAAACTATAGCCCTCTATCAATTTGCTATATATATACATAACTATTACTCATATTATCTAATGATGATATATCTATAATGCATGTAATAAATGTATGTACATACGATGAAAAGTTGAGGAATTGGTTAAAACGTTTATTATATGTTATCGCCGGAAATCTTATTTTCATGCATGGGTTGACAACATATACTCTTTGTTAATTTATAGATCGATTTGTACACTTTCAAACTTTATTATTGAAAACCAATAGATCAAGTGTCGTCTTACGAGAATAACGTGTAAAAGTAATCTTAGGAGAAAAAAAAAAGAAGGCCAACACCCCATTACATACGTGACACCATGCATATCCAAAAATCTCATGAAAACACGGTTTGTTGATTGTCAAGAGTCAAGACTGTACTCAAGGGTAACATTAGTGAAAGTTATAGCCTCCTACTTTAATAAATAAATTATTTAAGACAGAGTTAATTAAAAGTTACGTTACGCCCTTAATTCTTTTGAATCGTTCTCCCCGTTTAGTTAGTTCGATTATATATATATATGATCGAAGTACAAAAGCAATGTGAACAAATGATCAACGAGGGATTTGAATGATGTTTTGGTGTATATATATATTTTGTTTTTTTAATTAGTTAATACCAATATATATACGTATGTTCTAATAAAGTATGTATGGTGTGTATCTTCAAATTCGCAGCCAACAAAAGTCGTCAGCAGATTCTCAAGCTTCAGCAAATCCAAAGCCACAATTCCAAGTTGGTTCCGGTTCCGAGTCAAAACACCATCACAAATTCTTTATCGGAGGTGGTCAGTTCGTATCATCAGCATCCCCTCCTTCAATTATAATATTATTTACGCACACAAACTTCATTTTGAAGCTAATCATTTTGATTCTTGT
Source organism: Spergularia bocconei (assembly GCA_963457585.1). Taxonomy (NCBI): domain Eukaryota; kingdom Viridiplantae; phylum Streptophyta; class Magnoliopsida; order Caryophyllales; family Caryophyllaceae; genus Spergularia; species Spergularia bocconei. The sequence goes on from OY734954.1 coordinate 334,295, forward strand.
TTCGACAATTCACTTTTAGCTCAAGCTAGCACAGCGAGGCCGGCCGGTAGATACACTCACTTTTTGTTGGAGATAGATTTTAGAGAACTCTTACAATGTAGGTTGCATTGTTTTTTTTGTGTACAAATTTTCTCCAATTTAATTTGTAGAATTCTTTTTATTCAATCCACAAAATAATGTAAGCAACAATGAGAACGTGAGATTACAAAATTGATTCGATGATTAATTGTTAAGGAAAAGACATTTTTAGAACTCGATCTTAATTTGTTTGATGTGTTTTCTAACGTACATATATATACATATATATACATATATATACATATATATATATTATCGAACTAGCTAGTTCAAGTTTTGAATTCATCATTCGTCAATGTGTCCACTTTCACTGTTTCACAAGTTCATTCGAATTGCTCTCAATTTTTGTAAGTTATTTTTTTTATTCCCCCAAAATTTTGACGTACGATATAAAGTACGGAGTATGTTATTTTAAGTTTACTTGATTGAGAACCAAAATCTTTCAATGAAATATATTTGTGACCCCCCACGAGCGAGATAATATTGTTTGAAGTCTCCCTTAGACTTCGATGAAAAAATAATGTCGAAACTCACACTAATTTTTATTGAGATATTATAGTGATTTCCAGCAAATTTTCATGAGTTATAAGGAGTTTCTTCTGATCCTTGATGATATATGTTTAATGAATGATTGAAATGGCTGAGCTTGATTGTGATGTTAACTGTATATATATAGATGATTAGAGTTTTGGATATGAATTCCGGTTGAACTTTTGGATTATTTATCCTTGTATTTATAAGGCCATGCACGTGTCATTCAAATATGACCTAATAAACACATGGATATGTAAATAAAATGGACGTGGAACCGATACTTGTTGGACGAATTCAAATGCAACGTACATGTCAAGTCCAACCGTAACCTAGTGGAGTTTGACTACCTCGATCGGGTTAGGGTCATGTGTGCAAGTGCAACCAAATGGCGGGTCTGAGTTCTGTTATGTGTTCGACTTGAATCAGTACCATTGTAGTTTGTACCAACATTGTCCGAACGATTTGCCAGTGAAGCATTTTGCATTACGCAAAGTAGCTAGTGTTTCGAACTTGGAGAGTTGTAGGAGACGTCATTATTGCCAACTTTCTTTTACTAAGACGATCACCAAGGGTTAAAGGAGTCGAGTATAATTAAAGGGACTTGTGAGTTATGAATGAGCCATGGTGAGCCATGGTGAGTGGGGTAAGAATTTCACATGGGGAGGGGCGTTAGCTGAGGCCAGGGAAGCCTAGGGTGTGGACTGTGGAGTACTAGTGTCATTAAGAAAAGTTGACGTGCGCGGAAAGGTTGTGAGATTGACCATATTTCTTTATAGAACAATGCTAGAGGTCTAAAATGTAGACACGCAAAAGTGTTTACAATCCGTAATAATTTTACTACACTATCAAAATTTTACTACTCACACAATTAATTTTACTACCTGAATTTTTTACTACAATTAATTTTACTATTCCGATCTCAATTTTACTACTACTAGCTCAAATTTACATTTTAGACAAATTAATTGTGTCTAAACTATAGACCTCTATCAATTTGCTTCTTTATATAAGTAGTGATCACTTTTACATTTTTACTAACCATTATACTTCTTTTAGTGATTGTTTTAATTTAATGTAAGATTAGGATGCCGCCTCATATAACATGAGTAAATTGGTTATCTATAAATTAAGCCTAATTTTAAATTTTGTGATCGTTTTAATTAAATTACAACTTACGGAGTATATGGTTAAGTCGTAAACTAACAAGATCACTAAAAGCAATATAATAGTCACAATGAATGTAAAATGGTTCACTTTTTAAACAACTAAATTCGTCTCACAATAAATTTGTTAAAGGAGCTCCACCTGTGAGTGTCCCACATTGGAAAAAAAGGAAAGAATTGAGTCGTATATAAACCAAGGAGTTACTCCTCCTATTGCCAATTGGTTTTAGGATGGAACCTCCTTGGATTTATGACGCGGACTCTCTCTCCTCCTACCGGGTTGGCCCAGACCCGATCGTGGTTTAATATGGTATCAGAGCCCATGGTTAAATACCTGGGACTCAAGAAGGTGAACTGGGCCCGTTGCAGATGGATCAAGTTTACGCAACTGAAGAGAGCTAGGAGAGCCCCGGTTTGCGATGCTACCGAAGAGAGCTAGAAGAGGCCCGGTGAGCCCGTGAAGGTCCAGTCTGCGCAGATGGACAAGATATGTGGGAATCGAAGAGAGAAGAGCCTCGGTTAGCCCCAAACCCAGTCCGTTGAGTAAAAAGGGAACTCACACGTGAGGGGGAGTGTTAAAGGAGTTCCACCTGTGAGTGTCCCACCTGTGAGTGTCCCACATTAGAAAAAGAGGAAAGAGTTGAGTCGTATATAAACCAAGGAGTTACTCTTCCTATTGCCCATTGATTTTAGGATGGAACCTCCTTGGATTTATGACGCGGACTCTCTCTCCTCCTACCGGGTGTGGCGTAGGCCCGATCGTGGTTTAACAAAATTATTGTGAGACCGTCTCATATGAGACGTTGCCTTGATGGTGGGACAAAGATTGTCAGTTGGGTGTCCCGTGCCCGTATCGATGACTCGGAGTGAGTAGTAGTTGAGTGTTCAATCTTCGGGCGTTAATTAATAAAACGCGCACTCTTTCACGCTATCTCAATATATTCTCCCTCCGTCCCCCTTTAAACACCCCATACCCAAAATGCACCCTTATTGAGAAGCGTGTGCACGCTAATCGGTTAATCAAAGTTCCAAAAAAATTGCATGAAATTTTTGTTAAGATTCTTATCTAGCTCACTATGCAATTTTTTTGAAACTTTGATTAATCGATTAGCGTGTACACCCTCCTCAACACGGGGGTATTTTGGGTATGAGACTATGAGGTATTAAAAGGGGACGGAGGGTGTATTAAGTTTCATATGAATGATACATGCATTTAATCCCCATTTCATGTGAATACACATTTTTATTGATCAGTTCAGTTCAGTTTCTAAAGCTAACTTTAGCTTTTTGAGATACTAACACCCATCAACAGTGATAACTATATACTACTCCTATCCAAAGATGTTTTCCTGTTTCTTTTTGCAGTATTGAGTTGCCATGTTAGGGGCTATTTGTAGACTAAATGAAAGACCCGTTTACCTTGAAATCAAGTAGAGTTGGTTGACTGCAATGCCGAATGAGATATTTACTAATTTTTAAAGCAATTGAACGATTCATTTGGTCTAAATATAGCTCCCAACATGGCAATTCAAAACTGAAAAAAGAAACAGAAAAATCTCTTTGGGTAGGAGGGAGTATGTTTGTATGGGTAAGACGAAACATGGAATTGAAATACTCCTCATAATAGTTACCATGATTTAACCAAACCTCAATTTAACAATGATTTAACCATGATTTTTAGGCTTTAGTTTGAAAAATAACACCAGCGTAACGCTTAAGATGAACTCATATATGAAATTCGATGTTCAAACTTGAATTGCAGACTCAAGTATAAACGAGTTGGACAAGTGATCCATCATAAACTAGTCAAATGTAGGGTTCATAATAGTAGTGTAAAATGTAAATGAGTAGAGAACGAACACACGCTACAATATCTATAGTCGTTCTTTTTCTATCTATCAAATTATGGTTTTATAAACCTTTAGTCGAATAGTTATCGGACCAGTTAACCCCGATGTTCAAGGTCGACCTCGAAACAAGCCACCCAACAAACAAATATTGGATGTAACCTAAACACCAGCATCGTCTTTAGCTAACTCAAAAACACCACGCACGATCTTCTCCAAGAAGATTTCAGAAATTGGAAAGAGTTAAAACTTGGGGAAGCAAGCAATCACCAATCAGCAATCACCAATAGTAGAAGAGGAGCAGTTGAAAGATCTTCAAATGAATTAGACCAATTTTCGCCCAATTCAATTGTGCAATTTTCTGCCCAATTCAATTTAGCTACTGTTACAGGTAAATTTTTAATGCCCTTTTTTCCGTATAATTAGATCGTTTCTTCTGTTTTATTTGATCAAATTTGCCGATTTCTGTGGATTATACATGCTAAATTTTAGTATATAGTTTGAAGAACTTCTGGGTCAAGTTTTGGGTTGAAGGGTTTGGAAGAAAAGTTGGTGGAAGATGAAAATTTCAATCTGATTGAGGAATTCTTGAACTACAAGCTTTAGATTGCTTTGAAGCTGATATTGTGGTTGATGAATTGGGATTTAATTGAGAAATTTGGTAGAAAGTTTGCATTTTGATTATTGGTAGCTAGGTTTTGGCAGGGGTGAATTATTAGTGTTTTTTTCGCAGGGCCTCTCTAATCGGAAAGTTATGTCGTATCCCGGGGTAATTACTCGCGGTTCTTGTACCCCATTTAGTGATAGATTGATGAGCAACCAGTGATATTTTGATGAGCAGTGATATATATTGATGAGCACGAAGTAAGTTGATGAACATTGGTTCTCGATAACTATAATTGTTAGACTACCCCTTGATATCGGATGGTTGTCTGATTGATGAGTATGATATTGTGATTTTGGTGTACAAACAGATATTCTAGGGGGCTCGGGGGACACTATAAGACTTGCCAGTTGCGCTACTTAACTAGACGGCCTATGGCATTTAAGTGAACGAGACTATACTTGACTTGTCCGACATATTTAGTTATTTTGAAAATCTGTTTTCAGGGTTGTCGATTTTCTTCAAATGCTATGTACATTTTGCATCTTTTACACAAGAAAAGCAGATTGTTGTGTTTTAGTTACTTAAAATCTTGTATTGCCATCTGGGTGATTGTTGCCATTGCATTATTTGCTTCCTGTAATTTAAGCTGTCTTGGAACATTGGATGGACTGAAAGCTTGAAGCCATATTGTTGCGTGTTTTTTGCAGGCCTTATGCCCTTATGGGGACAGAGCTTTTCGGACCTTGTTTGAAAGACGAGGATCTTGATTTTCCAGCTGTTCCACCTGGTTTTGAATCATTCACGTCGTTTAAATTGAAGAAGGCCGAGAATACTGACAGCGAACCTTGTTGCTCAGTTTCGTCAAATCTTTCACAACAAGAATCAGTTAACGTTAAACCAGAGACTGAGCATGATGGCGCAGGAAAGATTTTAAGGTCTTTGAGGCGTAGACCTTCAATGAGTCATGGCCAACATAGTCAATGCTCTGACGAGGAGTCCGATTCTGAGCAGCGTAATCAGGTTTGCAGTGTCCTGATTTCCGATATGATTTGAATATCAGTTTCATTCAATATTGATATGTTGTTACATGATTGGTGCAGAACTTCCCAATAAAGCCAGGGCTTCCAAAAGGGGTCATTCGTGGCTGCAATGAATGTCAAAATTGCCAGAAGGTATGTTTGCAAAATTTCCTTTTATGTCTGCTATCAGACTGCGAGGTCATAGTTCATTGATGTGAGAGAAGTCTGGAGCTGTCTCGATTCTTAATAAAACTGTTGGAAATGAGGGTTTGAGAACCCTGGATGAACATATCCAGCTAGAAAAGATTGTGTTTACGATCTACTTATTACCGTGATCTTCTTGGTCTTCAGACTCTCATAATATTAACTCCGGAAGTTCTGCAACTCTTGTTTAATTGCTTCTGTCACAGGTGATTGCAAAATGGCATCCTGAAGCTGCATGTAGGGCTGATCTTCAGGAGGTTCCAGTATATCATCCTAGTGAAGAGGTCTCTACCCTACCCTGGAAATTGTTTACTTTTTCATCCTATATCTGTATCTTTAACCCAGTTCACTGAAAGTCTGATATGATAACGTCTTGCAGGAATTTAAAGATACGATTAGGTATATAGAAAAGATACGCCCCAAAGCTGAACAATATGGAATTTGCCGTATTGTTCCTCCTCCTTCATGGAAACCTCCCTGTCGTTTGAAGGAGAAGGAAATATGGGAAAGGTCTAAGTTCTCTACCCGTGTACAGAAGGTGGACAAATTGCAAAATCGTGATGCATCGAAAAAACTATTAAAAGGTCATGTGAGGAAGAAAAGGAGACGATGCTCTAGAATGGGGGTGGAATGTGGGACTGGAAATGGAAATACTTTGGAGCCTGGAGAAGCCGGATTTGGTTTTGAACCAGGTCCTGAATTTACTTTGGATGACTTTCAGAGGTATGCTGACGATTTCAAAGCCCAATACTTCAGAAACGAAAATTGTACAGAGTCAGCTAGTGAGTCAATCAACGGTGTTGAGAAGTGGGAGCCATCAGTTGAGGTTATCGAAGGTGAATATTGGCGAGTAGTTGAGAAACCTACTGAAGAAATTGAGGTGTGATATATTTTTTTGAGCACATGTTCTCTCCCCTGCCCACAATCTATTGAAGAGAAAACTCCTGCGTCCTTGCTGTACCTATACTAATTTGTCATTTAGAATGTTTCTACAGGTACTTTATGGGGCTGATTTGGAAACTGGTGTTTTCGGCAGTGGCTTTCCAAAAGTCTCTAGTCAATGTTCATCTTCAGATGAGGAATATGTCAAATCTGGATGGAACTTGAACAATTTACCAAGGCTTCCAGGTTCTGTTCTTTCATATGAGAATGCAGATATATCAGGTGTTCAAGTACCGTGGCTGTATGTTGGAATGTGCTTTTCCTCCTTTTGCTGGGTAAGCTCATAATGATGCTGTCTGCTGTCTTCATTCCTTGAAATACTCAGCATATAGGCATATGCTTTTTGTAGGTATACACTTATTTTGTGTGTTGTGCACTGGACATTTAGATGAAGTCCCACTAGTAGTATATGTGGATACATTTTTGTTGTGAGGTTCAACATGAAGGTTTTGTTCATTCCACACTTTCAAAACTAATTGCAGAATAAATCCTTTGCATATCATGTTAAGATAAATTGTTATGCAATTCTAAGCCCTTTCTTTGAATTTGAAGTATACTCATCTGGAAAATATGTATAGTATACTCTGCTAAAGTATTCGTTATACATAAAAGATTAATTTGTCAATGTGCTCATACACTGCTTGATTCGTTAAGATAATAAATTTTACAAGTTTGAAAAAAAAAATCTGTAAAAATTTGCTACTAGTTTCTCTTTATGAAATTTAGGGTGGTTATTGATGTGTCGTGTGTTTATATGACCAAGACCATTCTGTCAAAAAAATAAAAAATAGAACTGATAGTTTGCATTTACGTCAATGATGAAACAGATTTTGTACTGCTAGTTTGTCGCTTGAGTGTTGCATTCTACTTCAGGATAGCCAATTTGTGTTCATGCCTTGTAACTCTATAGTTTATCTCATTCTACTTTTGCCTCTATGGAAGACTGAAAATTTTCTGTTATGTGGAGCAGCATGTTGAAGACCATCATTTGTATTCTCTAAATTACATGCATTTTGGTGCTCCTAAAATGTGGTATGGTGTTCCTGGGAATGATGCAATTAAGTTGGAGGACACAATGAAGAAACATCTACCTGATCTATTTGATGAGCAGCCTGATCTCCTCCATAAGTTGGTGAGTTGAAATGGTTTATTTTGTTCTTTTGGCTGACTTTGTGATTTACCTAAGAGTAGGTTGTGTGCTCTACTGCTCCATAATCTGTTCTAGTGTAAGCATATTTATCGTTGTTGCTTACATGAAATTCTGAGACAACTGGTAGCTTGTAGTTAAAGCTATACATTGGGTTTCTGGTGTTTGGGACATTCGAGTATGCTTCAGTCTTGTGAACTGATTAATGCAGCCTGAAAACGGGTGCACTTGTTTCCAAACTTTATCTTCAGTTGGTTCCTAATTATTGAAGGATGATGGCCTAGACGGTTATACTAAGAAATTTTTTATTTTCTTCTATGCTAAATGTAGACTGACCCCAGTCTGGGCCTCTTTTCCCCTATTGGCCCAACTAGGAAACCATGCCAATGGGAGAGAGGAAATCTTTCCTCTCATAGGTACCAATGGTGACGATACCACTTGGGACCTCAAGGTTACCAAGTTAGACCAAGCTAATAAGACTAGCAAATTATAGGTTTAATAAGGGTAATAATGGCCACAAAGTAGATTTTAGGTAGGGTGCAGTACAAATTATATATGCTAGGTAGTACATTTTTTGCCGTCTACATTAGACCTTAAAACATTTTCCTAAGTTAGTGCCTGGGAACTATAATTGATTTCAGTAAGTCAAATCATTTTTAGATGGTTATGGTTGGGGGTATGAGAATTAAAATGACTAGTTTGTAGGAAGTATTTGAAAATTATATTTCGCACGTGATTGGAATTGAGTTGAATTGGCCCAATTCCAAATGCTGTTTTTTCCCAAACCTATTATGGACCAATTATAGAATGCAGTTCGAAAACCATTCCCAAACTCACTGTAATTGATAACAAGCTATACAAGCCAGGAATGAGCTGTCTTCTAAGTCTCATGGGTGGTCAAAGCAACATGAATACAAGTCTTTAACAAGAAGTCAGCAACATCAACACCAACTATCCTCACTTTCCTTCTGATTTATTTATTTAGTAACAAAAGAACATGGGCTCAGTTCCTCCCAAGAGGCTCCAGCCTAGAGAGGATAATCTGATAAATTTGTTATAAGACTGAATAATTACATTTCAGTTGTTTCTTTCTTGCAAGCACAGTCACGATCTTGAGTTATTGAAATCTTTGTTCCAAATAAGTGGAACCAGACACTCGTATTTTTTACCGTCGTGACAGGAATAAATAGTTTATTTCTGCAAAAGTTAAAATATTAGTATTTGTATATCTATATCTGAAATGCCACTGATTCTGTTATCTTTGCAGGTCACACAACTATCTCCATCAATCCTTAAATTAGCAGGGGTGCCTGTCTACCGGTGTGTGCAGAATGCAGGGGAATTTGTCTTGACTTTTCCTCGTGCATATCATTCAGGGTTCAATTGTGGCTTCAACTGTGCAGAGGCAGTGAATGTAGCTCCGATTGATTGGTTTCCACACGGACAGAAGGCTGTGGAGCTTTACCGTGAGCAACAAAGAAAGACTACTGTCTCCCATGATAAATTGTTGCTCGGAGCTGCCAGAGAAGCAGTGAAAGCTAACTGGGAACTGAACTTACTGAGAAAGAATACTAGCGATAACCTAAGATGGAAGGATGTTTGTGGAAGGGATGGGATCCTAGCAAAATCGCTCAGGGTATGTCAAATACCGTACATTTCTTTGTACTCTGCTATAATACCATGGTATCTGCTAGCTTGCTCTATCTATAATAATCTCATTATTTTGGTTTTGAAGGGGCCTATGTCCCTTCCCTCTCTCCCACTTTCTTTTTGTATGTTTGCAAAGACTGTTTTGGATTGGTACTATGGTCTGAGATGGGCAGATTTTGTCACTGTCAATCTCTAGATGACTGTAAAAATAACCTTTGGCAGTGGGTCATTAGTACGAAGGGGAGCCTTGGCACACTGGTAAAGGTGTTGCCGTGTGATCGATAGGTCACGGGTTCAAGTCCTGGGAGCAGCCTCTTGTCAAATAAATTGACAAGGGAAGGCTTGCCCTCATTACACCCTTGTGGTGGGACCCTTCCCCGGACCCTCGCTTAGCGGGGACGCCAATGTGCGCCGGGCTGCCCTTTAGTGGGTCATTAGTACATAATAAGTAGTCCAATCGAATTGGACGTTCTGGTTCGCTTGGAATTTCTATCTTACTGCAATCAATTAATAATTCCTGATGAGTACCTTATTAGCTCGCAATTTTTCGAGCAATTCTCAGAAAAGGAAATGCTTAGAATGTTGGCCATCATGCTTGACTGATTATGGTCCTGATCTAGTGGTGGCTTTTTTTTCTTTATAAATTTATGAAGTCTTTAATTTTTTCATGAATCGATTTGCACCTTTTTTTTTGTTAGATCAACAACAACCAAGCCTTATTCCCATTTAGCAAGAGATTTAAAAAATCGTCCAAAGAAAAGGAGGCAAAATAAACTAAAAAAAATAGTTATAAAGAAGTGAAGAAAGTATGAAAGTCTTTACAAATGTTAACAAGAAAAGGTTTGAGAAAAGAAAATAGGAAAATCATCAGAAAACCATTTGCAAAACAAACATAAAAGAAACCATAGAAAGTCAAAATGTGTCCTCCACATAAATCATGTCTCTCCATCCCACATTCCCACCCTATCAAACGCCATACTTTTTTCATGCCCCAAGATATTCACATCACTTCAGATCACCCTCATCCAAGTCATTTTGGATCTTCCCCGACCCGTGACAGAGTGGTTTATTTCCATTTTATGCTTGTGACACATCTTGATTGTATTTCTAGTCTGAGCTTCCCCCCCCCCCCACCCTAAATTTGCTCGAATGTAAAACTTAGGACTTGGAAGGTATGATTTTGGTGACAATTTTTTTAGAAGATTTGGTTTTGTGAAAAAAAAATGGTCGGACAATGTTTCCGTTATATAATGTACAATATGCCCTGGGATTTCAGAAGTGATATTCTGTGTCTTACTAGGTCAGTATTGTTATGGCTCCAACATTTTTGGAAACCAACTTCAACTCTAGGAAGCTGTATTATTGGTTAACAATCTGTTCATTCTTCTATGTTTGTGCAGTCACGTGTTGATGCAGAGAATATGAGAAGAGATTTTCTTTGCAAATACTCAAAAGCACTCAAGATGGACAGTAGTTTTGATTCCACAACCGAGAGGGAATGCAGTGTGTGCTTCTTTGATTTACACCTGTCAGCTGCTGGTTGTCGCTGTTCACCTGATAGGTTTGCATGCTTGAATCATGCAAAACAATTGTGTCCGTGTAGCTGGGATGGAAAATTTTTCCTGTTTCGATATGATATAACAGAGTTGAATCTCCTGGTTGATGCTTTGGAAGGTAAACTAAGTGCCATATATAGATGGGCCAGACTTGATCTTGGACTGGCCTTGAGTTCTTGCATATCCAAAGACAATGTACAAGCTACGGGATTTGTCGGTGCAGTCTCGGATCCTGCAGGTGAAAATCGTGCGAGTCGGGAAATCTCACAAACCTTAGTAACTTTGAGAACTAAAGACATCAGTTTAAGAGCTCCAAGTGGCATGGCTTTGAGTGCACAGAAGGGTAGTTTGCCTGATGCAGTTCTGGCCTTGGAAGCGACAAAGGTTCCCCCCATTAAATTAACTCTTCAAGGAAAAAGAAAGGTTGACAAGTCTCAGGTCAACAAAGATGCCCAAGAACCCCCTGCAAATGGTGAAAGGGATCCTGCACCCGTGAACCGATTATCTCATGGCAAAGAGGAGGTGATTTACCTTAGTGATGAAGAAGATGAGAAATCAGATAAATTACTGAGTGATTTGGTTAAAGGTATTTGTCAGGAAACTCAGAATGCTACTGGGATAGAGGCTGATCATAAGTTGAATCTTTGTGATCTAGCTAATGCGGCCTTGGCTGCTGAAGCCAATTCGAAGATTATCTCTGACGGCCAAAAGGATGATTGTTTGTCTTGTTCGACATCCCCAAAAGATGAAACTGACATAAAAAATCAAACTGCTGCTCTATCTGATGAGCACAATCTTTCATGCCATCAAGGATCCATAGGTTCCAGTTCAGGAAAAAGGGATCGGGATGCATCAACTCCAGATAGTGTTATTGGAAATACAGCCTGTGTTGTCAGAGTAGGAAATAGCGTTAAGGTTAGACAAGATGTTAGTCTTATTCGACGAAGTGATTTGAAGCTACTCGATGATACAAGAACTCTTCAAGGGAACCCATCTTGTAGTCATAGTACTGTGGACAAAACTAATCGCCCTAAAGGGCCACGTATAGCAAAAGTTGTGCGGAGAATCAATTGCAACGTTGAGCCACTAGAATTTGGGTTGGTTATTCCTGGAAATCAATGGAGTACCAGTAGAGCAATCTTTCCAAAAGGTTTGTTGGTTGTATCTTATTGCACGTGTACTTTTAGCTATTGCTACCTTTTTACGTTTAGCTGATAATCATCATTCTCTTTTAGGTTTTAAAAGCCGTGTCAGATACATAAACATTTCCGACCCCTCAAATATGTGCAATTATGTCTCAGAAATTGTGGATGGAGGATCAAAAGGACCACTGTTCATGGTATGTGCTTATTATGGTATCAACTATGAGTTTCGCGTGTTTCCATGGTATGTGCGTATTATGGTATCATCTATGAGTTTCGCGTATTTAAAAGGTCTTGATATGAGCACCTTGGTAAGAAAAGGGATCAAATTATTCTGGTGCTGTCTCATCTTAAAAGCTTTACTTATCAGTTCTCTGTTATTAATTGTCTACATCAACTTTGTTGTATGTAGCTTAAAATGTTGTGATGAGATGCAGCTAAGAAAAATAATTCATCTTTTTGCTGCTTCTGATTCTGGTGGCAAATTATTAGAAATGGTTAGATACAGTGCCTAAGTTGATTTTCATATACAGGTTTTCTTAGAGCACTCCCCAGATGAAGTTTTCGTGCATATCTCACCTATCAGATGCTGGGAAATGGTTCGCGAAAGAGTTAATCAGGAGATCTCTAGGCAGCACAAGCTAGGAAAGATGAAACTCCCCCCTCTTCAACCGCCTGGTAGCCTAGATGGACTTGAGATGTTTGGTTTTACTTCCCCAGCAATTGTTCAAGTACGTATACTTCAATTTACCAGTGTTCTAGTTGTTCTTGTCATTGTTACATCCTAGTTGCCATTTCTCTATCAGTTGGACAAATTATTCGAAGCACCAGTTGACCTTCGTAACATTGACATGAGATATCATCTTTATGCTGATCAGTGATCCCTGTGAAATGTGATTTAAGTCCATGTTTTGTTGCATACTTTGGTCTCCTTCCTAACCCTACACGAACCAAATTGTCCTTACGTGCAGTTTTCCTTTGATATGACAGGGTGTTGAAGCATTAGATAAAAACCGGGTGTGTGCAGCATACTGGAACTCTCGGCCTCTTGCACAAATCTCACACTGCTTTCAGCCAAGAGGAAACAGTCGAAACCCTAATTCTCTGTCAGAAGAAACAGATGTAGGAGCTGACACTTTACTCAGGGGCCTCTTTAAGAAGGCAAACCCTGAAGAACTATGTTCATTGCTAAATGCTGCAGGTAATAACACGAACCTTGTGACCCGCCTTCTTGATGAAGAGATGCAGAGTCGGTCAAGGTAGTGCGAAATCCAGTCTCAAGGGGATATGATTGTTGCAGATGAACTTTGAGACTGGAGATTAGTTGATTTGTAAATTCTTAGTGATCTTTTAATTTCCCTAGGTCTTCAAGTTTTCCTTTTTTACCCACAAGCTAGTTACAACGGAGAAGCTGGAAATTATATCCGTTGGATACCCACATTTTTCTTTCCAGTCTTCTAATAGGTTAGGTGCAACCGCGGATATAATCTGCTACCGACCTTTCCTTCGTTTTTGACCTCAGGAATAGGAGCCATTGTTAATGCACAGAAGATTTCAAATGAACATTTTTACGTACAAAATAAATCCAAGTGAATTTCTCAATTGTTACATTCAAGGAAATGTCCCATGTGCTGCATTTCATTATCTGCATGTTGTTACCCAAGGTTTTGATGTCCAATGTGAGAAACTACAGGAGTAAATAGTTTATGGATACCATTTATTTGGAGCTGGTTATGATTTATGAATGCCATTGTCTACCACTCCCCATATCCTTGGGTGAGTAGTCGATTTGAGTTAGTTATCAAGATTTTATTACGACATCCTGAATCGGTTAAAGAAATCTCGTATCATCAGTACATTTTGAGTGTTTACCTCTGCAAGCAATTTGTGAAATTGGGAATGAGGTCATGGTTTAAACCAACTTATGAACTAGTTATGCTTGGTCTTCAGTGTTCTTCAAAGGGGAGCTCTGAAGATTTTGTTATGGAGGTCTCTGTACCCTAATTAATACTAGCTAATAAGATAAAAAAAAGGTGTCATCTTGAAGTTTCTACTTGTGGACATTCATTCGACGAGGATAACCAGCCCTTCATATCGAATTAGTTCATTCTGGTGCGTGTACCACATCAGTTGCCTAGATGTCGTACGTGTCCAACGTGTTTAATCGCAATTGTAGCCTCATGACCATCATGCCTAGTTGAAGGATGAACAATGTATCGATGACGTGAAATTTCCCAAGAACAACAAGACTTCAGTCCCAAAATAATTTAGAACGAACGGCTATCATTAGTGACCTTAAAGCAAAAGAAAGGAAACGGTGAGCATTTAAACAATAGCAGAAATCCATTATAACTGCTTGATAATAGCCGCGATAACACAATTCGTCAACCTAGAGGATCAAGGTTGGCCTAGTGGTTAGGAACTCAACCTGCCCAGGATACTCCCACCCCGCAGCATTAGCCGCTCATTTGTACCAAAAAAAGAAAAAACAATTCGTCAACCTAGCTAGATAAGGTAAGTTAGGACCTCCACAGTGCACGGGATTTCCATCTAGTTACCAAAAAACGGTAATCACTAAACTACTACACTGTAGAATTAACGAACAAGAATAGGAATAGGAAATGTTTACTTATAAAATTCAATATGGAAACCGTGTTAGTTACTCATATATGGAGTATATATATACCTGAACCATGCATAATTGTTTTTTCTCCTCATAGAATTGGTACTCTTTTACACAATGGATGATGAGAAGGAAGGAGGTGTTCAAGTAGACGATTGGATGGAAGGAGGTGTTGTTAGTCATACCGTAGATAGGTCCGGTGACAATCATATGCATATATTAGCGACTCCACTTTGGGAGGTTTTGTCTGTCAACATAAGTTTTAACAACAACAACGCAACAAGTCGTAATAATCAAGTTTGGGGTTCGATTAGCATCGTTGATAAAGACGACAACCACGTTGTTGATATTTACAGCAGAAACAAGGATGATGATCATGAGACTACTACTGGAGGAGGCCTCATTTCAATTAATAGCCCCGATTATATTCCAGTTAGACCGCATACGGGTTACAAGATCCGAGTGTCTCTCACGGACGGTTCTCGTAATCTTGCCGATGACACCATCTCTTTATATGACCACACCATGACTCGTCATGATTTCGAGAAAATTAAAACCGCGCAAGCAAAAGGGGAAGATCGAGTAAAGTTGAATGCTCATCCTATTAAGCTGTTGAAATCGAAGGTAGGTGTTCCCGCTTACTCTTCCATCATACTTGAAGCGCGCATATGGGATAATAGTTGCTCATGCTTTTATGGAATTTGAGACCGCCTTGGATATGGCCCCACACATCGAGAATGTTAAGTTCCGAATTCTGGATGATCAGGAAGGTATGCATGTCGATAATAACTGGTTACAAAATTGTCATCTTAGAGTACAAATATGTTGGCATAACGCGGATGTCCTTGCTACAGAGGCATTACTCCCCCCACCCCCCATTTATCGAGTCGATTAGGAGGGTTATTACTCCTGATGATGATGATAATGAAGAAGCATCCGAGAGCACTAGTTCTGACGAGGAGGAGGTTTCCATAGATGATGATGAATTTGTGAGAGCTAGAGGATTGGGAAGCCATAGATAAACCAATGTAATTGATTCTGACAAATTGTAGAAATAAGGCAGATGAATTTGAGTGTAAAATTATTGTGTTGTATTTCTTGTGAGCTTTGATACATCTGCACTTCTACATATATACTACTTAGACTAAGTCACGACAATGACATTACATCAACATATACTTTCTATATTTGAGTATGCAACACTCCCAAGTTTCCAAAGGGAGCTTGGGATCTAACTTGCTTTGCCTATACAGCTTTCCAGATGTTGACAGTGCTTAGCTCTGTGTTTTGTCTTAACCTTGGTTACTTTGCAGTTGGCGCCAAAGTGTTTAAAGCTCCCATTTGATGCTACTTGATCATGTGAAGGTGGTTGGGTCTTACTAACATGCCGACTCTTTCTACACTCCCCCTCAAGCTGTGAGTTAGGTGGACAGGTAACTCCCAGCTTGTGGAGTAGTTTAGATTGTTGTTGTTCAGGGAGAATCTTGGTGAAGACATCAGCTAGCTGCTCTGTGGAGGGGACATAGGAAGTTTGTAGGGTGCCCTGTTGGATCTTTTCTCGAACAAAATGGCAGTCAACTTCTATATGCTTGGTTCTCTCGTGGTAAACAGGATTAGCTGCAATGGCAATGGCGGCTTGGTTGTCACACTTAAGGTGTACATGGCCATCTTGATGCACTCCTAAGTCTTTGAGTAGAGCACTAAGCCAAGTGACCTCACAGGCAGTTAGGGCCATTGCCCTGTATTCTGCTTCAGCAGAGGAACGAGCAACAACAGACTGTTTTTTAGACTTCCAGGATATGGGAGATTGTCCTAACAGTACACAATACCCGGTGGTGGATCTCCTGGAGAAGGGACATGAGGCCCAATCCGAGTCACAATATGCTGTGAGTTGAACTGAGCTCGACCTAGCAAAGAGTATACCTTGACTTGGGTTTAATCGAAGGTATCTGAGAACCCTTTTAGCTGCCTGCATGTGATCAGATGTTGGAGCTTGCATGAATTGGCTCAGGAGTTGAACAGAGTATGTGATATCTGGCCTAGACAGAGTCAGATAGATTAGTTTGCCGACTAATCGTCTGTAAAGATCAGGATTGGGTAGCAGGGTGCCTTTGTTCACTTCCAACTTCAAGTGTGGGCTGAGAGGAAGTTTGACAGGTCGACCATGTTCTAGACCAAACTCTTTGAGCATGTCTAGTGTATACTTGTGCTGAGACACAAATATACCAGATGAGGTGATACTAACCTCCAATCCCAGGATGTAACTGAGAGTGCCAAGGTCTTTCATGTGGAATTCCTTGCTCAAGGATGATTTAGGTTCGAAATTTCGTCCATATCATTTCCAGTGATTACCATATCGTCTACATACACTAGAACTGCAGTGATGGAGGTAGGAGTGTGTTTGATAAACAAGGAGTGATCATTGGAGGAGGGTTTGAACCCACACTGGACTAATACTTGTGATAATCTTGAGAACCACTGCCTAGGGGCTTGTTTGAGGCCATACAAGCTTTTGTTAAGCCTGCAAACCAGCTTCCTGCCATTGGTTGTCTCCCCCTGTCCCTTGAGCATATCATATCCCTTAGGGAGTGTCATGTAGACAGTCTCATGGAGTTCACCATGTAGGAAGGCATTAGTGACATCCATTTGACAGGTATGCCATCCTTCCATAGCAGCTACAGCCAGCAATGCCCTTACGGTTGACATCTTAGCAACTGGTGCAAATGTTTCACCATAGTCAGTGCCATATCTTTGACTGCATCCTTGAATAACCAACCTTGCTTTGTATCTATCAACACTTCCATCAGGCTTGTACTTGGTTTTGAACAACCACTTGCTGCCAATTGGTTTTCTTCCATCAGGTAGCTCTGTGAGTTCCCAGGTTTGATTGAATTCAAGAGCTTGAAGTTCAGTTTTCATAGCTTCAACCCATGTTTCTTCCTTAATAGCTTCACCAAATGTCACTGGATCAGTGTGTTGAGTTATGGTACTCACCATATTAGCAAAACCTTGGGAAACAGCAGTTTCAGTGAGGTTGGATATGGATTGAGGTGGTGTATGTCTGCTGACTACAAAATCTTCCATCCATGCAGGTGGTTTCTTTTCTCTTGTAGATTTTCTGATCTATTGAGGTTGACTAGCTATGGGTGTCTCTTCAGTTTCTTGTTGTTGATCAGCTGAAGTGACATTTTCACAGTTTGGTCATTTGACAGACTTTCTGATGTTGTTTCAGGTATAGTCATATCATCCAACATGTCTGAGACAACAGTGGTGTTGGGAAGGCTCACATTTACATGTGTTGGCTTGTGTTTTGCAGCTTTCTTATAGAGAAACACAGCTTCACAGAATTTAACATCCCTAGACACAAAAGCTTTGGATCATAAACAGTGTACCCTTTCTGATTGAATGGGTAACCAATAAACACGCATGGCAAGCCTCTAGGTTGAAACTTGTCTCTGTCTCTACTGGGGTTGTAGGCAAAGACCAGGCAACCAAAGGTTTTCAATCCATTGTACTTTGGTGGTTTTCCAAACAGCATTTCATATGGAGTTTTGTGTTGTAGGACAGAGGAAAGAAGCCTGTTAATTATGTAAGCTGCTGTCATTACACAATCTGCCCAAAAAGCAAGCGGCATGCCAGCTTGAAACCTTAGAGCTCTGCTTACTTCTAGCAGGTGCCTGTGTTTTCTCTCCACAACTCCATTTTGCTGAGGCCTGTCTGCCATGGATGTTTGATGCCAAATCCCCTTTTCTATCAGAAATTTTCCACATTCTCCCTCAATCAGCTCCTGTGCATTATCAGATCTCACCCTCTTTATTTCCTTTCCAAACTGAGTTTTTGCAAACTGATAGAATCTAGGTACAATCCATGAGACATCAGACTTGTTTCTCATTAAGTATACCCAGGTGGCCCTTGTATAATCATCCACTATTGTGAGAAAGTACTTGTGTTTATTTCTACTTTCAATCCTGTATGCTCCCCAGGTTTCTATGTGTATGAGATCAAAAGGGTTTGATGTTGTGTTCTCCCTAGTGGTGTAAGGTGACTTTGTGAGCTTAGCCATGGGACAGGTGACACAGATCATATCAGATTTAGACTTGCAAACATCAGACAAATCAGGTATATGAGAAGTTTTGCCAATTGGGGCATGACCCAGCCTACAGTGCCACAAATCATAACTAGACTTTATTTTATTCAACTCAAGATTCTCAATACAAGGTGCATCATAGGTTTCACACATGGTACCAAAAGCACTCTCTGATGTTCTATGAGTGGTGTACACATCACTTGAGTTACAAATTCCCTTAGACTTTATAGATTTGTCTAAGTTTTTGATCATGCTTCTAACACTACTGTCTAGTTGATCTAATGGCTTATCACACAGGTAGTAGATGCCCCTGTGCTCCTTCCCCACAGCTTTAATCCTCAAGCTCACAGAGTCCTGAACAACACACACATTGTTATGAAAGGAAGCAAAACACCCATCATCTCTGGCCAGCTTTTGCATGGACATCAGATTATGCCTAAATGCAGGAACATACATCACTTCCCTTAGCACAACACCATTTTTAAGTCTCACATTTCCACAGTGAGTGACACAGACAACTTTCCCATTAGGCAGAGAGATATTATGAGGTTTAGCCAAGGCATGTATGTTATATAACTCTGAAATGTTCGAAATCATGTGATTTGATGCACCTGTATCCATAATCCAGTGCATTTCTTTAAACTTACTATGAAAAGAGAGAAGATCTAGAACATTACCTGCAAAGTCCACTTCTATCTCATCTTCAATGGTGGGGTTTGAGGATTTCTTCTCAAAGTTTGTCATCAACCTCTTGAATTGCTGCTCGGTGAATGCTATAATCCTTTCCTGCTCATTTGGGTTGTCTGATTCACTGTTTGCTTGAGCATTGGCTGCAATTCTGTCAGGTTGAGTGTTCCATGGCCTTTTCCCTTTGTAAGCTCCTTTACCTTTGTTGTTGAAGTTTTGAGAGTTGTTGAATCCACTCCCAGGTCTAAAGTTGGGGTTGTGCCTGGGATGGCCCACAAGAAACCCTACATTTTCCCAGCAGGCTTCTGTTTTGTGACCTTTTCGATTGCATTTCCTGCAGATGGGAATCTCGCCAATGAATTTCTTCTGCTGTTGTTGAGCAAAGAAAGCTTGAGCATCATTGGTTGAGTTTCCTGCAGCAGCAACCAAATTCTTCCTCTGAATTTCTTCTTGCTGAAGAAGAGATACAACTTCATCTACTCTAGGCAGGGGAGTTCTGAGAAGAATGTTGCTTCTGACATTGGCATAGTAAGCATCCAGACCATTTAGGAACTTGAGTAATCTCCTTTCTTCCTCCATTTGATCCACTGCATCCAGGTATTTGGAAAATTCCACAGTCATCTCAGTGATTGGTAGCCAATCATTTAAAACCTCTTGAGTCTGCCACAGAGATTGCAATTGAGTGTAGTATTCATTGATGGTTTTGCTACCTTGTGACACTTCTTGTAATTCTTGCAGGAGTTGATACTTTCTTGCTCCATTGCTCACTCCATAAGTTCTCTTGAGATAGTCCCATATATCCTTGGCTTTTTCAGTGTACAACACAGCTTTCTTTACATCTTTGTCGATGTTTTGGTGAAGCCAACCAATAATGGTGTTGTTGCACCAATCCCAGGCTGCAGCTTTTATAGGATCAGTCTTTGATCTCTGTACTTCACCAGTGAGAAATCCCAATTTTCTCCTGGTTGCAAGGGCCAGCTCCATCTCTCTCTTCCACTGATGGTAGGATGTGATGTCTTTGAGCTTGGTGTCGATGATCAAGCCTCCAGCAAGGTCTGACGGGTGCAGAAACAGGGGGTCTGACAGATCCATCCCTTTGTATGAGAGTGGATTGGTGAAGTTTGTTCCACCAGGGTTTGTTACTTCTCCTTCAATTCTTGACATCGGTGCAGGTGAAAGAGTTTGCGGAAGGGTGTTGTTTTGACTACAGATCTTTGGATCTGTGTTAATAGAAATTTGTTTTAAACAAAATAAAAAGAAAGATTGTAGGATAACTTGACTCCCTAAATCCTCATGGCTCTGATACCATGATGAGTTTGTGAGAGATAGAGGATTGGGAAGCCATAGATAAACCAATGTAATTGATTCTGACAAATTGTAGAAATAAGGCAGATGAATTTGAGTGTAAAATTGTGTTGTATTTCTTGTGAGCTTTGATACATCTGCACTTCTACATATATACTACTTAGACTAAGTCACGACAATGACATTACATCAACATATACTTTCTATATTTGAGTATGCAACACTCCCAAGTTTCCAAAGGGAGCTTGGGATCTAACTTGCCTTGCCTATACAGCTTTCCTGATGTTGACAGTGCTTAGCTCTGTGTTTTGTCTTAACCTTGGTTACTTTGCAGTTGGCGCCAAAGTGTTTAAAGCTCCCATTTGATGCTACTTGATCATGTGAAGGTGGTTGGGTCTTGCTAACATGCCGACTCTTTCTACAGATGATAACATAGATAGCACTTCCGAAGATGAGTCTTCTTTAACACTACTTTCAGAAGGCGAAGAGAAAATTTCGGTCATGACGACGACCGAAAAAGGGGAAAGGATGGTGGAGGTATACTCGGTATTTGTTGGTGGTCCTACCAACGACGACAATGTTTTGCGTATACATGGAAGTATAGAAATCGAAGATGATTGACATAATCTCTTTATCTTCAAAAAAGAAAAGGATGCGTCCGAAATAATATTCCCAAATAATAGATTTATATCGCTAAATGAGCCTTGCCATGGACTTGATGGTTACTTTTTTAACATCAACATAGACCTCAAGGATGAGGATGATCGCATTGTAAGCAAAGGAGGGGAGATGATGTGGAATAGCCTTCGGATGGATTCCAATCCTATTAACTGGTACGATTGCGACATTTGCTCGGTAATTCGAGGTGAAATTGGTTACTCTGCGACAATGTATTATTCCATCTTCAAACAAGCCGTAGCAGCTAAAGTGTATGTCTCATTCTCGAGCAAAACAAGTACTAAATTTTCGGCTAGCGTATGGGGCAAGATTGTTGGTCGTCACGAATGTTTCGATGATCAGTTAGAGCCGTTTGAGAAAGAATTTTACCAGATAACGCTCTTTGCTAACTGCTAAGCCTAGAGAAGATTATGAACAAGTGACGACGACTTGTTGCTGCAACGACGTGACATTTGATTTACCACTGAAGCTGTCTAAGTCTGTGGTTTATGTTCCAATGGATTCCGCCTTGATTTTTTTTTTTTTTTTTTTTGGAAATTAGGCGTTAATATAAAAGAAAGACATTAGGATTCCGCCTTGATTGTTGATATAGATTTGCAACTGGGGTTTTTCAACACAGACATCGGTGAAAAAGGTAGTGTCGTCTGTGGTGTTGATACTCAAAGTACGATCAACAAACCTTTTGAAACTATCAAAGAAGAAGCTATAGTATTTAGGCCTTTTTCTGATGGTTATCGTACGATCAACAGACCTAATTATTACATGACATTGTTCGTTAAATGGGGAGAAGTCGGAGTAGAGGTCGGATACGAGTTATAATTTTTTTTTTTTAATAATAAAATCATGTAATTTATTTGTTTTTTTAATAATAAAATCATGTAGTAATACCTTTCTCTCAAGGTTTAAGTTTATGGATACCATTTTTTGGAGCTGGTTATGATTTATGAATGATATTGTCTATTTGTCTACCACTCCTAGTATCCTTGGGTGAGTAGTCGATTTGAGTTAGTTATCAAGATTTTGTTACGACATTCTGAATCGTTTAAAGAAATCTCGTATCATCAGTACAATTTGAGTGTTTAACTCGTATCTCTGCAAACAACTTGTGAAATTGGGTATGAGACCATGGTTCAGCTTATAACTGCTTGATAATAATCGCGATAACACAATTTCCCAACCTAGATAAAGTAAGTTTTTACTTGTTGATGTAAACATTACAGTACATATTTTGCCAACATACAGTGCCTGAATTTGCTGCACTTTATTTATGGAGTAAGCTTGTAGTGCATCTTCAGATACAGGACAACCACAGTGAGGAGCATCAATTGATTCCCTGTCCACATTGTTGAAAATTATATCAGAGATAATTACAGTGTTAGCATTCTGACTCGTAATAATATGTAAAAACTGCCTGAAAGCCTTACCAAAGCACGCCTCTTGAAGCTCGATATGAGCTCTTTGATGTCACACTTGGATTGCTTGTAGGCATCAATTTTGTTTAGTTCCTGCAAATGGTCACATTATTTATTAGAAAATCTCTTATTCATGCTTTCACCCGGCCGTGCAGAAGTCTACATCAGAAAATTTTCCTTCCACTAACAGTGCCTGATTCAAAATGCATCGGTGGTGTTTACCTCGATCCAGGTTGCTAAGTTGGGCCTCCCAGATGTGATGTCATAGTTCTTCAACTCTAGCAGCAGGGGCTGGAACCGTTCTATAAAAGGAGCATACGCGATGTCTACCTGATAAAAAAAAAAAAAAAAGAAAAAAAAAAAAGAGGATATGAATCAGAATACACACAGCCCTGATGGGCAAGGATTGGATGCACACCTTAACCCAAACTCCTGGTTATTGAATGGTGAAAGTACAAAACCAAGCATATATAATGGTTGTAAGTTTGGCCACAATATCGTCAATATGTATATTATCATAACGCTATCAGCGTAGTTCATACGTAAGCAGGATATGGATTGAGGATTTTGGTATCTTATTATTAACCAGTTATCTTAATGGAGTGTGAGATGTGATTTGAGAGACTCTACTTACTGCGCTGAATTGCCCAAGGAAAAAAGGCCCATCATCAAATTTCGAAAGAGCTTCTTCCAGTTTGTCATGTGCAGCTTCTGCAAAACGAGCGCAGCAGCTATGTTATCAGCAATTCAGCATCCGGTTACTTGAAAATAATGTAAGTAATCTTCTGAAAAGAACATACTCATTTCAGTCTCTGAGCCTGCTCCTTTAAGATAACTGAAAGCAGCTCCACCAAATGTGCCAGCATATGCCAACATCTCTTCAGCAAATTCTTTCTTAGCAGGATCCTGCAGATTTCAAAATTATAACGAGTTTCTTATATAACAAAAATTTCAATATGCAATCAAGAACTACATTACACAAAGGCACTTACATCAGGGAAAAGGGAAGGTCCTTCAAAGTGGCTATCTATATATTTCAGCAAATCGAGGCTCTCTCCCGTAACTTCATTGTTGTGTTCCAATGCAGGCACCTATTTGATGAGTAAAAAAGATGTGTGAGTCTCGGAAGAAAAATAACAGATCATGCAAAGATTTCTCAGTAAGTTTACCATATTAACAACATCGAGGATTCCCACCCCGCAACATTAGCTGCTCCTACGTACCCTCCCCCCCCCCCCCAACACCCCAAAAAAAAAAATGAGCACACACACACACATAGAGGACTTGATCCTGCAGGGCAGCATAATCCAGATTGTGCCTCGGAAACAACCAGTTAAGTTAAGAATCGACCTCCCTCGTGACTCATTCCCAAATTAATTCTGCCTTCATTTAATAACACCCCCTTACAATGGAACTTAAGACACAACACCAAATGTCAAACAGCAATATACCAACCACTCAATCAAGACAGATGAGCTGAACGCGAAACTTCATATCAGCAATTACTCAATACTGATTATACAGTGCTCGGATTTGCTCCTTTCAAATGTAATCATAAACAATTCAATTCAAAAGGGCTCGAGCAGTAATGCATAGTCAGGTACAAGTCTCACCTTAGCAGGGGGGTAAACATCCTTGTACCAAGCTGGCTTATCATCTAAATTGATGGGAACCAATTGGATTTTATTCTGCAACCCCTGCATTAAAAAAAATAAAAAATCAAACTAGATTCAAAAATCAAAGTCCATCTCATTACAAGAGTGCTAATTGTCTATCCCTTGACATTTCTTTCACCACTCTGCACCAACAGAATAAATTCTACAAGATTTATACTAGGCCCTAGCTTATCAGCACTATTATTAGACATGTAAAATGTTACATAAAGCTTGTAGAAGAAGACTGTGAACGGAACCTTGTAATTTCGAGCAATCCAAGCGCGCTGAGCATAAGGGCATATATAGGCAGTGTAAAGCCTGATTGATCAAGGGACAAAATAGACAAAAAATGTTATTACAGTTTGTCCAGAACAAGCTGAAAAAGGATCACAAGCCATGACTCATACCACTATTATGTCCCCCTATTTCGAGCAATTCAATAGTCTCCATCAACATTTTACCCATCCACACCCACACCCACACACACAACAACAACAACAGCAACTACCAACAACAACAATTAAGTCTTATTCTCAAAATGATTGGGGTCGGCTAATCTGAATAGTCATCTAGTATTGGGATCAGCTAACATGAATAGTCATCTGGTAATGTCTTGTGTATGCCATAAAATTTCAAAACACACACCCACACACACACACACACACACAAGAAAAAGAAAAAGAAAAAAAAAAAAAACAACATCCCAGCTAAGTCAATTATAGTCAATTTCCCAGATCATGAGCGTAACTTTCAACCTCAAGTATAACAGCAACGGCAACAAAAACATTACCCCTAACTAAGTGCATCTCAAAGGCTCCCGCCTATGACGAGATAAGGGAGGGTCGGATGCACTCAAACTTTACCTTTATGAGAAATATAAAGAGAGAACAAACAAACAATTCCGATGTAGTCCAGCGGTTAGGATACCTGGCTTTCACCCAGGCGACCCGGGTTCGATTCCCGGCATCGGAACTTTTTGCTTAATTTATGATTTTATTCACTGTTCCAGTTTCTTTTTAGTGATATACACCGACCGTACAATGTTACAACTTTTCAAATAACTTCAACAACACAACTTAGTCCATGTCATACATGTCTTCAATTCCCGAGCTATATCACTCGAGTGACATTAGTCATTTTTGTTTAGCTGACTGCTACCTAGTCTTGCATGGGTCTGGACGGTCAGGTTTCGATGTTTTATATGGCGAAAACTTAAAAATAACCTCAAAATCATTTCAAAGAACGCCAATCAACAAGACCTTATATATCGGGTTCAAATTCTCGTATCCTTACCCGCACATCATTCGTACAAATAAAATAAAGTGAAACGATATTTTGGAATTGTAAGGGTATATATACGGAATCACGGATCCTAACCCACGTGGAAACCCCAACTAAATACGGAGTAGCTAGAAAGTTCGGCATTAAACCAAAACCAATAGGATTTGAGGAATTAGGAATCAGTTTTTAAAACGTCAACCAACTAAGCTTGCACATCTTAACGACAATTTGATAACTAGAAAACAATCAATAAAAACAACAAAGCATAAAATAAAATATTTAAATAAAATTATAACATATGATTTGATTAAATATACAGAGTGGATCACCTGATGGCACCATCGGAACGAGGTGGTGGGTCCGAGTTCGAACCCAAAATTGGTGGAAGAACTTCTACACTACTACACCAACAAAAAAAAAAACAATTTAAATTATTAATCTTCAAATTACCCAAAACAAATTAAAATAAGGAATTTTAATACAACCATGATCAAAATTAACATAAAATTATTAATTAATTAATTAAAAAAAGGGGTTTGGTGAATGATTATGCTTACACGTTGGCCATGGATGAAATTTGATGTGCGAAAGGGAAAATGAGAGAAAAACTGCAGATTTCAGTTTTCTTTTTTATCTAGTAGTGTTTGAACTAAAGAGTCTGGAAATTAAAAGCGTCATTTATACGATTGGGATTTCAGTGTCCTTTGACTAATGTTTAAGGTCCCGATACATTTCTGCGTTTTGATCACGCTCTATGTCATTGTGACAATCGGATGATGTGTCCTATTTAATTTTACGTGGCTCGAACAACAACATAAAATTAGACGAATGTAAAAAAAAAAAAAAAAAAAAAAAAAAAAAAAAAAAAAAAACTCTTAGACCCTATTTGATTCGAAAAATGGTTTCGGATCATCGTATAATGCTGGGTGCATATAAAACACACTTTTACCATTTATTTTCACGGTGATCGATTGACTGATACTACATTCAACATTCCCGTACTTGTATAGAGGAATTGAAGTTTAAGGGTGTAAAATTTAATTTCCACCAATTAGGTTTGACGAATGCGAACATATAAGTAAATGTCAACTAAATTAGCTTCCGAAAGTCGTTATAAGTGCTCACGAGCCATGACTTAGGTTCGATTGATATTCGTCGGTATTAAAATTGCCCTTACGAGAAAAGAGTCAAACAAGTTGTGCTCAACTACTACACTATCTTTCCCTCCTCTTTGGTCATATTTCCACTATTACACTATTCTCTTATAGTGAGATCAGAGGTTACGTCAACATGAATTGCTTGGAATTTTAGACGAACAAACAACTTGTCATTTTTAGACGAAAATACTTCCATTTATGGCCTAAGTGTAAGTAATTTGTTTCTTTAGTGGTTACTAGCTTAGACTCTTCGCAAAAAAGTTACTCAAGACTCGGCTACAAACATTTGACACGCATATGTGTCTCACTAAGTGTCATACTAGTACTTACACTACTCGTGTTTCGGTAAATATATAATGTTTCCAAGTAATGTAATATGACGAGTTTGATATACTCCATTTGGAACGTGTTTACGTGATCTTTAAATGCAGAGGGCTTCTAATGATTACTAATATGCCTGAATCACTCATCTGTTTCACTGTTTGTACACTTAAAAATCTTGTGCAGGGTCTGCAGGATAAAATTGAATTAGTCCACATTGATCTATTCGACAAACCAGCTTGGTACAAGAATGTTTAGGAAAAGTGTTCAAAGAAAGGGTAAAATTCGGGCTTTTTGCATAGTTTCATGTTTCAGCATGGAGCATGCATGTATATGAACTTAGGCCAGAAGCTAAGAAAAATGTGTACTTGTGCTTGAGATTGTTTGCACAGTTGCACCTTCCTGTAATATACCGTGCTGGTTTGATCATAAATCACGTAACTTGATAACTGCGTAAATGGTATAGGTGCCGGCTTTGGAGCACAATAATGAATTCAGGGGAGAGAGCTTGGATTTGCTGAGATACTTAGACAGTCACTTTGAAGGACCTTCCCTTTTCCCTGAGGTAGATTACTCGATTTTTTATGAGATGGACTAACAGCATGAATATTACGGTATTACCTTAACTTAGAGCAGTAGTTTACATTTCATGAGACAAACCTACAGGATCTTAATAAGAAAGAATTCACTGAAACAGGAAATTACACTCTACCTAGGCTGCCTAAGACTATCCTGATTCCAGGCCGGGTTTCTAATCTCGGTGTTTTGAGAATTCAGGTGATATCGCATTCATTCCTTTTATAGAAAGGTTCCAGCCACTGCTGCTAAAAATGAACAACTATGACATTACATATGGGAGACCAAAGTTAGCTTCCTGGATCGAGGTACGTGTACATACACTTAGATACTCGAGGAGACCTGCATCAAAAGTAGAATGCACTTGCAAAAGCTGATTTGAAGCTGATTTATCAGTCCAATTCCTGAATCATGCAACATTCTGCAGGTGGTGAACAAAATTGATGCCTACAAACAGACCAGATGGGATACTAAAGAGCTCACATCAGCCTTCAAGAGGAATGTGTTGGTAAGCCATTTAACCTGATCAGCCATGTAAGCTCATATCCGCGCCCCCTCAGCATTAGATAAAAAAAACCAAGCAACTGATGAACTAAATAGTATGAGCTGAGTAATAACACTGAGGAAGTGCTGAGGTCTTTTCTCGACGTTGTATGCAGGGAAGGTGAATATGCCATGGTTCTGCCAGTGTAGATACATTACTGGCTACTCTATGCTGCAAGCCTGCAACATTAAGGTGAAGCGATAACGCAGGAACTTCTAAAGAGTTGATATTGGTGATAGCTTATCTAGTAAGATTTAAGTGAATTGTGGGTTATCTATTCAGTGTAATGTAAGTGATGTAGTCAGTTGAATACTGGCAACGAAATTGAGTTCCCAATTGTTATGTAGATTTATGCAAAAGGGTTTTAGAGTACCTTGTCGTAAAACCATCTAACCAAAGTTTTTGCGATTTCCATTAATTAACAAAGACCTAATGCATTTTGCTAAACTAAAACTTGAAGAGTAAGATTCCTAGTGTCTCCAACTGAATAACTGCAGAACGAACAAAAGGCTATAGATAGCAGTTAAGCTTATTGGGCGAGAAAAAATTACACCACACAAACTTCTTTCTACTGGAGGACACTGATGTAGCTTCATTCGCGGAAGGTAGTAAGAAGCATTAAACACAAAATAGATGTTCCTACTTTTTCTGAATTTGATCAGTTGGTATTACTAAGAAAGTATCGGAATCAAGATACGATGCAATACTTGTTCTTGATATGAACTTGAAACTTTTATAAGAGCGTTCATTGTAGAGTTCGTAAAATTTTATTATCGCCTTTTACACTCTTGTTCTGAAGTCAGATGACTAAAGCTGTGAACCAGAGTCCACAGCCCTAGGACCTAGGCAGCTCTTTGGTGGTCGAAGGTTAAACCCCTGACAAGGCCTCAATTAACCGATCATATACTTCGCCCGTGTGTGGACATCCATGGATAAGACATCCTAGAACATTAACTTTCAGATCGTGTAAAATTCGATTTATGAGCAGAAAAGAAAAGCCATAACCAATTGACACAGGAATGACGGAAAAGCCACAGTTCTTGCTGCTCTCGTGGAGCTAATTCTGATATTCTAATTCTATGTAAGCTAATGGTTGGGACAAAATTCTGATCAACTATGTTATACAGAAAATCTGGAGTGAAAAAAAAAAAATCTTCTTCCAGGAAAATGCAATGCAAAGACTAATAAAAACTACTCACAAGATGGCAACTCAAAGGCGTATTCTAGGATCCGTCATTTTGGTTTTTTGGTCATCTATAGTTCGTCCTTGATTCCTTCAGTTTCCTCATTGGTTGCAGAATCCTCCTTGGTCTCTGTTTCAACCTCCTCCGTTTCATCCTCCTCCTCGACAGCTACGTCAGGGCTGATGTTGAGGCTAGTCTTCACTGAGTCATAAACACGAGAAGCAAAGTCCTTGGGGTCGTCAAGCAAGAAGCCACTCTCAAAGAGAGCTGTCTGGTACATGAGTCGTGCAGTTTGTTTGACATTGTCATCCTGGATCACAAATATTGTCAAATTATATGGCCAGTCACCAATGTACATTTCTAAAAGTTGCGACAAGACATGATCAAGTGATACGATAACTAGGTAAATGATTTAATCACCATTCCTAAGCTACTACACATTGTTAAAGGAACAATTTCTCATCAAATTTCGTTGTAGAAACTGGGCCCAAAGTCCAGGTCGTTGCTTAATATAGATGGCTCGACTAATGACCTGTCTAGGGATTTGGCCATGACGGGAGACTGACAAGATCTTTAGATCCAAGGATGTAGAGGACGTCCAACAAACCATCTACTTAACATACATAAGGTGACACTCACACAGCACTGCCAGCATTCGATCCCAGAAAGGGCTATCACAAGAGGTCTACTTTCCAGAAGAGAAATGTGGTCTACTTGAGCCATTTTCAACTTTCATCTCTCAACCTTTTTTTTACTCATCAAATCATGAAAGGTAGGAAGGTATATAAAACAGATCACAGAGAACAACGCCGAGGTGATTGCTGCAACAAAAGTTACATATTTCTCATGTTGTCTAAAACATGACTACTTGCTACTTAGTCAGGAGGGGGCAGGCCAAA
Source organism: Spergularia bocconei (assembly GCA_963457585.1). Classification (NCBI taxonomy): domain Eukaryota; kingdom Viridiplantae; phylum Streptophyta; class Magnoliopsida; order Caryophyllales; family Caryophyllaceae; genus Spergularia; species Spergularia bocconei. The sequence continues at coordinate 364,593 of OY734954.1, forward strand.
AATATCACTTCTATGATACTGTACCCCTCATTATATTAAGCTTCACTTTTTAAGCATGGCCTGAGTTCAACTAAGGAGTGAGTCTAATAGAAATACAGGTCCAGGTACCAGAACAGTCACCTTAAGATATTTTGTGATAAGCAAAGTTCTGTAAACAGTCGAATAGACTTGTCACAAGCTAGGATGACATCAAAGGAACACTTTCCATGAAAGGCTCCTTCGCCCAACCCCCAAAAATAAAGCATGGAAAACTAAAATTTAGGAAGTTAGTTCTCAATTAAGCTTTACCGGGCGGATAGAAAACATACCTCAGGATCTGTTGTTACTCTCTCACGGAGCTCCTTGATAATAGGATGTCGAGGGTTTATCTCAAGAACCCTCTTGCCCCGCATGTAAGCCTGCTTATTTGCATCACTAAGTGTTTGTGATTGCATGATCCTCTCCATGTTCGCACTCCAGCCGAATTTAGAAGTCACAACAACACATGGAGTGTCTGCTAAACGGTTGCTTATCTTGACATCATCGACCTTCTCAGAAGCAAGTGAGTTCTTCCACCACTTTGTTAACTCCTTGAAATTTTCCTTGAGCTCCTTGTCTTTTGAGTCCTTGCCAAGCTTCAGACCCTCCTTTGAAACATTTTGGAACTTCTTGTCCTCATAGTCCATCAGGTATTGCATCAGATACTCATCCACGGGATCAGTGAAAAAGATGACCTGCAGGGAAAAATGAAAGAAAAAAAAAGCTCAAATTACGAAGTTAAACGAATGTTCACTGAAAGCTAAAAGATCTAAAGAAAACAATTGAAGGCTCCATACTCTCCAAAACATAATAGAAGTCAGAGATGTTTCTTAGATTACCTCATAGCCTTTCTTTGTAAGCCTCTCAAGGAACGGAGAGTTTTCCAACTGCTCCTTGCTGGTTCCTGTTATGTAGAAAATGTCCTTTTGCCCAGACTTCATTCTTGAAATGTACTGATCAAGGGAAGTTAATTTTCCGCCAGATTTGGAACTGTTTTAAAGGAACCCAGATTAGACGAACATGTTGCCGGAAGGAGAACAAAGCATTTTTAGACAGAATCTTTTATTGAGTCCTTACGTTTCAACTCTAAGTAGCTTGGCGAGACGATTCCTGTTTGCAGCATCCTCAATAATGCCAAGTTTGATCGATTTGCCAAACTCATTCCAGAACTTTGCGTACTTACCCTTCTTCTCATCATTGTCAGAAGACTTCTCAACATCTACAACAAGTAAAGCCATGACCAAGATATAAGACCAACAGAAAGTGTTGGGAGCAAAAAAAGTCTGAAACACAATGGTGGCTTCAAAACAAAGGAATGCATTTCCAGCAGTTTTTTAATTTTTGGAACAGTAGTTCTAGATAAAATTGAAAGCAACTTCTGGCATCTACAAAGGTATCAGAAAGAGTCTCGAGTTTGACTTACCCTTCTTGTCCTTGTCATCAGATTCTTCAGGATCCTCCTCGGCAATCTTACGGATCATGTCTAAGGCCTTCCTGATCAATTTCTTTTTAATGGTCTTCAAGCTACTGTGCTGTTGAAGCATTTCTCTTGACACGTTGAGGGGGAGAGTGTCTGAGTCAACAATACCCTGATAAAAGGTTAAATCATCAGAATCACGGCTGAAACAACATCACAAGCCTATACTTGCAATATACTATAGCAGAATGTTTTCCTCACCATCAAGAAATTTAGGTACTTGGGCAAAAGCTCATCAAATTCATCAGAGATGAAGACCCGCCTAACATACAGCTTCACATTGGCTTTGTTGTTGTTATAGTAGCTCTCATACAAATCATGAGGAGCCTTTGGAGGGACAAAGAAAACAGCCTTGAACTCAACATCACCTTCAGCATTGAAGTGACTCCGTGCTAGAGGCTTTTCTTCACTAAAGTCCTACATCACACAAAAATAGACCATTAAGAGAACCGCTGAGAACTAACAGACGACGCACCATGAGCTAACACGCTAAATGACTAACCTTTGCCAAGGAGTGGTAAAATTTAGTATATTCTTCTTCAGTGACCTCCCTCGGGCTACGTAGCCATATAGCTTTCACATCATTCAAAAGTTCCCATTCAGAAGTTGTTTCTTTGATGGTCTTTGTTTTTGGCTTCTTCTCACCTTCCTCATCCTCCTCTTTCTCTTCAGTTTCTTCCTCTGAAGTGTCAGCTGTATTACAGGACACACACAGCGACAGGATGAATTAGTCATTATACATAAGCCCCAGAACAAGGAGACAGGGGAAATCTCTCAAACAGATTCAGGTTACCAACACATACTAGTTTCCTCTTCGTCACTTGACTCATCATCATCAGCAGGCACCTCCTTCTCAACTTCCTTGGTTGCCCATAGGGATATGGGGAAATTGATGAATTCAGAATACTTCTTCACTAAATCCTGAACATTACAAAGAAACATAGAAAACAGGTTAGAATGGCCCAGGAAAACAAGTGCAAAAAAATTTGGACGATGATCAACTCAAAGACAAACATTAGAAGGGCCCTGGAGAGAGAGAAATCATGCCAACTGCAGAGGAAAGTTCATGTAAAACGTCACAGAGAAGAGAATGGAGTAGAGACAGGTACAGTAGAGGTCATGGCTAGAATACGGACTAACGAACGTTGGCCTCCACTGAGAAAATGCCACAGAGTAAAACAGCGATAGACTGATACAGGCATGAACTTCGTGATATATCCATTTCCCAAAAATTCAACAAGAGATCCAAAAAAAATTGCCAAGTCAAATCTTAACTCAAATCATATCAATGTCTCAACTCTGATAGCACCTAGACTAATCAAAATTTGTAGGGGAGATCATGGTAGAAGCTAAGAATAAGAGAGCAATGTATGTGTCTAACAGATGGCATAACAAGTATAAAGGTCTCTAAGAAGTCCTATGGAGAATAGCTAAAGGAGATGGTGAACACGTCTGCTAAAGTAAGTGATATATGGCATACAAACCTTCAGTTTAGACTCTTCAAGGTACTCTCCAGCTTCTTCTCGAAGATGTAATCTGATCTCAGTACCACGGCCAAGAGGTTCATTCTCAGTGTCCTCCGAAATTGCAAAAGCCCCATCAGCCTTTGATTCCCAAACATATCTGGACGACAAAGTAAGCCACATATGAGCAAACAAAGCAACTAACTAGCGATAAAGACAAACGAGAATGCTTGACATGGGGGTGGGGGGGAACTAGTGAGAATGCTCAATTAAAGAGGACTGGAAGTACTGGAACTCACTGTTTGTCATCGTTGTGCTTGCTAATAACTTCGACATAGTCGGCAACAAGGTACACAGAGTAAAATCCAACACCAAACTGTCCAATCAAGTTAAGATCTCCACTTGTTTGCATTTTCTCCACAAAGGCTGAAAAAGCAACATAATTATATAGCTTGGCATCGTACATCATATCACTAACATGAGGCCACGTAAATGAAAAAGGTTCGTAATTGTAACTGATACGGCAAGGAGTTTACAGAGTAGAACCACACCTGAAGTTCCTGATTTTGCAATAGTTCCCAAGTTCTTAATAAGGTCCTCCTTTGTCATACCAATACCTTTGTCACGAATAGAAAGGATCTTATTCTCTTTATCAAGTTTAATCTGCAAATATCACTTACAAAGGTTAACTAATGACTAAAGACTATACTAGCACTTCCAAAAGGTAAAGATGAAACTCAACAATACAAAAGACACGTTGACTTACCAAAATCTCGAGCTTCGCTTTGTCACCTTCACCCAGAACACCCTTATCAGTGAGTGCCAAGAACCTAATCTTGTCCAATGCCTAGCATCACACCGCATTCCTCAGTTAGAAAACAAAGGATTCATAACACATACTCCGTATATGATAAAATCACTTCCGATATTCACTGATAGGACATCAACCACAGAAACACAAAATACTTACATCAGAAGCATTGGAGATAAGCTCCCTCAAGAAGATATCCTTGTTACTGTAGAGAGAGTTGATAATGATATCCATAAGCCGAGACACCTCAGCCTGGAACTCAAACTTCTCCGCATTGCTGCGAAGTGTTTTCCTTGACATAGACTCCGCCTCCCTACATGATCCGCCAAACAACATCCCCATTATAATTATCCATATTATACACACTGTAAAAAAAAGGTAACTAACAACAACAACATTTCCCCAATGCCTCAAAGGATCCTGCCTATGAGAAGTAAGGACGGCAGGAGCAGTTTCCAAATGACCAATGTGAAAAAATTGCACAGAAAGTTGTATGGACATAACAATATAAGAAGTGCGGCACTTTAATAAGCCATTTTGCTTTACTCCATCATATTGCAAAGCCGGATAATATTGAGTCATGGTTACATTGGAAATGGGTGGATACAAGTAACACATCAAGGTACTTTCTTGTAAAATCAAATCCTGGAGTGTAAAAAGAATGTTTCTCGAGGAAGGCAGAAAGATCAGGCATACACAAACCTTTTGACAACATCGGAATCAGTGGACAAACCACTAGGAACAGCTCCTCCAACCTTCTCCTCAACCTTAGGTAAGCTTGTTAACTCTTCTGAATCCTCTTCGGCGTTAGCATGTATCTTCCTCCCTACAAGAACAAAAAGGTCAATACCTTTACTACCAATTCATTTCCAAACATCCATTTCAAATGACTCGCGATACCCACCATAGGGCGAGATCATTGAAAGGAGGTCTAGATATATGCATCTCACATTCTCACTCTAGAAACGTTCTCCTAATAAGCACAAACTAAACAATGTAATATTCACACTTTCATCAATTCGCCAAATACACACGTCGACTATCGAGTTACGCCTACTTAGACAATGGGAAACAACAAAAATCAAATTCCAAGCAATATACACACGCAAGAGCCCTAAAAGTGAACAGCTTTCCCCATAAACTCATACAATAAACATTTGATCACTTGAGCAATCACAAATGAAATAACATAACATTCACATTTTCATCATTTCATAAATAACCCAAATCAAATTAGACCAACTTTCATAATAAGTAGCGTAATCAGAATCACACTAAATCAAAACTCAAGCACTATAACACAAGAATCAGTAAACATCACCGTTACTTGAGTAATCAGAATCACGCTAAATGTATCACTCACAATTTTATCAATAAACCAACTATCTAGATCACGCCGAACCATATACACTCGAAAAGTGAGAATGAACTACATTTCTTTAGCTCACTAGACAATTTTAACAATCAAATTTCCACTGCAAATATTATCATCATCATCATATACCCACTTAAACCCTCCCAACCCACAGTAGCGTAAAGTTCACATCTTTCATCACATTTTCACGAAATCAGCAGCTACCCAGATCAAATTAGATCCAACTCCACAATGGGTAATTACAATAACCAAATTCCGAGCAATTTACAACAATTAAACCAATAAAACATTACAAAGATTATTCACTCAATCCAAAAAATTGAGCCAATTCACAAACTACCCAGATCAAATTAAACCAAAATATATAATCGATAATTAAAATAATCGAATTCTAAGCAACTTACACCAATCAAATCACCAACATTATAAACTTCATATCAATATTAATATTAACAAATTCAATGAAATTGGTAGTACCTTGATCTGGAGAGAGAAAGAGGAGGCACAAGACGAATAAGACGGACGGAACCGTCCACTTGTTCATGGCTTCTTGCACAAGATTTCTACTTGATTTTCTGGAATTATTTCGACGAAGATTTTAGGATGCAAATCTAAGTTTTTTTTTATGATTATGAGAGAGTGAGAGTAATTAAATAATGAGTGTGATGAAGAGAGTAGAGTGGGGTGTGGTGGGGTGTCACGTGACGTATGTGTGCCACGTCAAAGTGAGATTTCATTCGTTGATTGGTGCCAACATGGCAGATCTGACGGTTTTTATGTTTGGTTGTATACGTGGCAGTGTGTGAGTGGGTGGTGTTACTTATGTAGACGTGGAGAATAATGAAGGGTGAGTGTTGTGAGGCAAAGTCAAGTCTTCGGAGTGTGGAATGGTGCACCAAAGCTCTAGAAATTTCTCAGTTGACATGGGAATGGAGTAACAAACAAGTTTAGTTCAGGTTCGTTAAGTCGTACTCCCTCCGTCCCAGTTCAAATGCCCCATATTTTATTTTAGGACGTTCGACTTCAAACACCCCATCTATTTTGGGACATATTTTTCTCTCCTAATTTTATTAAATTATCACATAATCTCTTACACTATCTCTCATACTTTTATTAATCTCCACATTCGCTCTCCTCATTTTTCCTAATACTACCCCATTCAACTTATTATATCAATTTTTCTTATTCCACTACAAAAAAGGGTCGAGGCGTTATGAACTGGGACGAAGGGAGTAGTGATTTAAAGATCTCTGTGATAAGTGAAAAATTAGATTTGATAATTAGTAATATGAACCATTTTCGGTAAACTAACTATCAAACTATATTGAATATTCGAATATCAAGTTCATTCTTGGATTTTGTGTTATGGATTGGCTTTTGATTTCAATATTGTAAGATTGATTATACATCATGAACAATCTTATCGAGCCCTTCCAATCACACCAACAATACTAAGACTCTACTCGTTGGCCACTATGAACTCCCTAAAAAACCAACCTTGATGGTAGCATCGCTACGGTGCTACCCATCAACAAGATGTCAAGATGTCATCTTGGCCGTCATCTATTAATGACGGTCATCTACACCCCTTCACCCCACCACAAGTCCTCATTTTCCAACAAGGCAACCAGCTCATTCACTCATCTTTTTAAGTCCTCGTAGGGAAGAGCAAATTCGGTCCAGGTCGAAAAATGTTAAGCTTCTGCCTGCTCCATGATCCAACATTTTGGGATTTTCGGTGTTCGATCCAGTCGGGTCCCAAACCGATGCTTAGCCTAGAAGGAGGACTTGTAAGTGTGTGATGTAACTTCTTGGAGAAAAACAAAAGTGAATTAGCCATAGAGGCGATTGAAAGTAGATACGAATCTTTCTCATACAATTATACAAGTATAGACAACTATACCACATGTCACTCTCTCATTGGAGTTGCATGCCGCCTAATTAGCAAATCCGTGGTCAACAAGGTATAACATAATTACATAGACATTTGTGATGCGATTGTGAATTGGTGATAGATTTCAACGCCATTTTAACAAGAACTACACATTTCTATTTTCTAGTTCAGATGATAAACTGCCCCAAATAAAGGATGATTTTTATCTTATCAGATTGAATTGGACCCGTTGTAGATCGAACTGGACCAATATAAGAGATGTCATTCAATAATTTGGCCATATGTAGTCAACAACTATACAAGCTAGTTAGCTAAAGTTTAACTGATTATCATCATTTTTTGTCCAAGACAATGGGGTTGTAGAAATACCCAAATCCCTGTGATCATTGAAGATATAAGCCCATGTTTGGGGGTCCACTGTCCACTAGAATTTGTCATCTCCAAAAGTCCAAAATACTCAAATAGTCAAATTATCACTTCTGATACTGATCATTCGCTACAATTTCAATCGCATACATCAAGCATGTAGTTACATCGGAGTAGTAAACTTCAAGATAATACTAACTATATTATTTTGTAACACACTTTATCAATGAATCCTATTTAATCTCAAACTACTGTAAAAATAAAAATGAAAACATACAAAATCAAGTTATTATCTATCAATTCCAACATTTACTTACATATCAACGATTTTTTTTTAAATAGAGCCACTTATGCTTTCATTACATGCGGCCACGAAGTCTGCATCCGCTAAACCCAAAATCTCCGGAAGGCCACTATCGACCCAAATCCGAGTTACATAATCAATTGGAGGAAAATGAACTTCTATACGTGCCGCCTTATTCCGACCCCGACCTACTTACGTCACAAAACTTGTCAACATTTTCTTTAGGTAGACATAATTTTAATATGATATGTTAGATTTTTCTTTTTTTAAAGTGAATTTCTAGATATGCAAAAGTGCAAAGCCTCATAAGCTTTTCCTTAGCTCAACACATTCATCGAGAAGACTTTATATATATCCATATACATTTCTAAATGTATATTTCTAATTTTTTATTCATATGTCTCACCATATTCCAATTCTCTCTCCTCAATCTCACCACATAAAAATATAAAAGATACCTATTATACCCTTTATATATGTTCAGTGATATTATATCACATATACGTTTAGCATTACTCACATTCATCAATCATCACATTCGTATGCAAAACTAGAACTGACTTAGATTATACTCCTAACTTATTATATTAATACAACAACTTGTACCCAAAGATGTAAAATATAGAAAAATCTTTTGGATGTTACCCTCGCCACGTAACAAGAGTGCACGTCAAAAGAGATGAAAAATTACATTTGTACGACGTGGAATAATCTCTTTGGACCACCCTCCTAATATTTAACTAATAAAAGTTTAAAAGATCTCCCTTGAAAGTGAAGCAAAGCCGAAAGAATTCATCATATCCCCCAACAACAACAAATAAAATTACTCCACTAGTTGAAAATCACGATTATCCGAATTACAGTAGGTTAAAACAAAATTTAACGAGTTTAATGTATACTCTCTTCTATTTTAACACCTCTTAATCTGTCACGGATTACTGAAAATATATTTTACCCTTTTAATAATTTTTCGTCTAATTCTTAAAATTAGGTTAAATTAACTTATTCAAATGTAAATCATTTTAAAAAATAATTCATTTTTACATAGAACATTTAAAATAGGACGGAGGGAGTAGCCTTAACTCTTAAGTATGTCAAAATACATAATTTAGAGTCATCGTTTCATATCGTAACCCGTAACAACAGACTAAAATGAAAAAAATTACTCCATCTCCATCATTTTACCGATGACTACACAGAGTAGTATTGTAATAATGCACATAATTTGTCTATTACGAAAACATAATCAGAAACTCACCAAACTAAAATCTTCCACTTTACTTTCTTACTCCCTCAGTCCCAGCTCAAACGTCCATATTTTATTTCGGGACGTCCCACCACAAACACACCATCTATTTAGGGACTTATTTCTCTCTCCTACTTTTATTAAATTATTACATCCTCTCCCACATCATCTCGGCTACTTTTATTAATTCTCACATTCTCTCCCCTCCTTTTTCCTAATTTTACCCCACTCAACTTACTATATCAATTTTCTTATTCAACTACAAAAACGTCTTGGACCATTTGAGCTATGACGGAGGGAGTATATAATTACACACTTATACCCAATTCACATTCGAGGACAAAAAAATGTAGTACTAGTAATTTACTCCACCATTTCACTTTTTTTTTCTCATTTTATTTAAAAAAAAAGAGTAGGATTTCTTAAACCCCATCGTATCGTATATTCCCCCCACATTTCTATATCTCTCTCTCTCTCCTACCAACACACTTAATTTTAATTATCTCTCTCCACAAAAAAAAAAAACAAAACATTATTCTACTCCATTCCAATTTTCTCTCTCCTCGAAAAAAATGGCGATGTCAGACGCGGTGGTCGCCAACTTAACCACCATTTACTTGGCCGTCATAGCGGCGTTGAAGGCGTACGGTCTTATCACAGGCCAGAGCTACACCGGAACATTCGTCCTCGTCGCGTCCACCGCCGTCGTCGGAATCGTCCTCGTCACCACCCTTACTTGGGACGTTTCCCGCAAAGCCACCACCACCTCCCCCTCCTCCTCCGCCGCCGCCTCTTCTCATCCCTCCTCATCCGCCTCCCACGGCGGCGAGATGTGTCGAGGTGGCATTTGTTGGCATGGCGTCGCCGTCAAGTCTCCGGCGTCTCAGGTCTGGTTTAGACTCCCTCAACACCACCCTTTCGCCGCCCCTCCTCCGCCTCTCTAATTTCCTTTTTTTTTCTTTTTTTTAATGTAGGCCCCACCAAGACACCAACCATCTATTTTTGGCCCCCTGTTTTTTTTTTTTTTTTTTTAAATGTTGTATGTAATATATACGGAGTATATTATACACAGTTTTTGCGTCACGTCTAATGTCTGTCTGTCGAGATAAGAATATGAGAATTCGAACACGGGATAAACTCGATTATCTAGCTTAGCTCTGAGTTAGGTTGAACACTTGAACTAATGAACCATTGGCTGAAGTTGCACTACTAGTCAAAGTAATTGACTAAAGTAGAAGTGTTAGGATAAAAATAAAAATGATGAGATATTTTATTTGGTGGATTTAGTCTTTAGGATCTTTTATTTGTTTATGTTTTTAATTTAATTCACATTTTTGTTGTTCGGAATATTCTATGAATCTTTTGAGTTGTCTACGTCTCGTCGATTGCAACCCTATCGACTTCGACTATTCTTTGATTTGTTAACGTCTACGCTCATATTCGAGTATGCGAAATGAATTCAAATCAAACGTTAAACATATTTGGAGAGTGTTAGACGATTAGCATCACCGTGTAGTACTCCGTAAATCACAATGTACGAACATGGTTTGGTTAGAATGAGTATGTAGGAAGTTTTCTTTTTTTTTTTGAGCAAAGAGTGTGTAGGAAGTTAGATTGGAAGGAGTCCGAATTCTTTGTTATGGGAAATGTACGTGTCTTGGAGACATAAAACGCCTCGACAACATCTCATTTCACATCCAAAAAAAGGAAAGATATTGAACATTTTTGCTTTGATTGTGTTATCTGACTTTATCTTGAATACGATAATTGGAGTAGAATTGTGAAGTAACATTCGGATTGTTGATTTTAGAAGATATGTCGGAAAATGATGTCATGGAGTTGATAAGAAAACTTGTCACTCTTTGCTGAGAAGTAAGATGACGAAACAATACCGATCAATAAAATGAAGCCTACGTTACAAAATGATTTGGGTTCGTCTAATAGATACCGTCATGTAAGTCAGGGGTGTGTGCCAAAAAGAAAGAAGGTAGAAATGGGATCTCACTAGCTCATCTCGATCAGTAGCTGTATGTTAACTTGTGATATTAAATGTAGTCAGCAAGGTTTTGTGCGCATTCAGGATATAATGGCTAATGAAGTTAATGCGAGAGTTTAATGCAGCATTAACAATTTCAGGTGGGATAGATGGAACTTTACTTCTTTTGAAGACCCTTCTAAATTTCATGTAGTTGACGCTACACGAAAGTACCAACCTCATTTCCTGTCTAGCTAATTTCTACTATGAATGTTGTGGTTGATGAGAATTTGCAATCGCTATCTTTCGAATTCAATACTGTATATAGTACTATGATACTTCGTACCAGCATTGAATGTATTTACATGAGTATATACTCCGTACATGATAATTCATAAGGCATATAGTCTTTGGCTTGAGCAATAAGATACGATAATACCATTTAGAGTGGAGTGCAAATAATCGTACTCTTCTTATCACATTTGTCAACCTTTATGCTACTACTAAGTATTAAGGAGCAAGCACCTCTAAAACCTGATTGTACACTTTGTCATCTTCGCCCATAGTTATGTTCTTCCCCTTTTCATAGTGCTCATGGTGTGACTTGAACTAAACACTACTCGAAATCATGAAATTGCAGCACCAAACTTAGATGAAGTTTGGGTTGGTAAACCACCACATATGTCCCCCTAAAATTTGTATTATCAAGATTACAAGATCGTGGTTAGTTGATGATTTACTACATAGACGGAGTGTAATAGATTTATTATTACAAGTGTGAAAGTCTGACTTGAGTACATTTTTTTTAATCATTTATAGTACGTGAGCCACAAAATTCTCTATCTCCACAAAACTTGTCTCATCCATATTGATCCAATGTGCGAATTTGCTGAGTCCTGCACTCCTGTTTACCTCAAAGTAGTAAATTCTACGAATTTAATAGAAAGCTGGTACACATACACGGGAAGTAGATGTATGAAGAATATCATACAACCATTAATATTATGCCAACTCAGCACGAAAATAATTAGTAATAACTTAATAATTATGATTGGTCTAACAAAATTAATCTCACTCTAATCTCCCCCAAACTCTGTCTCCTCCCTCATCAACGAGTCACCGACTTCCACCAGTTACCCACCGCGCATCAGCCCCAAGCCCCCAACCACCAGCGATCATCATTCCGACCACACCACCAGGATCGCCCATGAACTGCGAACCCACCCAAGTTATCAGCGATCATCGTCGACGCCGCCTCCACCCCTCCTCGACATTTATCTCATTTTCTCTCTCCATTATATTAGCATATGGAAGATCAACGGTTATTTCTTTGATTTTCGATGCGAGAGTGTTACCCAAATTCTTGATCTAATAATTCATCAAGAAAAATAGAACCCTAATTTTAAAGATTAAATCAATTGATGGTGTCATGGTGGCGGCGGGTGTTATAAGAGCGTGCAATGAGTGGTGGTGGTGACATTATTATGGAATAGGGGTGGTGGTGATGGTTCTAAAAATATAGTAGCTTTAATGACTTTTGTGTTTACTTGTTATTAACAATTTTAAGCCAATAAAAGTGATCGATAAAAGGTCCAATGTATGGGATTTATGTGTACCCTTATCCAATTTAATGACTGACATGCAATAGTGTTAGGAAGTATTCCTATATTGTATTAGGAGTATGATTAAGAAATATCTAAACTATGGTAGGAATAGTATTATGGAATAATAGGAGTAGATCTCCGCCTTGCGTTACAAGTTATGTAACGATATAAATAGGGGTTCACCCCTCATTAATAAGGAAACAACAACAACTATCTCTCCCAAACCTAATTCTAGTTTATCATGGTATCAGAGCCTATTTCCTAGAGGACTCTGCAAAATCGCTTCCGCTACCTGCCGGTGGGCTGATAATCTATGGCATGGCGCCTACCGGCGAGATTTCGTAATAATCAGAATTCTTTAGCCTTACGATTTATTAGTATTACGTACAAACTTTTTCTTTAGCTACATATTTACTTATAGCTTTCTACCTTACGTCCCTATGTATGGTATGTCTACCAAAATTCCTATGCACAATAAAACAAACCTTAATCCCAACTCCACGTATAATCGTATATCCCATTTAATCTAAACATATGACCCATAAAATTCCTTGTTTATTACGTTCAGCCTTACTATCTACAATCCGGTCGTACGATTTTCGACCCTCTCACGAATATTGTTGAACCAAATTTCGACACTTTTGTGTTCTAATGTGGTTTTTCGGTGTCCCAATAAACCGTTCTAATGTGGTTTTTCGGTGTCCAATAAGCCGTCCAAATTTTGGTTTTACGGTGTCCATCAAACCGTGGCAAACAAACTATGTGGTTTTAAATGGGCAATAGTTAGGAGAGGTGCGCCAGCAGCGAGCAAAAGCAAGGTTATTTCGGTGTCCAGTAAACCGTACGGATTTGGTTATACGGTGTCCATCAAACCGTGCAAATTTGGTTTTTCGGTGTCCACTAAACCGTCTACAATTGTTGCTGAACAAGGATGAACGATGATTGCGGATCGGTCAAGCTACTTCGGATACTATATTTTGTTTTACACAATTATTGTAATTTTCAAACCCATGGAAACTTTTGCAAAGTTACCATGAGTTTGAGGGGGGGTGTTAGAGGATTAGGAAGTATTCCTATATTGTATTAGGAGTATGATTAAGAAATATCTAGACTATGGTAGGAATAGTAAGAAATATCTAGACTATGGTAGGAATAGTATTATGGAATAATAGGAGTAGATCTCCGCCTTGCGTTACAAGTTATGTAACGATATAAATAGAGGTTCACCCCTCATCAATAAGGAGACAACAACAACTATCTCTCCCAAACCTAATTCTAGTTTATCAAGTAGATTTTTTCACTGGTAATTATATCATACTCCCGAGAGTAAAAGGAATATGATGGTCTTTCTCACAATGAAAAAGTAGAGACCACACTTGAATGGATTTAAAATATTTTAATTGATGCTCCTATTTCTCTACTGTGAGAAGAACCACCATACTCCTTGTGCTTGCGGGAGCATTGTATAAAGTACAAACATTGTATTTTCACACCGAAGGTAAAGCAATAAAAGCTTTTCCTAGACGAAAGTCGTTGAAGGAATTATACAGATTTATGTGCTCTGACTATCAATATTAACTTTATGATTAATTTGACTGTTAGTGTAGTATCAGAGTGTCGCGGTCCTAGAACCTAAAGTTCAAATATTGAATTGACCGCCACCTCTTCAGTTTAGTTGAGAAGATTAGATCTCAATTCGAATTGTTTGGGCATACGAGTATGGCATGAAAACAAATGTTAAAGGTGTCTTTTGTTTGCTTGAGGTGAACGAACGGACCATAGGCCGAAGTCCTAAAACTTGTGAACCTAAACTCGACCGAACCATAGACCGAACTCCCAAAGCTTGTGGACCGTGAATGATCCATTTTTCGCCCCGGACCGAAATATTGATAAACCGCACACCTTGGATTTCCTTCTGACTAAAAAGTAATAAAAAAAAAAGTTAGGGGGAAAAAAAGAAAAAAAAAAAAAAAGATGTGGTGAACAAGTCCACGTTCTTCGCCTCATTTTCTCTCTCCTACCAATCTCTCATCTCTTCCCAGTTTCTCACCCACCCACCCACCCGTCTCTTCCTATTTCCCCCCCTTTTTTTTCTTCTTCCTCCTCCTCCTCCTCCTCCTGCGGGGCCCATCTCCCTCACATGGCGGCCGAATCACCCTCTTCTTTTCCGCCGCCACCACCACCACCGCCTCCCCCACCGCAACGACAACCTTCACATCTACATCCTCAGCCGCAACAGTACTGGTGCCACCACTGCGATAAGCGCGTCGCCGTCGAAACCTTGCCGGATCAACCCGACGTCATCTGCTACGAGTGCAAGTTCGGTTTCGTCGAGTCCATCCCCGCCGCTAACACCACCATTATCTCTCCTCTCTCCGTCACTCCTGATTTCATCCACGACGGCGCTACCGGCGGCGGCGGAATCGACGAGCCTACTCTCGGCGATCAATTCCTCCACGTCCTCCGCCTCTTAGCGCAAGTTGCGCGTGATGATAACCCCGCGCCACCGCCGCCGCCGCCTCGCGCTGGTGTCGATTTCTCACCGTCCGATGATAATGACTTCCTCCGCATCGAGATCGACCCTTGGAACGACCGTCCGTACGGCCAAGAAGAAGAAGAAGACGAAGAAGATGTAGGAGAAGAAGGACATGTTGTGAACGAAGAGGAAAACGACGAAATAGATGACGTGGAGGAAGATGAGGAAGAAGAAAGCGTGAGGAGCGTTGAGATTGAAGGAGGCGAATCCGACGATGACGTGGAGGAGAGAGAACAAGATGTACTCCGTCGACAGCGGCGAGAACTTCTCCGACTCCGACTCCGTGATTTCGCAACCCGAGCCCGGTCCGGCGGGAGGAACCGGATCCTTGATTGGGCGGAGATACTGATGGGATTAGAGGACAATTCGATCGAGTTTCGGTTCGAAATGCCGGAGACTGACCGCTACGTAGGCAACCCTGGGGACTACGTGGACGCGGCGGAGTACGAGGCGCTGCTGCAGAACTTAGCCGAGGCGGAGGGAAGGAGAGGCGCACCGCCTGCGTCGAAAGCGGCCGTGGAGGGGCTCAAGGAGGTGGAGATTAAAGAAGAGGAAGATTGTTACGCGTGTGCGATTTGTAAAGATGGTTTGAGTGTTGGAGACGTTGTTAAGGAAATGCCATGTGGACACGGCTACCACGGTGACTGCATTGTGCCGTGGCTCGCCGCCAGGAACTCGTGCCCCGTTTGTCGGTTTGAGTTGCCTACTGATGATGCTGAGTATGAGGAGGAGAGGAAGAAGAGATCAAATGGTAATGCTGCTGCTGCTACTGGTGGTGGTGGGCCCTCTGGTGTGGGGAATTCTTCGTCTTCTAGATGAGAAAGGTGAGATACAATGTTATAATCTCGTCTTGCAATAACTTGTGTGTGTGTGACAGTGTTATGATGCATTTTGCTGGGTGGAATGTTGATTATGCGCGACGTCTTTAGCGATTTTGTTATCTGTTAATGTTGTTCGCTTTGTCGAGGTTTTTATTTTCGTGGTAAATAGATAACCATGTGCAAACAGTCAAATCTCGAGGGTATTATGTACAAATTTGCAAAACACTGGGTACCAAATAAGCGTTCAGTTGCTTCTAATAGTTTTTAGTGTCTGAGAGGAGTTTCCGTGTGGTTCCAGTTCCTCATTATGCTACCAATTTTCTGAACTGCCTCTCCTTTTTGTGCATGGACGGGAATTATGTCGTTGTATTGACTGATGTCTTGATTGTGTTGTTTAGTTGTTTAGTGACCAAAGACTCTTGTCTTTACGGAAATAGCGTGTGAATGTCTTCAATGATGGAGGTGAAACGGGATTTCAATGAGTATCTGTTGTCAGCTTTAGTGGGTTTGAGTTGAGGATAGGATGCCTGGTGTTGTTTGGGATGGCTTGCCCGGTTTTATTGACTGTATCCACAGTTTTGGATTGACGAGCTTTTGAATGTGGTGAGAGCCTGAGAGGTCACTTACGTGTGCCAATGCAAGAGTTCATAGGAAGGTAGTGGAGTTGAATTTGAAATTTTATTCAACTGGTGACATTATTGACGTAGGTGACATATTTAATTGAGGAGGGTTGCTTAGAAATAATTGGGAAGTGGATATTTGTTGTCAGCTGTAGTGGGTTTGAGTTGAGGACAGGATGCCGGGGGTTGTTTGTCATGGCTTGCCGGAGGAGGGGGTGGGGTGGGGGGAATTATATAGTTATATCTGGTCAAGAACATCCAGCTGCAAACGACCATTGACTGTATCCACGTCTTTTTAATTGAGGCTTTGTAGTTTTGAAAAATAAACTATTTTAGGTTTATAAGTGAAGGGTACAGGGCTGGCAGCGTTTTTCGGTTTAAAAGTGGAAGGTTGTAGGGCTGGCAGCGTTTTCCGGTTTAAAAGTGCAAGGTTGTAGGGCTGGGAGCGTCGTTCTATTATGCTTCATTTTATAGTCCGATGTTTTTGGCTGCTTCGAGTAGTTCTATATGTGGGAGTTCTGTTGTCGTTCCAGTTTCTCATTCTGATTTTCTGTAGCGCACCTCTTTTTTTGGTGTATAGACAGGAGTCATGTGCTTGGCTGATATCGTATTTAATTGGTTATTGGGCAAAAAATCCCGTCGTTATGGAAGTGCATGAACGAAACAGGATTTCAAAGGACATGTTATCATCACCAGTGAGTTTGAGGACAGGTTGCTGGGGTTGTATGGCATGGCTTTGGTGGGTGGATTATATGCGGGAAAGAACATCTATCAAACGATGTTATTAACTGTATCCACAGTGTTGCATTGATGATCTTTGAAATATGGCGAGAGGTCACATTCTTATTATGCTAATGCAAGAGTTCGTAAGAAGTAGTGGGGTAGAATTGGAAATTTTAGTCCACTGGTGACAAACTGTTTTTTTTTTTTTCTTTTTTTTTTGGGACGTAGGTGACAAATCTGTAATTGAGTCACATACTTGTGTTACGCACTTAGTTTAAAAAAGGAGAGTCAGAGGTCACATACTTGTGTTACGCACTTAGTTTAAAAAAGCGCTCATGCGTGAGGCGACCGAGGCAATGGTGCCATCGCCTCAGACAGGGTGAAGCGAGGCGAGATCCATGAGGCATTAGGCGAACACCTCATGGACCTGAGGCGTTTTTAAGGACAGCAGAGTCTTGAAATTCATTTTAAATGTTTGATATTCCAAGCTTATTCTATTTAAACTAAAAATAGGACATTACATTAGTGGATCATTAGAAAAACCTTTCCTACCTCAAGCTAATACTACTAAGAAACATTGTCCCGTCTTCAGCTCAATGTTTCTTTTATGTTTTTTGTTTGTTCTTCATCTGTTAGCCCATGGTAATTTTCTTCTTTTTTCCTTTCTTTGTTTTCATTTCTATTCTGCTTGTTCTTTAATATTTTTAGAAAAAAAAAAGAAAAGAAACGCCTCGCTTCCGTGAGGCGCTCGCCTCATTCTGTTACCTCACGCCTCGTCGCCTCGGGCCCTCATCGCCTTGGAACGCCTCACGACTTTTCAAACTAAGGCTATGCATGAGTTGGTAGGAAGTGGGAGTTTGAATTGGAAAATTTTCTCGATTGATGACAAATCTCTACTTGAAGTCCTGAGGGGGAGTGTTTAGAATTAATTGATGGCAAATTTCATTTGCTGGGCTGGAAGGCATAAGTCAAGAGTCTTTAACTTCTCTCCTTTGCTATAAGCCTGTAACTATAAGTATTGCTGTAAAATCTGACTGAAGGTTTCAATGGAATCTCCAAGGGGTTTGGGTTGTATTAATCTAAATTTAGTCTACTTATGTTCACCACATTCTTTCATATCTGTTTTCATTTCATCTGTGTGCATGTGTCTGACCATTGGTTGTCTGTTAGTTTGTGCGTTCAGTTAACCTATCTTGCTCATTCTAAGCTTATCTTTTGAAATTCTAGGTTGCAAATTGCTCATATTTGTTTCTGTGTGAGTTGCAAACGCTTGAATCTCCGTTTATTCACATTGTAGATATCGGTAGATATTGATGCTTCCTGTATCTGTTTGTTCCCTATTTTAATCCCTAACTGTGACCTAGTGTCGTTTCTCAACCTTACATGAACATCAAGGACCTACAAATTTGGAATAGTATAGTCTTTTTGCAAATGCTGCTATATTGTAGGCTGAATTTCTAGGTCTTATTTCGCTGACTTCGTGTGGTGTTTGTCTGACAGTTATTATTGAATTTGGAATAGCATATACTATAGTCTTTTTGCAAATGCTGCTATGTTGTAGGCTGAACTTCTGGGTCTTATTTTGTTCACATCATGTGATGCTGGTCAGACAGTTATTATTGTCTGATTTGGTGCAATTTTTTGGGTGTGTATATTGACCTTTTGATGGTCTTTCTTACTCGTCAGCGGACAGATGAGTTTGAAATGAGTTTGCTTGAGGACATTGTATCCATGGGGATTGTTTGTTATCGCTGGACTCTGGAGGGGGTGACATGTGCTAAATGATGTGTGCTAAATGGAAGCTAATATATCAACAGTTGACTTGAATCTTTGTGCAACTGTGCATGTTGTGCTTCAAATTATGGTTCCAAAGATACATACATGTGTTTACAAGAGTTGTAGGTGGGGTAAAGATGGTGTTTGAATTTCTTTTTCTATTAATGGCATAACGGGACTTCATAATCCAGGAGGCTTGAAACAGCCTTTTGATATTATCTTTTTTAAATTTTGTTTTAAAATTGGTAGGCTGAGTCGTATGCTTAGCTGGAGCTAGCCGTGTTAGTTGTGTTCCACTTGTGTCAACCACCTTCCATGTTTCCTCACTTCTTTGTGTGTGTGTGGGATTAAGCGTTGCTGGCTCCTTGAACTTGAAGTTTGAGTTGTTATCTCTTTCACATACTTTGTTCAGTCCTAGTTTGCGTAGTCTAGCTATTTAAAGTTCTGAATATGCTTCTTATCAGTTGCTTCGATATCAGGCACATTGTAGCATACTTGAGTGTTTGTTAGATCCCAGATAGTAGATATCAATAGTTTAGTATCTGCTTTGTCCGTGTTAGACTGTTAGTGATACTTATGTTCATTAGTGTTTGCATCATCAGCTTCAATAGTTCGATCCGTGCATCTATGATAAAGTAGTTAGATTATTCTGTTGCAAATGCTGCTGTGTTCTAAACCTGAAACTTATTTGGTTCAGCTTAAAATGCTGGGGGCACGAATTTCTGAATTCTTTATTTGGTTTATTTCTCTGACAGCTTCTCTTTGGTTATTGGACATCTTTGTAGTTCCTTCAAGATTACCTTTTACACTACTTACTGCTAGATTAACGTAAGTGGGCCGATAGTTGTAAAACCGTTTGTGACATACTCTTTTTGTTAGAGCCTCCATTGTGATTAGCCCAAACTTGATTGGTGCAAATATTACCGATTCTTCTTGGAGTTCGTTCCTTTGAGTACTGCTTTCAAGTCTTTTAAGCAGCTAGTTTATTGAAGATATGATCCTGTTGATAGGTACTAAAGCCCATGATGAGAGTGAATGAGTGATAGAGGATGAATATAGACTTTAATGGTGAATACGGACTATGTCATTATTATGTACCTTGTATCTAAAAGGTACATTGTACTAGCCATTAGGTTAGGGGTGATGAACTTGCTCATCTTATGTACTATAAAATCCCATAATATTTTCAATAATAGACAAGTCGATTATTAGAGTATTATCATTATCTTACAGAGAGTCCTAAGCCAGAGCATACATTGGTGATTACTCCTTTGCTGTACCTTTTATAAATCGGGTTTGGTCTAACAAACAGAGCAGCCTTAAATAAGTTCACTCCAACATCTTATGTTTTTCGGTCATCTACATTTTTCTGTCGATTGCCTGCCTTGTATGTGATTGGAAGTGGCACCTGATAGTCTGTAGTCTGTGGTTGTTTTCTTAGCAGGACATCCAAAATACAATCATATAGAGTCGATGAGGAAGGAGGAGCAAGTCTTGTGTACCGAGATGAGCCTGACAGTTCGACACTGGGGGAAGTTTTTACATTGATGGCCTTTATCAACTGATTCTAAATAAAAGTTACCAAAGAATCTGTGCTTGTGAATATGTATGTTTCTTCAATCTATGTTAAAGAGTGGACATATTTTCGCTTAAGGCCCCCCTTTTTTTTTGGGGTTTCGAATCTTAATTGAGTTGTAAGCTCCCCTGACCCTTAGAAACGCCCTGGGCGTTGTCGTCTTAAGTTCGTCTAAGCGACTGAGCACTCTTGTAAATTCTCCAGAATCCTCTTGTTTGGTTTCGCACTGTTCTCTCATACCCGTCCCAGATGACTATAGAGGTTGTCCGTTTTGGGCTTTATAGGTGCCTGAGAAACAGCTACGGCACTCATCCAAAACCGTCCACATTCCGTGTTTTTGGTATTTCGGGATGCCGAGGTAACAGTGCTCAGTTGCAGACTTGCAGTCTCCACTCTCCACAAACGCTTGTTACCTCTGAGTCGATTGCCATCTACCTACAGCTACCGGACCTCCACTTTCATTCCACCTTAGACCTTACACTCGATTAAGTCTCAATGTACACTTATTAATCAGCTCAAACAATCTTGACTTGATTCATAAGCTTGTTCTACTGTATAACCTAGAGAAATGTAGTCTAGAGTAATTGAATTGGCTCAAGATTGAGACCGTTCCTCAAGACAGAACACAGTTGCAGACTCGGGGTTCAACTCTACAGTTTGCGGTACAGCTAATTAGCCTAGTATTATATGACATTCATAACCATAAACCTTTTGATACACGATTCTTCACTACCACAGTCCACAGGTATAAGGAGTATTGCAGTTCATAGAAGCGGCCTTCTGCCCTACAAGCAGGTCCCTTCCAGGGGATCAAAAGTGCAATCAGACAACTTTCTTGTCTCCATCGTTTAAGTTCTCCTTGGTGTAAGTAGATACAAGCCTAACGCTCCAAACAGTGGATACTGCACACAAACACAGTTTGTCATACAAAGTTCGACTCAATTGCAAGACCCCCTACTGCACTAGTCATGGACGCATGGAGTCAAAACATACGGACCAGATGCGCAACCTATTGTACCCAAAAAAAAAAAAGATGCGTAACTTTGCTTCATCATGCCATACTCTAGTGTACCTTGATGTAAGGCTTCATGATCGCTAAAATGACTGCCCAACCAGCATATGGAAAATACCTGCTCCATGAAACAACCAAACATCAATGTACCCTTAACCTAGTGGTTAAAATTAAGTATACATTGCAATCCAATCGCCAATGTGAAATCCTATCGATAATATTTTTTTTTTTTTGAGGGAAAAATATATCGATTTGATCGTATTGATCTTCCTGCGGGTGTATTTTTCGCCTCATATATATTAGGCTAAACAAATAACAATAAAGACATTGGCCGATGTACATACTTTCTCCATGATCGTTCATTCGTGATTGGACACTTTCTTCATGCAAACATTTCGTCGTCAATTACTCAATAAATCACCCACCTTATCACATCTACTGTTGAAGTGAATACCACATGTGAGTGTCCCACATTGGAAAAAAGAGGAGAGAGTTTATATGTTTATAAACCAAGGAGTTACTCCTCCTATTGCCAATTGGTTTTAGGATGGAACCTCCTTGAATTTATGAAGCGGAATCTCTCTCCTCTTACCGGGTGTGGCCCAGATCGTACTTTAACATCTACTGATCTACCAAATACCCCTCTACTTTTGTAACCATTAACAAGAAAATTGGAATCAAGTGAATAAATGTGGTCACATTACCATCTCACCCTGCCATTTACATGCTCATCAGTGATACATACTTGACCATCAGTGTATGTGTCACTTCTATCGTCTTTAGGATTGTTGTCCCCTACAACAACAAAATG
This sequence comes from Spergularia bocconei, assembly GCA_963457585.1. Classification (NCBI taxonomy): domain Eukaryota; kingdom Viridiplantae; phylum Streptophyta; class Magnoliopsida; order Caryophyllales; family Caryophyllaceae; genus Spergularia; species Spergularia bocconei. Next base: position 387,001 of record OY734954.1, read on the forward strand.
AAATTATACATTATACTCCGTATTTTATTCTGACTAGATGAAATTAGTTTCGAGTCTTGATGGTACATTGGTAGTATTATAAATAGGTGCATTTTGTTTGTTAATTTTTCCTACTGGACTACTAGTATATCAGTAATGATCAAGATTTCTAAGACTGCAACCTTAATGGAAACGCTTCAATTAGTTAATCACCTTTAGTGAGTGTTGAGAGTTCACCTGTCTCTCGCCGTAGGCGTACCTGCACCAGTACAAATCAAATACAGTACTACACTAGGACTCCACGAGGCAATGTACACAAATTAAACAATGCAAGCGACTCATACAACCAACTACCAAGGATTCAATACGAAAATGTATGTATAAATCAAGGTAATGTAAAAGCATTATGTGGTTGTTTGGTTGCATGCGTGAATTAGTAATTTCCATGAGGGGCTAAATTTCCAATTGCCAAGAGGGGGCTAGGTAAGCCAATAGCCAATTCCTCTGTCCATTTTGTAGGAATTGGAAATTATCATGATTTTGGGCAACCAAACAACTCCACATTTTTTAATTCACGGGAGTTTTGAATTCCCATGATTTTGCTTAGCAACGAACAAATTATCGACCACTATGTACTGAAAATAAAATGGAATGTGATAAATTCACCTCAATTACTCTGTGAACAACTGGAGGACTTTGCTCCTAGAAAATCCGAAACGTACGAAACAAAGAAAAAGAAAGAACTCATAAATAATTTTGCAACGTCGAATAATCAGAGCTAGAGCCGCCTAGAGGCGTAAGATATAAACTGAGAATGATTAACTTACATTAACCTTGAACACCACAATTTCTCCAATTTCAATTGGAGCTTTATTCTTTTGCAGCCATAAAATATCCCCCTATTAATAAAGAAGTGAAAAAGTAAAATGTTCACATGTGGTAATTTTGTAAGACATACATACACTTAAGAATAAACAGATCAGTAGATCACACATTGCATGTAACCATTTTGGGTTACGTCGAAATTGTGGACATATTTGTCTTGTTGGAAGGTAACAAAATAGTGAAATACCTGGGCAAAATCATCGCCTTTTTTCTTAAGTGCAAGTTAAATCTATAATATCTAGTAATCGTATTTGTTTTTTGGCTTCGTGCACACAACTCATGCTCAAATGTAACATTTACGAATACTTTAAAAAAAACCCCTTGATTTATAACTTTTTTTTTTTCCAGCTGATGAATAATGAAGGGGCTTTTATTTAATTTTAATTATACATCAAATTCAGTATGAAAGTGGCTAACCTTTCTAAAAGCAGGTCCCATACTTCCATGGAACACAATGGCGAGAGGGGGTTCACATCCAGCTATTATTACGACCACCTTCCATGCGAAATACGCCGACGAGATAATAATCCCTACAAATAAACCTCAAAATCAAATGATATGTATTTGTATTATATACAATATTACAACAACGATATTTTTAACCCCGGTGCCTTAAAAGCTCCCACCATAAGGCGTATGGCGGGTAAGGGGGGTCGAATGCACGCAAGCCGGCCTTGAAATATAGAGAGGTCGCGCACAGATGACCCAATGCAAGATGAAAATGGATTCGAAGATTACACCGACTGACTGCTATTTCACAGACCGTTTTATGAGTGATTTTATTTTATTCCATTATATACAATATAAAAAAAACCAAAATAAATATTCTACGTTATATACTGACCCAAGTGAACATACGGATCTCACGCCGACTTTTTGTGACGACAATCGTCTCATCATGCATCTATCTAACGTTAGAATACGAAGGTTGAGCATGCTGAAATAATTGAAACGAACATTCATGCATGTCATCACTACAAGTAATTGAAGCAACCTTTTGGACGCTATTTTGCGACTAATAAACAACCAATGCAACCAGCAGGTGGTTTGCGACCGCATCATCTTGGTCGCAAATCAATCAATAATTGGCCTTTTGCGACCAATTTGACAGCGTTTTTCTTGTAGTTCACGGTACAATTGGTTGTGATGGAAAATTACTTTTGAACGAAAAAAATAAATAAATAAAAATTCACGGTACCATAACGTATATATTGCATAACTAGACTCCTCCAATTCATGATCTTGATGGTTGTGAATATTATGGTTTTTTTTTTCCTTTCTTTGCGATCTTCGTTCTTAGACAAGAAAATGAGAAATTGAAGCGGTGCAAACTGTTGCATGATGACATATGGAGTATATTCGTCGTGCAGGATTGCATGAAGCCACGTAATATAGTCCACGTTGTTCGTATATAACGGTACTTTCCTTGAGTGTAGATCACCCGTTTCACTTTCCTATCACACTCCGTGTATCCCTCAAATCAAGTGCTAACATTTCATTATTCTAACTTAATATATTATATTTTTTAAAAAACATCTATGATCTAAATGCTAGCGTGTGATTTGAGGGGTACACGGAGTGGGATAGAAAAGCAGGACGGGTGATCCACACTGGCTTTCAGGGCTCATGGCATGCAATTGTGCTAACACGCACTAGCTTTTCGGATGTTCCATTTTAAGACCATTTCCCGCGTTTATTTTCAAGTCTAGGGGATCGAAATCCAATTTCAATGGAGTCAAAACTCATTATTAGTTTTCTTTGAGCTCGCTTGCAGTTTGGAAAAGTTGTAAATATTTGTTTGGAAACTAAACTTCATATTTGGTCCGACCATGAATTGGGGCTTGGTTTAAGGGGAGGATTGTTAGGTGTCATTCCAAGTCCCATATTGAAAAAACAAGGACCAAAATTCTTGTATATAAGTTCCACCTCCACGTTATATAGGCATGAGTCTTTTTTGGTTGAAAATATACTCATGTTCGAAAAACCGTGTGGGTTGGTAGCCGGGCCCAACATGGTTTGACAGTCTACAACGAGACTTGGGTTGACACCGAACGAAACCCAACAAACTATTGTCTCCTCCGTAACCATTAACACGAAAGAGCACGAGGTCAAAACTCTTGAAGTTTGCCGCGGCCGCACTATCAAAAATATTGATCAGATGAAAGTTGCTCGCAAAAAAAAGGGTATTTAGGCACTATGTCATAATTTTGGTCCTTGTTTCTTCAAATAGGTTAACTGGCTAAAAAAAAAGACAAACTAATTAAGCAGTGCGGATCACCTGTACCGCAAATTAAGTGGTTTTCCGCAAATTTTTTCTTATATCAATTAATTAATCATAAGGATTTTGAGCCTATACTATCACGACGCGTGTCCAACTTCGCTTTAATAACGGGTGTTGCGTTGATCCACAGGTATAATTCGTACACAAGGATTACAATGAGTTTCTAATAAAAGTACCCCAAAGAACTAGACAATGCAACTAGCTAGAGGTAATGGCCAGCAAGCTGAGTCCGCCAACCAGAAGATACTGCAAAATCACAACGATATAAACCAAACTTATTAGTGAATTAATCGTACATTTGGGAAGCTAAGCAGCCCTAGACGTCATCTATGATATTATTCCACATTTTCACGCATTATACCAAGAACGTTAAACCGATTTATTCCACATTTCACGCATTAGAAAAAACCGATTTATTCCACATTTCCACGCATATTATACCAAGAATGTAAAACTAAGTTAACAAATCTGACAGTCATATTGCACGCACATACTCTTCACTTCTTCAGTAGCTAATTAAGCAGTTTTAGTCTACGACATGTCGACATTGTTGTGTATTATTCCACACATTATACCAAGAATGTAAAGCTGATTTGACGAATCAATAGGGCTATAAGTACAATTTCAGAAGCTAAGCAGTTTTATTATACCAAGAACATGATGAAGATTAATTTCGAAACTCAGGAGCAGGACGGGCTCCTTATTGCAAACTTCGAGTACAAGCTAAGTCTTGCATATATAGGAAGTTTGAGAGGGTGCCACTGACCTTGATTAGAGGTTGTTCTGTCATGATGATGGTTGCATAGCCAACATATGGCAAGTACCTGTTTTCATTGAAGATACGTAGAAAAAAAATTAACTTATCAGCCCCTAAGACGTAAGGATCACTCTTAACTATGAAAGGGAATGTTTTTGCTGAAGAATGATTTTGCATTAAGAATTAAGCATTTGTATATTGAGCGAATTTGAGGAGCACAACACTTCACAGAGATTTCTTTAGATGAACAGACTGACTGTCAAAATACGACAATTTGAGGAGCAAGGCATCGATCAGAACTTGAATAATCGGTGTTGTTCTTACCCTTTCACTCTTCCTATCACATGATTGTTCTCGAGCCACAACTGGCCTTCGGCATATATCCCATAACTGTCATCCCACTTATTATTATCCCCTGCATACCACAAGCACAATTCACAAATCAGGATGTGAGAATGTGTATGTGTATCTAAATTTATAAGTTGAGTGAATAGGAAGCCGGATCATCCAACTTTATGTCTGTTCTTGGATTTATGTTCAGGCTCATATTGCACATACAGTGTGTAATGTGTAGAGCATTCAGTGCAACACATGTAGGCAAAACTTTAACATGACAAAATCAGTAAATCACCTTTGGTTAACAGATTAACTTCATTTGAATTGCGCCGCCTGTGAACCTGCAAGAAGAGCATTGAAACTTGTTGGAAACTTATACAGATGATCATCAGACTTAGAACAGGTATGTCATTGACATTGCCAGTGTCGGCCACTCGGTCTATAGGACTTCTGCGGTAATTTGCTACTTTGTTCATGTCTTTTGATGCTTTACGTTTCGTTCGAATTCCTCTCAAAAGAAATGGAGGGAGTATAACAACCGATTCAAAATAACATGTAAAACGCCTAGAATTAAGAAAATCAAACATTCTAGACACGTGTACAAAGACGCTAAATACTTCACCTTTATTACTCGATGAACAATAGGAATCTCCTGCCCCTGATTCATGAAAGCAAATAAGAATTTTAGTTTGAGCACGTATCATCTTATTATTTTGTGAAGTAGCAGTAAGTCGGCGTGATTCTCAAAAACAATTCTCATTTTGGGTCATCTGTGTGCAGCCTCTCTATGTTTCAATAGGGGTAAGGCTAGTATCGTGCATCCGACCCCCTTACCCCGCCTTATGGCGGGAACTTTTAAGACACTGGGGTAAAGATTACAATAATCCTATAATCTTTGTTTTCGCTACCTGGTCACAAAAATTATTTGTATGATTACATACATTTCCAATGTAACATAGTTTAAATTGCAGCAATGTGGAGAACAAACCTCAATTTTGAATACAACAATCTCTCCGGCATGAAATGGAGTTTTCTTCAAATTCAAGAACAATATATCACCCTACAAAATCAAAATATTATTCGTGCACAAATCACTGAAATAATCTAGCACAATCCCGGGCCATAACCCAATTTTTTTTTATGGGAATCGGGAACCTTCAAGAACACGACATTCAACATAAACAGAGAAAGATTGCAAACCCTTCTAAAACCAGGTTCCATGCTGCCAGTAAGTACAACAACTACAGGTGATTCGCTTCCGCTTAGCAATACAAGGGAATTCCATATCATTAAGGCTGTTGACAGTATTAGACCTACATCATCAAATTAATATAATTTCTTTAGCATAAATAATTACTTAGTATATACTAGTATTATATATAGAGCAAATACGCAAAACTCGTGTAAAACAATCCTATTTTTTAATTGGTTTCGTGGTTCTAATAATTTTCGTAAAATGAAAGTAATTGTTAATTAAGGGGCTATTGTGCTGGACTCTCCGCCCATAATACGAACCAAACGTAAAAAACTTCTACCAAGTAAAAGGAGCGACTATTTAAGGGATAACCAATGTTACTATCAAAAACTTTATCGGATAAACTAGTTGACATTAGCTCGACGGATGATGTAACTTACCTAAGGCGACGACTTGAGTAGCTGTGTTTCGAAAAGGAATCGAGCAGATTGATTCCTTAGCACCTTTCAACCACATATCTCCGAACCTAGCTTATCTTCCCGAGAGAATAAATTGGGGAACAAGAATTATTACACAAAGATAAAATTCAAGGTTTTGTTATTAAAAATGTCGGATTATGTATATTTATTTATTTATTTATTTTGAAGTTAGATTATGTATATAATTAATAAGGTTTGGTACGTAACAACTGTTGCAACAAAGTCATAGGCGCCTCCTGTTGAAATGATGAAATTGGCAGCTTCTTATTGGCTGCTGCCATGTAACTATCCTTCGTGGCGAAAAAGTATTGGTTGTTTGATGCTGGTCATGCACTAGTGGATTTCAACGTTCGTCCTTACAATTACAAGTGGTCAAACATAATATTTATGAATGAAATCGAAAATGATAATGCTAGAACTTTTCAAATCTTCTACTCTACAACCTAAGTCTTCTTCTTTTGCCTTTAGTCTTAGTCTTTGATGGTTTTTTGTTAAACACTTATAAATCGTATATCTTGTGAAACACTCCTAATAAAATATATTGCGCGCGACACTCACGAAACTAACTTCTCGACAAAATAATAGCCAAGTCTATAGCATTAACCTCCGGAGCTCATGACTTTAATTTTTATATCAGTTTCCGCCCCTTTTTCTGCATTATCTCCATTATTTGGCTTTGAAATCAATCAAAATGACTTGTTGTAAAGGTCTACGCTTCTTGTTGTATAACTCGATCGGTGCAATATAATTCTCAATGCATTTTTTCATTATGGATCGTCTTTAAAGGACATCTCTATGTTTTGATCATATACGGTTAAACATTTTGGTACAAATTTGGAAATAATAAGTTTTAAAAAAATTGAAAAAATTGAGGAATATGATTTTGGAAACAAATTATATGATATTTTGTTTCCATTGATAGATTAATAACAACTTTGATTTACCACCAAGTTACATAAATTTATTACAAAATTTTAAAAATTTATTCCACAACCTAATTAATGACTATCTATTGAGATTATTTTACTACATTTGATGTATATAGATGATTGGCTCGCTTCATTGGGGCACTCTACCCTTAATTCTCGGGATAGTGCTCCACATGGCTGGCTTGTTTGTCCAAGCTTCGTTGATTGTATCTCGGCTGATAAGTTAGGTGATTTTCCAATGGTTATACGATGCTCTTGGGAGCATAAGAAGTATTATATAATGAGAATTTGCAAAATATTAGAGTAAAAAACCTAGGAGAATATAAGGAAAACAAACAAAACGTTCATAAATCCATACAAAGTGAGGAGCGTCGAAACGCATGAAATGTTTCAAAAAATGAGGAACCAACACTCAAATCCAACAAGTAAATTCCTAGGGTATCCACAATAATGTTTGTAGGACTTTTGGCCATTTTCGGAAAATTGATCAAATTTGACCAGAATCGCAATACATAATCCACGGTTTTTCGATGAAATGCCGCCGGAGCAAAAACAATTCAAATTTTGGTGGTAGTCTATAACTATGATATAATGAGGATTGCAAAAACATTCAGGCTAAAATGCTAAGAGAAGGTTAGAAAAACGGCTAGAACGATCATAAATTTATACATAGTTACAAGCGTCGAAACGCATGAATTACTTCAGAATATGAGGAACCAACACACAAATTCAAAAAGTATAGTCCTAGAGTATCCACTGTAATGTTTAGACGACATTTTACGTTTTTCGAAAAATTAATCAAATTTGACCGGAATCGCAGTACATAATTCCCGGTTTTACGATGAAATGGCTCCGGAGTAAAAACGATTCAAATTTTGGTGGTAGTCTCTAAATATGATATAATGAGGATTGCAAGAATATTCGGGCTAAAAAGCTATGAGAAGGTTAGAAAAACAGACAGAACGGTCATAAAACCATACATAGTGACGAGCGTCGAAACGCATGAAATACTTAAGAAAATGAGGAATAAGAACACAAATTCAACAAGTAGGGTCCTAGGGTATCCACACTAATTTTTGGTCGACATTGGACGTTTTTCGAAAAATTGATCAAATTTGACCGGAATCGCAGTATATAATCCACGGTTTTTCGATAAAATTGATCCGGAGTGAAAACGGCTCAAATTTTGGTGGTAGTCTCTACGTATAATATAATGAGGATAAGAAGAATATTAGGGCCAAAAATCTAAGAGAATGTTAGAAAAAAAAACAGCCAAAACGGTCATAATTCCATACAAAGTAAGGAGCATCGAAACGCATGAAATATTTCAGAAAATGAAGAAAAAACACTCAAATCCAACAAATATAGTCCTAGGGTATCGAATTTAAAATTTGGAGGACAATTGGCTTTTTTATTCTTCGAAAAATTGATCAAATTTGACCAGAATCACATTATATAATTCACGGTTTTCGATAAAATGGTTCCGGAACAAAAATAACTCAAATTTTCGTGGTAGTCTCTAAGTATGATATAATGAGGATTTGTAAAATATTAGAGTAAAAAACCTAAGAGAAGATAAGGAAAACGGCCAAAACGTTCATAAATCCATACAAAGTAAGGAGTGTCGAAACACATGAAATACTTCAAAAAATGAGGAACAAACACACAAATCCCACAAGCAAATTCCTAGGGTAACGACAATAATGTTTGTAGGACTTTTGGCGTTTTTCAGAAAATTGATCAAATTTTACCAAAATCGCAGTACATAATCTATGGTTGTTCGATGAAAAGGTTCCAGAGCAAAAACGGTTCAAATTTTGGTGGTAGTGTCTAAGTATGATACGGAGTATAATGAGGATTGCAAGAATATTCGGGCTAAAAAGCTAAGTAAAGGTTAGAAAAATCGTTTGAACGGTCATAAATCCATACATAGTAACGAGGGTCGAAACGCATGAAATAATTCAGAAAATGAGGTACCATCACACAAATTCAACAAGTATAGTCTTAGGGTATCCACAGTAACGTTTGCACGATATTTGACATTTTTCGAAAAAGTTATCAAATTTGACCGGAATCACAATACATAATTCTCAGTTTTTCGATAATAGGCTCTAGAACAAAAATAACTCAAATTTTCGTGGTAGTCTTTAAGTATGATATAATGAGGTTTTGCAAAAATATTAGAGTCAAAAACTAAGAGAAGATAAGGAAAACGGCTAAATCGTTCATAAATACACACAAACTGAGGAGCGTCAAAACTCGAAACGCATGAAATACTTCAAAAAATGAGGAACCAATACTCAAGTCCACCAAACAATTTGTTAGGGTATCGGCAGTAATGTTTGGAGGATTTTTGGCGTTCTTCATAAATTTGATCAATTTTGACCATAATTGCAGTACACAATACATAATCCACGGTTTTTGGATGAAATGGCTCCGAAGCATAAACGGTTCAAATTTGGGAGGTACTCTCTAACTATGATATACCCCCACCATTCATTTCCAAACTTCCTGTTGCTTTTTGCACAAAGTTTTAGGAATGAATAAAAAATTATTAAAAGCAACTGGAAAAAGGACATCCAGCACTCAGTAGGCCTCTCATTGGCTTAAATGTTACTAAAACTAGAAACATATAGCTTGGTTGTGAATTCCTCTAAAAGGAAAACAAGAATCTTGGAAACGAATGGAGGGAGTAATAAGGATTGCAAGAATATTCGGCTAAAAAGCTAAGAGAAGATAAGGAAAACTGCCAAAACGTTCATAAATCCATATAGTGACGAGCGTCGAAACACATGAAATAGTTCAGAAAATGAGGAACCAAAACACAAATTTAACAAGTATAGTCCTAGGGTTTTCACAATAAAGTTTGGACGACATTTGATGTTTTTCGAAAAATTGATCAAATTTGATCAGAATCACAATAGATAATCCATGGTTTTCGATGAAATGGCTCCAGAGCAAAAACGGTTCGAAATTTTGTTGTAGTCTCTAACTAAGATATGATGAGGAGTGCAAGAATATTCGGGCTAAACAACTAAGAGAAGGTTAGAAAAAGAGCCACAACGGTCATATATCCATACATAGTGATGAGCGTCGAAACGCATGAAATACTTCAGAAAATGAGGAACCAAGACACAAATTCAACAAGTATAGTCCTAGGGTATCGACAGTAATGTTTGGAGGATTTTTGGCGTTTTTCGGAAAATTGATCAAATTTGGCCAGAATCATTGTACATAATCTACGGTTTTTCGATAAAATGGCTCCTGAGCGAAAACGGCTCAAGTTTTGGTGGTTGTCTACGTATGATATAATGAGGATTGCAAGAATATTTGGGTTAAAAAGCTAAGAGAAGGTTAGAAATAGGCCAGAACGGTCATAAATCCATACATAGTGACGAGCGTCGAAACGTATGAAATAGTTCAGAAAATGAGGAACCAACTTACAAATTCAACAAGTATAGTCCTAGGGTATCCGAAGTACTGTTTACACGACATTTGACTTTTTTCGAACAATTGATTAAATTTGACCGGAATCGTTGTACATAATCCATGGTTTTTTGATAAAATGGATCCAGAGAGAAAACGGCTCAAATTTTGGTGGTTGTATATACGTATGATATAATGAGGATGAAAAGAATATTAGGGCCAAAAATCTAAGGGCCCGTTCAGTATCACTACCATTTTCAGTTTTTGGTTTTTTTTTTGTGTAAAATATTTAGCTTAATAAGTTACAAAAGAAAGTTTTAATTGTTGGTTTCCATAATAGTCATATAGAAAATAAAAACTGACAACTGAAAACTGAAAACCACTTTTTCTGGTTTTCAAAAACGGGACTTTGTTTTAAAAAAACCAGAAAACTGAAAACAGAAAACGATACTGAACATATTTGACCATATTTGGTGGACAATTGGTTGTTTTTCGAAAAATTGATCATATTTGACCAAAATCACTGTTATAATCCACGATTTTTCGATAAAATGGCTCTGTAAAAAAAAAACTCAAATTTTTGTGGTAGTCTCTAAGTATGATATAATCATGATTTCCAAAATATTAGAATAAAAAACCTCAGAGAAGATAAAGAAATTGACCAAAACGCTCATTAATCCATCCAAAGTGAGGAGCGTCGAAACGCATGAAATACTTCATAAAATGAGGAACCAATACTCAAATCCAACATGTAAATTCGTAGGGTATCGACATTAATGTTTGGAGGAATTTTGGCGTTTTTCCGGAAATTGATCAAATTTGACCGGAATTGCAGTACATAATCCACGGTTTTTCGATGAAGTAGGTTCGGAGTAAAAACAATTCAAATTTTGGTGGTAGTTTCTAACTATGTTATAATGAGGATTGCCAGAATATTCGGGCTAAAAAGCTAAGAGAAATTTAGAAAAACGGCAAGAACGGTTATAAATCCATACATTGTGACAAGCGTCGAAACGCATGAAATACTTCAGAAAATGAGGAACCAACACACAAATTCAAAAAGTATAGTCCTAGGGTATCCACAATAAAGTTTTGGCGACATTTGACGTTTTTCGAAAAATTTATCAGATTTGACCGGAGTCGCAGTACATAATCCACGGTTTTTTTGATAAAATGTCTCTGGAGCGAAAACAGCTCAAATTTAGGTGATAGTATCTTTGTATGATATAATAAGGATGAGAAGAATATTCACTACAAGAAAATCTCCATTTAGAGACGAATGTTGTAGTTCCGTCTCTAAGTTAGAGATGGATAAGTTAGATTCCGTCTCAAATTTTCATCAGAGACGGATTTTATAATTTCATCTCTAATTTGAGACGAACGTCGTTAATCCGTCTCAAAGGAATGTAATTTCATCTTTAAAATAGATATGGTCAATCACTATCCATCTCTGAATGGTTTATTATTATTCTTTTCTTTCTCTCTTTCTTCATCTACTCCATATTTCCTGCCTCTCTCTTTCTTTCCTCAACCTTAGTCTTTATCTCCATCCCCATCCTCTACTCCCCCCCCCCTCTCTGAATGGTAACTTTGTTAGAGACTTGTATTGATTGGCATATGTGGATGTTTATTGTTTGGTCACATGATAATGGGTTTTTGATGGGATCAAATCCTCATTATAACTTTGTTATTACTATTGTAAAACTGTAAGAAATCCCTATTGATTACGATTAAGTCTTTGATTTGTTGTTTTGCATAATTGGTTATGGTGAAAAGACATCATGTTCATCTACTTAATATATTTGAAACACTTCCTAACATAGTTATAAAGAGACATGTTTTCATTTGGAAATCAGAATTGATTTGTTAAGTCAGAATTGGAATAGTTTATTTGTTTGGCAACCTTGTTCGATTTTGTTGTGTGTATTGACTCACTACAACAATTCATTATGTCTGTGGTAAATGGGAAAGAGAAGTGAAATGGTTAAAAAAAAAAATGTTCTCGAGTTTTAAAGAAGTCCAATGCAGTTTGAAACAAGTGAAAATCAATGGTTCAGGTCGTGTTTCGAAAGGCATGTCAGAATGTTGCCTAGAATAACAGTTTTGCGCAGCTGTCTTCAAAATGTTCTTAGAGCAATCAAATGAGATCCTTTGGATGCGTGTAATACCTTCCTAAAAATCTAAAAGATGGAACTAAAACATGGTATTGCAATTAATAGAGAGTAATTTGTAATTTATTGGTTGCAGTTTATTGTTTAGTACAGAAGTTCTGCACGAGACGGGCTTGGAATTTCAGCTACTGTCCTCTAACTTTGAGGGCTTGTAACTCCCGGTAAAAATTTCTGTTTTTGACAAATTTTATGTGCAAATCGAAGTATTTGAAGCCAACTTTCCAATGGCATATGTAAGAGGTTAATCGGATGAGATTTTCTATCTTTAAATGTTGTTTCCGCACTATGTAGAATTTTGAAACTCTGTTTCCAGGTTCATAATGTTCTCTTGTTGATTTGTTTAGTCTAATCTCTTATCTAAATGGAACCTTTGGAGGTGGGTATTATTTGAGAGAATGGTAAATAATACTCCATACTTTTCAACTATCTAATTATATTTAATTAAGACTTGGCCGTTTTGATATGGCCAAATAGTTCAACAACAAAAACAACAATAAGAAAAACTGAACAACATAATTAATTTGATACGGCAACAACAACAGCAACAATGAGTTGTTGTATAGTTTTCGCTGCTGTTGCTATTGTAGTTTTGTTGCTGTTGTTGTGAGTTTTATGCTCCTGCTGGTGTTGATTTCATTGTTCCTGCTACTCTAAATTCCATGTGCTATTAATTTTTGCTGATGATGTGTTTTTTTTTTTGGTGATGTTGTTTTTGTGCTGATCATGTAGTGTTGTTATTTTTATTGAAATCGTCCATATGTTTTCCAAAATTATGACAAATGTTTTTATTCTCATGTCAGTTGGCCAAGGGTCGCTATAGCGAACATGTTATCCCATACATGAAGATGGAGAACACCCAGCGGCTTAGAATAGATTCAATGTAAGTGTAACTATAGAAATCATAATATCTTTATTCATTTGTAACATACTTTCATGGTTGTAAGTATGTTGTCGAGATTGTGATCATTTAGAGGCTATTAGCTCAAGGTGGAAGAGCATGTGCATGTGCACAAAGATGTGGGTTCAAATCCCATATGAAAAAACAAAACACCGTGAAAGGGAGTGTGACTATATTGTAAAACTCTAATTTCTAGTTTGAGATGGATATGAGAAAACTTCGTCTCAAATTTGAGACGGAAAATTCTTTATTCCATCTCTAATTTGAGATGGAATTTCGAATCCGTCTCTAAGATATTTGAGACGGATATACAATTCCGCCTCACATTAGAGACGGATTAGTAACCCGTCTCTAATAAATAAGAGACGAGCCTTTTAGAGTCAAATCGAATTCCGTCTCAAATCCGTCCCTAATGACCGTTAGAGACGGATTTCCTTCACAAAATTCTGTCTCTATTTAGCTTATTTCTTGTAGTGATTAGGGCCAAAAATCTAAGAGAATGTTCGAAAACAGCCAAAACGTTCATAAATCCATACAAAGTGAGGAGTGTCGAAACGCATGAAATACTTCAAAAAATGAGGAACCAACACTCAAATCCAACAAGTAAATTCCTAGGGTATCGACAGTAACGTTTGGAGGACTTTTGACGTTTTTTGGAAAATGGATCAAATTTGTCCAGAATCGCAGTACATAATCCACAGTTTTTCGATGAAATTGCTCCGGACAAAAACAGTTCAAGTTTGGGTGATAGTCTCTAATTGTGATATAATGAGGATGAGAAGAATATTAGGGTAAAAAATCGAAGAGAATGTTAAGAAAACAACCAAAACGGTCATAAATGAATACAAAGCGAGGAGCGTCGAAACGCATGATATATTTCAGAAAATGAAGAACCAACACTCAAAGCAAACAAGTATAGTCCTAGGGTATCGAATTTAATATTTGAAGGACAATTTGCCTTTTTTTTCGAAAAAGTGATCATATTTGACCAGAATCACAGACATAATCCACGGTTTTTCGATAAAATGGCTCTTTAACAAAAATAACTCAAAATTTCGTGGTAGTCCTAAATATGATATAATAAGGATTTGCAAAAATATTCGAGTCAAAAACCTTAAGAGAAAATAAGGAAAGAGGCCAAAACGTTCATAAATCCATACAAAGTGAGGAGCGTCGAAACGCATGAAATACTTCAAAAAATAAGGAAAACACTCAAATCCAACAATTAAATTCCTAGGGTATCGACAGTAATGTTTGGAGGAATTTTGTCGTTTTTCCGGAAAATGGATCAAATTTGACGAGAATCGCAGTACATAATCCACGGTTTTTCGATGAAATGGCTCCGGAGCAAAAACAGTTCGAATTTGGGTGGTAGTCTCTAACTATGATATAATGAGGATTGATAGAATATTCGGACTGAAAAGCTAAGAGAAGGTTAGAAAAAGGCCAGAAAGGTGATAAATCCATACATAGTGACGAGCATCGAAATGCATTAAATACTTCAGAAACCGAGGAACCACCACACAAATTCAACAAGTATAGTCCTTGGGTATCCGCAGTTTTGTTTGGAAGACATTTGATGTTTTTCGAAAAATTGATCAAATTTGACCGGAATTGCAGTAAATAATCCACGGTTTTTCGATAAAATGACTCCGAAGCGAAAAGTGCTCAAATTTTGGTGGTAGATTTTACGAATGATATAATGAGGATGAGAAGAATATTCGGGCCGAAAATCTAAGAGAATTTTAGAAAAACAACCAAAACTGTCATAAATCCGTACAAAGTGAGGTGCGTCGAAACGCATGAAATACTTTAGAAAATAAGCAACTAACACTCAAATCCAACAAGAAGATTCCTAGGGTATCGAATTTAGTATTTGGTGGACAATTGGATTTTTTTTGAAAAATTAATCAAATTTGACCAGAATCACAGTATATAATCTACGGTTTTCCGATAAAATGGCTCCAGAACAAAAATAACAAAAATTTTCGTGGTAGTCTCTAAGTATGATATAATGAGGATTTGCAAAATATTGGAGTAAAAAACTTAAGGGAAGCTAAGGAAATCGATAGAAACGTTCATAAATCTATACAAAGTGAGGAGCATCGAAACGCATGAAATACTTTATAAAATGAGGAAACAACACTCAAATCCAACAAGTAAATTTCTAGGAAATCGACAATATTCTTTTGAGAAATTTTGGCGTTTTTCGGAAAATTGATCAAATTTGACCAGAATTGCAGTACATAATCTACGGTTTTGCGATGAAATGGCTCCAGAGCAAAAACAGTTTAAATTTGAGTGGTAGTCTCTAACTATGATATAATGAGAATTGAAAGAATACTCGGGTTGAAAAACTAAGAGAAGGTTAGAAAAAGGCCAGAAAGGTGATAAATCCATACATAATGACGAGCATCGAAATGCATTAAATACTTCAGAAACCGAGGAACCAACACACAAATTCAACAAGTATAGTCATTGGGTATCCGCAGTTTTGTTTGGAAGACATTTGACGTTTTTCGAAAAATTGATCAAATTTGACCGGAATCGCAGTAAATAATCCACGGTTTTTCGATAAAATGACTCCGAAGCGAAAACTGCTCAAATTTTGATGATAGTCTCTTTGTATGATAGAATGAGCATGAGAAAAATATTAGGGCCAAAAATCTAAGAGAATGTTAGAAAAACACTCAAAACGGTCATTAGTCCATACAAAGTGAGGGGCGTCGAAACACATGAAATATTTTAGAAAATGAGAAACCAATAATTAAATCCAACGAGTATAGTCCTAGGGTGTCGAATTTAATATTTGGAGGACAATTGGCTATTTTTTCGAAAAATTGATCAAATTGGACCAGAATCATAGTACCTAATCTACGGTTTTTTCGCTAAAATGGTTCCGGAACAAAAATAACACAAATTTTCGTGATAGTCTCTAAGTATGATATAATGAGGATTTACAAAATATTAGAGTAAAAACCCTAAGAGTGGATAAGGAGAACGGCCAAAACGTTCAAAAATCCATACAAAGTGAGGAGCGTCGAAACGCATGAAATACTTCAAAAAATCAGAAACCAACACTCAAATCCAACAAGTAAATTCCTAGGGTATTGACAATAATTTTCGGAGCATTTTTTTGCGTTTTTTTGGTAAATTGATTAAATTTTACCAGAATTGTAGTACATAATCCACGGTTTTTTGATGAAATGGCTCCGGAGCAAAAACGGTTCAAATTTTTGTGGTAGTCTCTAACTATGATATAATGAGGATTGCAAAAGTATTCGGGCTTTAAATCTAAGAGAAGGTTAGAAAAACGGCTAGAACGGTGATAAATCCATACATAATGACGAGTGTCGAAACGCATGAAGTACTTCAGAAACCGAGGAACCAACACAAAAATTCAACAAGTATAGTCCTACGGTATCCGCAGTACTGTTAGACGACATTCGACGTTTTTAAAAAAATTGATTAAATTTGACCGGAATCGCAATACATAATCCACAGTTTTTCGATAAAATGGCTCCTGATGAGCGAAAACGGCTCAAAATTTGGTGTTTGTCTTTACGTATGATATAATGAGGATGAAAAGAATATTAAGGCCAAAAATCTAACGGGCCGTTCATTATCACTGCCATTTTCAGTTTTTGGTTTTTTTGTGTTAAATATTTAGCTTTAGAAGTTACAAAAGAAAGTTTTAATTGTCTGTTTCCATAATAGGCATATAGAAAATAAAAGTTGACAACGGTAATAATTCCATACAATGTGAGGAGCGTCGAAACGCATTGAATAATTCAGAAATGAGGAACCAACACTGAAATCAAACAAGTATAGTCCTAAGGTATCGAATTTAATATTTGGAGGACAATTGGCTTTTTCGAAAAATTGATCATATTCGACCAAAATCACAGTACAGGATCCACGGTTTTTCGATAAAATGACTCTGTAACAAAAATAACTCAAATTTTCGTGGTAGTCTCTAAGTATGATATAATGAGTATTTGCAAAATATTAGAGTTAAAAACCTAAGAGAAGATAAGGAAAGCGGCCAAAACGTTCATAAATCCATACATAGTGAAGTGCGTCGAAACGCATGAAATACTTCAAAAAATAAGGAACCAACACTCATATCCAACAAGTAAATTCCTAGGGTATCGACAGTAATGTTTGGAGGACTTTTGACGTTTTTCGAAAAATGGATCAAATTTGACTAGAATCGCAGTACATAATCCACGGTTTTTCCAATGAAATGGCTCCGGAGCAAAAACGGTTCAAATTTTGGTGGTAGTCTCTAACTATGATATAATGAGGATTAAAAGAATATTCGGGCTAAAAAGCTAAGAGAAGGTTAGAAAGAGGTCAAAATGGTAATAAATCCATACATATATAGTGACGAGCGTCGAAATGTATTAAATACTTCAGAAACTGAGGAACTAACACACAAATTCAACAAGTATAGTCCTAGGGTATCCGCAGTTTTGTTTGGTAGACATTTGACGTTTTTCGAAAAATTGATCAAATTTGACCGGGATCGCAGTACATAATCCACAGTTTTTCGATAAAATGACTCCGAAGCGAAAACAGCTCAAATTTCGGTGTTAGTTTTTACGTATGATATAATGAGGATGAGAAGAATATTAGGGCCAAAAATCTAAGAGAATGTTAGAAAAACACTCAAAACGGTCATAAATCCATACTAAATGAGGAGCGTCGAAACATATGAAATACTTTAGAAAATGAGCAACCAACACTCAAATCCAAAAATATAGTCCTAGGGTATCGAATTTAATATTTGGAGGACAATAGGCTTTTTTTTCGAAAAATTGATCAAATATGACCAGAATCAAAGTACATAATCTATGGTTCTTCGATAAAATGGCCCCAGAACAAAATAACTCAAAATTTTGTGGTATTATGTAAGTATGATATAACGAGGATTTGCAAAATATTAGAGTCAAAAACCTAAGAGAAAATAAGGAAAACGGCCAAAACGGTCATAAATCCATACAAAATGATATGCGTCGAAACGCATGAAATATTTCGAAAATGAGGAACCGACACCCAAATCCAACTAGTATAGTCCTCGGGTATCCACATTAATGTTTGGAGGACATTTGACATTTTTCGGAAAATTGAGCAAATCTAATCTAATATTATATATTAAAACCTCAAATCAAGTCTTTAATAGAAAGACATTTGGCATACATTAATTGGGTAGCAGCAAGTAATTACATAATATGAAAATTATTAGCTTATTTATGGAAAATAATACTCCCTCCATTTCAAAATATATATGTCTTTCTCACATATCGAGGTGAGAAGTTTAAACATGATTATTTGTTAAACTATAGGGCCAAAAATTATAAAATCATAATATTATGAAAGTTTATATCGATACGAATCTAACGAGTAAAACTTTGCCTATATAAATCGTAATAATTTTTTGTTAAATCACGAGTCAATGACTCACCTCGATAACCGAAAACGTCATATAATTTGAAATGGAGGGAGTATAATCTATGGAGATTATGATGATAAACTAATTTATGGAAAATAATAGTGTTGCTACAAAAATAAACTGAAAATCTTATAAAATGGGCATAACAATATAGATATACAGCTTGGACGCGGGTCGGGCATGCAAAATAGTATTATGGTGATTTTAGGTGAGACCGCCAACAAAAAAATAATTGTTGACGTTGATTTAAAATTAGGGATATTATCCAGGGTACCCTTGAGGTTCCCGACTTTATCTGGGGTACCCCTGAGGTTTCCGAAATTCCTGTGTTACCTCTTGGGTTTGCAATTTGCCAATAAATGCAACGACAACTTAACACCATCAGCTAATTGTGGTATTTAGAGATTAATTAATATTACTAACTATTTAATCTAATAATAAATTAAAAAAACAAAATTAATTTTTTTCCCCAAATTTCCCGGACTTTTCTCTCTCCTCCCGCTCACACAACCCTTCCCCACGGCCACTCAACTCCGCGCGACCCCGACTCCGACCACATTGTATCATCGTTGAGGGCTAGACCTAGACGACTGCCAATGGAAGGGGAGGATGAAGTGAGAAAACCGAGGAGAAGGAAAGAGAAATAGAGGGGAAATGAGAAGACAAGGTGGGAGTGTGGTGACGAGGACGTCAAAACCGCCGGCGGGCAGATCAGCAGCAGCTCACAAGCATCGTTAGTTCACCAACATCGGCGGCCCCTCACCACTATAAACCTGGAACACTTTATATCGGTCTAGGGACATAGAACTTCGAGAAGAGAGAAGGAATAAAGAATGAGGAAATTGTGGCAGAGGAGAGAAATGCATTGGGGGTGATGATTGGGGTTTGGGTCGCCGGAGGAAGGGAATCGTGGTGGTGGAGTCGGAGGTAGGATTGGTGGTGGAGAGTGCGGGTGGTGGCGGTGGTAACCGCTGGTGGTGGTGGCTTGGGGAGGTAAGGGGTGGGGGTAGAGGGAAGAGAGAGAAAAAGTGTGGAGAGTTGATTGATTTTTCATATTTTTCTTTTTCCTTTTGATTTAGTTATTAGATTAAATAGGTAATAGTATTAAGTAATCTCTAGATATAATAATTAGCTAACGGTGTTAGGTTTCCGTTACATTTTTTGGCAAAACGCAAACCTCAGGGATACCGTGAGAATTTCGGAAACCTCAAGGGTACCACGGATAAAGTCGGGAAACTCAAGGGTACCTTGGATAATATCCCATCAAAATTACCATATAAACATTGGTCATAGAAGATTTGGAAAATAATAACACGTTTCTTTAATTAGAAATCTCTCTCTTTTATTTTATTTTATTTATTTATTTTAGTATAAAAAATCCAGACCAAATATTACTGTTAGACCGTTAATACCAATGACAACTTGTGAATGCATTCTAAACGATTACCATAAATAGCACAAAATCTTTCCTCGTACCAAAACAAAAGATTCGTATTAGATTCTGTCTGTTGCAGTTAATTTCCCAAACATTTATTTAAGGAAAGTTCGATTTTAAGGTAAATTTCTTGCAACCCAAAACAAGTACTACAAATCAGCACTTATCACTTACTATATATATAACTACTATGTATATATGTCCTTGTTACCTTACTAAATTTGTATGTACCCACCAAAGAATTAAACACTCAAGAGTGAAGAAGAAGCATCAATGGAAGCAGGAACTGTTGCTGGTGCTGATCACCATCAATTCGTAATCGGGGCGAAAAAGACGAGAGGGAAGCAAAAGATCGAAATTAAACGCATAGAGAACAAGACACGAAGACAAGTAACGTTTTCGAAGAGAAGAGATGGCTTGTTCAAGAAGTGTTCAGAATTAGGTTCCTTACACGGCGCTACAGTTGCTGCTATAGCTTTCTCCGAAGCTGGCAAACCTTTCTCCTACGGCAACCCCAGCGCTCAAGCTGTTCTTGAGCGTTACGTTGACGCTAATAATAAGAATAATATAGTCGAGAGGGTAAATTGGTGGGATGATGTTGATATCGACGGTCTCAAATTAAACGAGCTAGAGGCTTATAAGGTTTCACTTGAAGGGTTGCGTAAACAAGTTAATTCGAGGATTATGGAGATTAACAATGCTTCAATAATTAACGGTTCTGATCATCACGGTTTCGGGTTTGATAATTTCGACTATAGTAACCTCACTGATGAAGATTTGGGTCTTGTTATTGGTTCAAGTAATTTGGATAATGATTTCGGAATGAATTTAATCCCTCGAAATCAAGGTCTTATTAGTGGGTGCGAAAATTTCGAGTATGGTAATAATGTTAATGGTGGAAATAATTTGGGTGGTAATCAAAATTGTTTCGACTTTAGTAGCATTGTCAATGATCCAATCAGCTTGGATAATGTTCAACAAGCTTCTTCATCAAGTTATGGTAATTCTTGGTTCAGTCATAATAATTATGGCATGTTGCCACAAATTACGAGCTAGGCAGCTAAACTAGACTATAACTGTTCTTTTATTTGCAAATATTTTGCTCAATTTCTTTTCTTCAATTGTAAGTACTGGTCATAACGTTTAAGCTAAGCTGACTGATGCTATATATTTCGCAATTTTCGACTTCTCTGAGCTTTAATTTATTTGTCTGCGTAGTATGTATGGTTGTAGCAGGATGACAGTAGTAGTACATTTGTATACGAGAAGACAGCAACGCTGCTTCAATTCTGCTGGTCTGATACTACTATAGGACAGTAGGACATCAGCATATATATGAGTAACAGATCAAAGCGTAAATTCTGCTGCAATGCTGTATACTCCACCAGATTTTGATCGGTGTGTTAAGGCATAAAACCATTGTCGAGGCCTCAACCATAAACTTAGGCTTTTGGCTTCACAGGATATATTGATTATGAGCTACAGTTCGTATTGTCAACTTACAGGAATAGACTTTCTGCAATAAACCTAAATTAAGAACCAACAAGCAAACTTTACTGAATTAACCATCCATCTGCTGATATGCATGTCCTTATCCAAGTAACAATAGTAAGATCGACTAGTAGCAGTGCATCAGTATACGAGCGCAGAGAGAAGCTGCTGCAGTTCTGATGTTCTGCTACTATATACCATTATGTCAGTACATCGGTATGACAGTTCAGAACAAAGCTACTTCTATTATGCTGATGTGACTGACATCAGGAAATGAGCACAGCTGAGCAAAGCTATGTAATTCTGTTGATCTGCAACTTCTAGTACGCGCAGTTTGTGATTAACAACATAGTTTCAGATTAGCAGCTACTGTGCTACTAATGCAATTCTCTAGCTACCATATGTATCTGGCTTCCAGAATGAACTCTAGAACCCCAGCCGGATCTCTCGTCAGTGTAAACCCTAAGATGATGTTGTTTGAATGCCCTCCAACGATTTCCAGATGACATGTAGCTGCTAATGTTGACAGTGTCTTCAGCATCACACCATAATTCCAACGGAACCACGCATAGTGCATCCCCACTGGATCTTCTTCCCTTGGAAACTTGTCAAAGTTAGTCAGAAACTCGTCCTCGCTTTGCATCTCTACAGTTGCAATGTTGTCATTACAGCTACTGAAAACTGATACACATACCAGGAAAACAAAGGTAAATTAGTTACTACTGCAACCTATGATTTCGTACGAGATTCAGATAATTGTAAGAAGGTAATTAGGTAAAAGAACCTAGATCAGGGTGACTCCATATTATCAGCTCCAAGTCATTCATTTCTAAAGCACCCTTGCACAAGCGATCAGTGTTGGGAAACTTGTTGATTACCGGCTTGTCCTTGATAAATTCAGCATAGAACTTTCTAGCGCGAATTTCATCTCCATCTGATGCTAACAGATTTTCTACAAGTACATCAAAATTGTCAAGTTCAGGCCTAAATAGAACATTGTATTGTTTGGATTAAGCAGTTTCTAACTGTTCGACAAAGGTCCACGACATTTGAAGCAAGTTTAAGGTCATACATATTCTTGAATCGACAACAACAACAACAACAACAACATATTAAACTTCAAATCCAATGACATACTAGTCTATATATATAGCACTATCATTCTATCAATTATTCGCATGATTAAATTGCACGATAATACACATCGAAAATCTCATAAAGTCGATTATAGTACGTAAAAAACTGAAAGAAAACAACAGAAACATAAAATATAAAAGATATCAACAACATGTGTATTCATATAAAAGATTTCAACAAGCATGACATTTTTAGGACTCACATTTTACATAATAAAAAGTCGATCTTTCGATTTCCGTTTAACAATCATGAATCTTGTGTGCTTGATTACGAAAAAAATAAAACAGATCATAAAATTATTAACAAAACCCAAGAAAACAGCATGAAAATTAAAATTGAGAAACCCAAAAAAAAAAAAAAAAAAAACAAGAGGGATGAAAAGTGTACCAGTTAACAAGAAGGTGATTTGACCCGACCCATCAACTTGAAAAACAGTAAGTTCATCCGACATATCAATATCATCCTTCTCTTTGAAGTTGCTGTCGATTTGAGCCAAGTTAACAATATTGCCTTCAATGGGTTTACGGCAAAGAAATCTGGTCTTGAAATCAGAAGGCGTGATCAACAAGTGTCCAACATTACGTTTCTCAGAGTTGAACACAGTTATCTCGAACCCTTTCGTTTCGTCCACATCGATTCTTCCGAGCCCTGTTGGGTTGAATTCAGGATCAGCCAGTGCTGTGATCGCAAGTCTCAGTTCACGGCCGTTTCGCAGTCGGAAATTGAAGGTGTTGGTGGTCGGAGGAGCTGGTGGTGTTGGGGTTTCGGAAGTGGCGGCGATTCTTGATCTCTTTCTTCTTGGAGGATTAAACATGGTATCTTGTGAGAGAAGTTTGACTGAGAAACAGAGAGGGTGGGAAATTGAAGAGATTTTAAATGTTAGTTATTCTGACGATTTGGTTTGTTAGGTAGTTTGGTATGTTCGTTATTTATATTGAACACGTCAACAGTGAAGCTAAATGGGTCAAGTAGAGTCGTTGGAGATGTGGGATCGAAACTAGGATTTGAAAATTCGATGGGCGAAATTCATCGATCTGACTCCCAAATGAAATTTACGTCAAGAATTTTAGCGATACGAAATACTATTAAAATTAAGTGAGATCTTGAAATAAATAGTTTAGCCGTAAGCGTAATAGTTTTGGGACTAGTGGTGCAGGCAATTCTATTTGAGAAGATTGTATGTTTTTTTTTTTAAAGCTACTGGGCTACCCGTCACATCGTAACTAATTTATTTTTGGATGAAATCTCGCTGAACTTGTGCCGTCTTTTCTCAATCGGCTCGATCGAGCCTCGTGGCCCGGTAACATATCACCTAAGTAGTTGTTGTATCAATGCATCAAACAACTAGCAGATCTAGTCGGTTTGTTCATTCTAAGAAATAATTGATGTATACTTGTTGCAGCTCGCCCACTGATTTTAGTGATTTTTTATATTTTATTACGATAGTCCACAAAAAAATCCATTTCTTTGGCTTTGGAACAAACCAAAATGGCTCATAACGGTCTACAAATCTTTTGTGTGACGTCCACGTCGATTGGTGCAATTCTCAATGCATTTTTACATTATGACCTTATGGGTCCTTAGTAAGTGTCCTCTCTATGTTCTGAACATGTATTTGGGATTATTTTCGGCAAGGCTTGTGTAGTTGTGTGCATCAAACACTCTATCACCTCGCCATAAGCGAAAATCTTTAAGACGCCGCGGCAATATTATTACTTAAAAGCAAAATTGACGTCAATTGAAAAACATTGAGATAAAAGAAGTTTTCGGACAACTTTTTGTTTTTGTTTAAATAGTGTACCCCAAATATTACCGTTTGTACCGTTGACAACCTGTCAAATGCATCCTCAAAAAACTACCATAATAGCAATAACTAAATCTTTCCTCGTATCAAAACAAAAAAAAAGATTTTTTCTGTTGCACTTGATTTCGCAAACGGTTGTTTTAAGGAAACTTCAAATTTAAGGTAACTTTCTATATATATATACACTCCCTATGTTGTTGTTTCCTTACTAAATTTGCATCAAAAATCACTCAAAATTTCACTCATCAAAAAGATTCAACTCTCACAATTAATATCAAATCTTCTTCACCAAGATTTACTATATATATCTTTCCAAAAAAAAAAAGATTTACTATATATAGAATTTTTATTTTTATTGTTACATTGGTTCTTACTCAAATCTAGCTTCATTGTTGTTACCAAAGAAACAGTCATCAAGAAGCTAAGCATCAATGATGAAGGTACGAACTGATCATGGTGTTGATCATCAACCCAAAATCGGGTTGAAGAAGACGAGAGGGAAGCAGAAGATTGAGATTAAACGCATAGAGAACAAAATCCGAAGACAAGTAACGTTTTCCAAGAGAAGGGAAGGCTTGTTCAAGAAGTGTTCTGAATTGGGTTCCTTACATGGCGCTTCTGTCGCTGCTATTGCTTTCTCGGAAGCAGGCAGGCTTTTCTCTTACGGCAACCCCACCGCTCAATCTGTTCTTGAGCGTTACATTCACGATACTAATAATAAGGTTGAGGCAGGGGAATGCAGGGCAAATTGGTGGGATGATGTTGAAATCGAGGGTCTCAAATTAAACGAGCTCGAGGCTTTTAAGGTGTCTCTTGAAGGGTTGCGTAAACAAGTTAATTCGAGGATTGCCGAGATTAACAGAGCTCCAATTATCGGTTCTAATCACGGTTTCGGGTTTGATGATTTCGACTATAGTAGCATGTTCACTGATGAAGATTTGGGTGTTGTTGTTCAAGGTGGTGGTGGTGGTTCAAGTTTGGATGCTCAGAATGGTTTCGGAAATCGAGGTCTTGGGTGCGAAATTTTCGAGTATGGTAATGTTAATGGTGGAGGAAATTTGGGTGGTAATCAAGATTATTTCGACTTTAGTAGCATTATCAATGATCCAAGCTTGGATGCTGCTGATCAACAAGCTTCTTCATCAAGATTTGGTAATTGTTGGTTGAGTGATAATTATGGCATGCTGTCACAAATTACATGCTGATAGAGTAATAGGTCGCTTAATTAAACCTGATTAGTTAGTTTAATTTGGTTTAGCAGTTAAGTAGTGGATAATTAAGATTTGATTTGTTAGTTATTGTGTCAGTTATTGCTGTTAGGAGTTTTCTGGTAAAGACAAATCAATGTCGGTTATTGGTGGTTATTTACCAGACCCCAACTGTTATTTTTGCAAAAGCTGTGCAAAAGTAATGATTTGTTCATGTATGAGCTACTATTCTAATTCAGTTTCTTCAATTGTAAGTAATGGTCATTTGGTCAAAACTTTTACGCTTAGCTGACTGATGTTATTTTGCAATTTTTCGACTTCTGTGAGCTTTATACGAATTTAGAGTCGAAATCTGTAAGTCTGAGCCTATAGCAAAGAAGCAACAAGATGGAAATCAGAACACTTCAAACTGCTGCAAGTACAATGTTATGAACCATCAAAATTCATGCAGAACTGATACACTAGGACATCAGCATTAGAGCACAGATCAAAGCTATGTAGATTCAAATTCAGAAAACATTTTACCCTAAATAATTATAAAATCTTATACAGAATTTTCGTGCAGTACACCTTAAAAGTAAAACCCTATAAACCAACAACCAAATCAAGGTTCAACAAAGTTTCGACTAATTTGGGGTTTATATGAATTCAGAACTGAAATAAAGCTGGAAGTCTGGCTTGTGAGCCTATTGCAAAAACGCAACAATAATGTCGAAGAATTACTCCAATAACAGTAAATGCAAACATATTCTGTTGCAAGTAAAATCTGAAACTTACAGGAAAAGATACAATGCAGTACACCTTCCATAAGAACCAACAAACAACTGAATAAGTTCCATAAGCAGTGAGTAGCAGGCTAGCAGCTATGCCTATATGCTAACATAATCGCGTTTCCTTATTGAAGTAAAGATATACTCCTATATGAGTAATAGCAGTACATCAGCTTATAATCACCAAAGAGCGAAGCTGTTACAATTCTGCTCATTTGCCATATACTACTACATCAGTTTGTGAGCACATATCAAAACAACTTAAATTCTACTGTGCTGACATATACCAGTACATCAGTAAAAGAAACGGAGTTGAGCGATGTAAAATCTGCAATTCTGCGGATCTGCTGTAGACTAGTAAGCACCGATTATGATTATTTAAACGGAGTATTAAAGAAGATATCAGAATTGGAGGCATATAATTTCTTCACTAATGCGATTGCAGTTGTGGTTACGACACCCGATTGTGGTTATGGTTACAACACCATGCAACTGGATAGCTCCGGCCACTTTCGAAATGTGGATGGTCAAGTTAGATAGCATAACATAAATGTTTCTGACCGGGTCGAAAAGGTTAGATTAATTCATGCTCAAGGTTATTCCATTGGTCAAGTTTTCTAGTAAAATAGACATCTTACAATTTGAACCAGTAATACACACCAAAAAAAAGCGTATATAAGCTACTGCTAAACACGGTGTTGTATGACAATGTCCTTTGATGTTCCCCAGCAAGCCCATGGTTCTAGACCGGCATGAGCAAAAATTGGATAATGAGCAAGGGGGAAGCCAGCTTCCTTCCTTCAAATGAGTAAGCCATAAAACAGATGCTGTCGTTCCAACGAACGTTGGTGCAGGACATTGAACTGCGAATAATTTGTGATTTCACACAAGTTCATTTCTTATTCCTTCAAGAAAATGACTGCAGCAATTGGCCCTCCCTCGTATCTTACTTCCTGCGCTTATACCTGTATGGAAAGGCACACACAAAACAAAACTTATTGACAAAGAATACTCAATGATCATATGATTTTTTGAGACAGTCTTTACAAAGGAAAAAGGTTCTTGACAGATCATTTAGAACTTAGACCTGTAAATCTTGACTCTAGAATTGACACACTGAACAGGTCACTTCAGCTTTTTCAACAGGCATCACAACATCGCGATCCTAGTACGTCCATGTAAGAACATGACAAGGTGATATTCAAAGGGACTCCTATATTTTCCCTAGTATCTTAAGTTGAATAGAGTAGTCGGTAGCAATGCGGCATGCCCCAAGAAGCATATGCACATCTAATATGGAACATGACAACACAGACATACCTTGATTTACTCTTGAATGCATTATTGGACTTCCCATCTCGTTGCACGGTCTTCTTCTTGCGGCGGTCAGTCATATCAGTCTGGAAGAGATCCTCCATCTCTTCCGATCTTGATTGATGTTGTTTTCCTTGGGTATTCACCTTCTTCGCCTTTTTACCCCCATCTTCTCCTCGGCCCTTCTTAATAGCTTTTGCTCGTCGATATGCAGCATCAACAAGTGGTATTCCACCTTTACCTTTCTTCACCTTTTTATTCTCCTGTAGAATTTTTGAGGGTGGGGGTAGCATTAGATCAAACCAACTCAAGGAGGTATTCTTAACCTCAACAATAACTAGGGAGTATTCAGCTGCGGTGACTGCATGCAGAAAACATAGAAAAGGGAACGAGAGGAAAGAGATCATGGATCAGCAGCACCCAGAATTTTTTACACGGATATCTCATGTTGCAAGTGTTGTTCAGTTTCAAAAAACAACTAACAATACCCCAATGCCTCAAAGACTCCCACCTAAGACGAGGCAAGGGGGGTGGTTGGGTGTACGCAAGCCCTACCCCTTTTGTTCAGTTTCAAATTACATGACCAAGTAAATACACTAACAATTACCTCTTCCTGATCGTCAGAATCATTATCATCTTCCAACATCTCCCTTTCTGCCTCCAGCTTTCTACGTTTCTTACGAGGTAACCGTTTCTGTACAAAGTTTGAAAAACACGGCATACTTTCTGTCAAACACCGAAACTAAAGTACTAAAACAATCTTTGCAATTATACAACAGGATACAAGAAAAAGTACCTCACGCTCTCGCTTCCTCTTTTCCTTCAATTTCAAGTTCTCTGCTTGTTCAGCACTAATAACATCACTGGAGTTCTCTTTTCCTAAGGATCCCTGTCAAAATCATGCTTCACACTTTTAACCAATGAATACAAGTAGAACACAACTGGACCTTGATAGTCAACATATTACAGGAAGAAGCAGAAACAGATCGAATTCCATCTTCCTTTCTTTGAGTTTCTTTTTTTTTTTGTTTTTTTTTTTGGGGGGGGGGGGAGTTTTAAAAGTGGGAGTAAAATCCTAATCAGATACCATAAAAAGACTCACCCTACCTGAAAATTTCAATCAGAAGATACACGAATGAGATACAGAGTTGGATCAGTCTCAAACACTTGTTTTATCCCAACACTTGAACAGCTAATCCACTTTCTTAACCTCCTCTTCCACTAGTACATTTTTAAAGTAGCAATAACATATTCACGTTGTTACATTGATTACAGACGTCGTACATCTCAACTTATGTATTGAATCAGGCATAATGCTTCAAGATTAAAACAGTGTTGCTAGAGAGCGAAAATGAACTTAAAGAGCAAAAATGAACTTCACAGTCTTTCCTTCATATTTCGTACAGGTACTATAAGCTTTCACCCGAAAGTATTACAGCATATTAGATGGCTGGGCTTTGCAATAGGCACTGTAAAGAAGATTGGGCAGTGGAGAGAAAGGCTAGTGGGAAGCATCTGTGTATAGCAATAAAACCACAAGTATCCAAAAAATCATTGGGCCTTCTCGAATGATGCATTAAATACCCTGGAGCAACACATCAGTGACTTCAGTAGAAGATGAGGGATGTAATCAGATGACGCAGAGGCAATTCCTTAATTTGAAGGATGTCACTTTGATCGTGACCATTCGCTAGTATAATGCCAGTTATAACAAGAGTATATGGGACTGAATTCAAAATAGACACCACATAATACCAATATTATAGCTTTTCGGAGGAAGAAGACGACAGACACCACAAAATACGAATGATATGAATATATGATCCCATCTTATAAGACGAAGAAGAAGACGAGGACAAAAACAGGGCCAAAGACTGGGAGAACGACGAAGACGAGGAGAAAGATAAAGAAGAAATGAAGATGAAAAGTAAGAGGAAGTACCTTCTTTACAGTGGCCGCTAATTTCTTCTTTGCCTGTTCTGTCATGAACCATGTCTTTTTAGGCCGTGAAAGGATCTCATCCCTGTGCTCGATCATATTTACCGCCTTTAAAGGGAAATATGGCAACAACAATCAGAATATGCAGATTGTGAAGTATCAATCGCAAAGCATAGAAACATCAAGAATTGTAGTTGACTATATTGTGAAACAATAATGCCCATGCCAAATATCCCTAGCAAGGAAATTCATATAAGCAAACATGATTTCCATGAAAACAAAAAATTCCATCCATGAGCACTCCCATTTTCCTGAAAGAAATAAATTTTACTTTACACATCGACAAATCACCACCCTTTAGGGCTTGCCATTAATCGTTACTAGTGTAATAAAGGCTAAAATGAGGTGATATGGAAGTGGTGCAGGGAGGAGCAAAGGGGTTGAGGGGGAACTATTACCCCCATTTAAAGGTACCTAGTCCCCACCCCCCTCAGCCCCCCTTTTCATGGGGTGATCATTACCCTCTTTCACTCACCTTCCATCATTACCTCATATTTTTGGTCTACTACCCCAGTACATTCCAAGAGACCCCTTAAGCAGAATTAATGACCTCATGAGTTCCAATAATGGGTCAAAGTATGAAATTATCCCAGCTTTGCCTTGAGTAAATTGCTAATATGTATTCTCAATTACAGACTGCCATTCTGTGACATGTATCCTGAAAGTTAAGGTCAAACTTGACATAAATTTCAAAGCGCATATAAGTAGCACATTCACTATTAAGGTTGTAAGAGGTGAGCTCAAAGGGACTTGAAAAGAAGAGCAAAGTAATTTATCCACTCCACCATAAGCAGTAAATGGA
Organism: Spergularia bocconei; assembly: GCA_963457585.1. NCBI lineage: Eukaryota > Viridiplantae > Streptophyta > Magnoliopsida > Caryophyllales > Caryophyllaceae > Spergularia > Spergularia bocconei. The sequence goes on from OY734954.1 coordinate 417,751, forward strand.
ACACCTCATTGCTTAGATTACAGATACATTCATTCATTATAGCTGATGGCACTTCCTAAAACCTAACTTTGACCAATTTGATTTAACTAAATGTTCACAAGTGAGAGACCAAAGCAGCAATGAACATGCCCTTACAGACAAAAATTAAAAGGTGAAGTAGAACATCCACAAACCTTTGCTGCTTCCATCTCAGCTTTTCTCAAAGCCATCTCTTCTCTCTCTTCCTGTAGAATTGCAGCTATCTGTTCTTCCATCTCCTGAATTACTTGCACCCACATAGTTATTGACTTCTCATTAACAATTCTATTCTTCATCTTCGCACCAGCCTTTTTTGCAATGGCGTGTAGAAGAGAACGGTCATTATCAGTGACAAAGGTAATAGCATGTCCTTCCCTACCAGCTCTTGCTGTGCGACCAACTCGATGCACATAATTGGTAAGATCACGAGGACATGCAAAGTTTATAACCGTATCAACCCCAACTATGTCAAGCCCCCTTGATGTTATATCTGTCGTAATCAAGAAGTCTGTTTCCTGTTTTCTGAATCGTTCAAGAGAATCAAGACGTTGTGCTTGCGTAAGATCTGCATGGAATTCTGCTGCCTTATAGCCCACTAATCCAAACAAAATTTTCAACCTATGAGCAGTTTTCTTTGTTCCACTAAATATGATCACTTTGGAGGTGAATTCCTTTGAGCACAATGCAAGAAGCACAGCCTCCTCCTTTGCTTCAAGATATCTCCTTATTTTAACAACCTCCTCCGTTAAACGAGCTGGCCGTTTAGCCGTTGGGTCAGCTGACAGCCGCAATGGTTTTTTTAGGGATAGTTTGATGAGCTCATCAACTTTTTCAGTCATTGTGGCAGAGAATAACATTGTCTGTCTGCCCTTTGGACACATGCTAACAAGCTCATGGATCTGATCACTAAATCCAAGTTCCAAAAGTCGATCGGCCTCATCCAGAATCAATACAGCGAGATCGTCCAAGTCCACGGACATTGAATTACGTAAATGATCAATAATCCGGCCAGGAGAGGCGACAACGATATCTGGCAATGATCTTAATCCTGCCTCTTGAACCTACATTCAATGTGAAACCAGAACAGTATTAGATTTAACAGTTCTTTCTAGGCATAATCATTGAATATAGACATAACAATATGCAGGGAAAAGAGAGAACAAAGCAGCCAAACAAGACATAAGAAGCCTTCAACCTCCACATTTAAGCAATGCAATTACAAAGCCACTCATTTGAATATAGGAGCTAACATCAAGAAGCAAAGAGAGCCCAAAAACTCAGCAGAACACAAGATTACATCTAGAAGGGCAACATGCATATCTGAGAAGAAGAATAGCAGTGTAATCCAAATTAAACATGAGGTTTGAAAACACAACAAAGCTCATACAAGGATCCACCCAAGTCTCAGAGCATTATAAGATCACACTATCAAAGTAGCCAATCAGAGATAGCTCTCCAACACAAAGTAAGTTGACCACTAATCTAAAGATCACACAACGAAATGGGCAGACAAAAGTTGTGCAGAACAAAACATAAAATGAAGTGTTGGGAATATCGTGTTACAAACCTGACTCGTAAGCCCACCAACGACTAAACAGCATCTGATATCAGTATACTGCGCAAGTTTTTCTATCATACTGTGGATCCTGGAAAGCGCAAATTGCACATTAGAATGAGAAACAATCGGAAAAGTATTTTCTGAAAAAAATGAAAAGATATAAACAAAACCACCAGAGATGCATTCGCGAAGATCAAAGGCTGGCAAAAAATTCAGTTATAGCCCTTATAGATAAGACAAAATGCAGTGGATTAAACAATTATCATATATACTAACTTGGATCACTTCATTGCTAAGACATAACCTTGATATATTACATTGGTTAAAGACTAAGTCATATGTCAGAGGTCCATACGTTGGGATTTAAGCAAATGGAAACTTCAAAAACTTCCAATCCCATAATTGTATCCCAATCTTCACGCAAGACAGAGATTTATTACCCCTTTTAATCTTCAAGGCAAAACATAGTGACGAGTGAGTAGTGACTTTAGAAAATAACCGTAAAAATCAACTTCGCCTACATAGAAACTCCATGATAAACTCTGAACTCTTGACATGTAGATACAGTACATCATGTGTCCTTTTAAGACTATTGAGAAAAAAATTCCTGGACATGATTAATAACTTCACCATCTATAGGGAAGTCTTAAGTGGACTCGTATGCCTGTGTTGGAACTTTTTTAAAAACAATACTCCTATCTATACATAGCATAGTTATGACTCCCTCACAGAAGAAAAAAAAACCATGAAGGAATCCTTAACACCAAAGGTCATGAGTCATACACAGATTACAAAAATGTTGCACAATTTGATATTCCTCCAATTTACACAAGAACTGAAGAACCCACAAAAATCTCAAGTGCAGAAAAATCAACCAGTCAAGATACTTACTGAACAGCTAACTCCCTAGTTGGAGTAAGAATAAGCACCCTAATAGCAGGTACGCGCTTAGGGCGGTATAGCAATCTCTCTAGTGTTGGTAAGGCGAAAGCCGCTGTCTGCATAAGCCCAACAGACACACATTATGCTCAAATCACAATCAAGTTACGATCTTTTTCAGAATCGAACCATAAATAAATATATCAGAATAATCTGAATGTACCTTGCCAGAACCAGTGATAGCACTCGCACAAATATCCCGCCCAGCCAATGCCAATGGTATACAAGCTGCCTACAGACAGAAACCTCCAATTTTCAGTAAATAAACACAGTCAAACAATCAAAGTCGAAAATCAAATTCAAATCAATCAACTCATTCACACCTGGATTGGTGTAGGCTTAGAATACCCCAGAGCTTCACAAGCCCGAACTAATGGTCTCGAAAGATTTAGCGACATAAACGATCTGGCATGGAAGGAAACACCTTCCGCAGACGAAAAGAAGGGCTTTTTAGTATCATCAACAGCAACCTCATCCGCTTCCTCATCCTCCTCATCCGGCCTGTACTCCTCCTATTAAACAATCCGCAACAAAAATCACGAACTACCACAACTGTTACGACATCACGAAACATAATTTAACTTGACAAAACCAACACTTCCAACATAAACAATCTCCAACAGGTTCTCCCTCATAGTACTACCAACAATTACAGCTGAAATAAATGTTCCTTCCTAAACACGTTTCGATAATTACTTTACCGTGTTGCAGCTAATCAAAATAACAATTATTCAGCCCTAGTTCCTACAAATATGCAAAGTGCTAGAAATTGGGGGAAAACTCTCCTATCAGATCAATCGTACAATTAACATCTTCAACAATAATTACAGCTGACATGTTCCTTCTTAAACACGTTTCAATAATCACCACACAATTGTTTCAACAATTATTCAGCCCTAATTCGAGAAAATTAAATATAGCCCTAATTCAATTTATAAAATAAAAAATCCTCTCTTTTCTACTAAACCTAGAACAAGAGATAGAGAAGAGAAGCAGGATACCTGTCTGTGAGGTTGGCGGTCGGCGTCAGAATCGTATTCGGGAAGCTGAGTGGTGGGGAGAGAGAGGGGAACTTGCTGGCGAAGCTTGGAGATTTTGTCGTCGACGGAAGTGGTGTGGCGGCGGGCGTGTTCGTCGGCGGCGGCGCCGGAGTAGGCGGCGAAGTCCCAAGCGGTGGGGGCGTCTTGTTGTTCTTCGTCGTCGGAGTTGAGGTCGAGGTCCGGTTCCTCGTCGCTCGGAGCTTCGAATATGAACTCCGCCGCACCCATTTTTTTTAATTTTTCCGAGGAAAGAGTGAAGAAGAAGATTTTGAGTTTTGACACAAATTGTCTAAATTAAGGGTTTTAGTAGGGTATAAGCCTAGCGATGTACCCGGGAAAGGTTAAGAGCAAGTAAAAGAGTACTCCCTCCGTTCGGCTATAAAACGCGTAGGGTCGAAACACAGTTTTAAGAAAAATAGAATAAAGAATGAGTTTTACGGTCCACTTGGTGTAAAATTATACATAGGGGTATGTCTCACTTGCACTTTTAATAAAAAAAGTAAGGGTATTTTGGTATTTATATGTACAAATAAGGAAATATTACAAGTATGAAGTTTAAAGATGAACATCCCTAAATAGAAAGTAGGAAGTTTAAAGGCGAACGGATGGAATATACGATAAGACAATATTTTATTTGGTTCATATGAAGAAAATGGGGTAGGAATTAAGATTGAGTTGGGAACTTGGGATTACGAACGGGGAACCTAAAAATAGACCTTGTTAAAACTGACCCTCATCCAAATAGCTGACTCGATACTTTTCATTGTAACCCGATGATCGCCTAAAATCAACTCGAAGTTGACTCAAACCTGCAATGGCCTGAACTGAATGACCAGACTCGATCATCACTCGGACCCAAATTTGATCATATCATCACTTCTTAAACTTTTAGTGAAAACTGTGTTTGCATTCTTCGTAGGCTCTGTTTGATCGGATTCAAAAACCAGTGTTTTCAGATCAGATCAATCGCATTCAAATTTCAAATTATATCGGATCGGCCCAAATCCATTCAAATTAGATCAGATCAAATCATAACTATACAAACAGTGATCTATGAACTTAGTCCATTTCTTTACATTCACTCGTCGAAATTCAACAAATTTTCAACACATTCAGATCAAATTAGTAGAGTCTTTCGAATCAGATCCAATCAAATGCATTCAAATCAATTCAGATCATATCAAAAAGATGCAATCCTGCCAAAAGAAAACCTTAGTGAGCTATTTATCGTCTAATTCTCTATTTGATAGGACTGCATCTTTCTGATTTGATTTGAATGATTCTGAACTGATCTTAATAAGTTAAAAAATTGATTGAATAGTATCAATAATGGACTAAATTTATTGATTTTTATTTGAGCGATTCTAACCTGATCTGATTTGAATGACCCTGTTCTGATCTGATCTGATTTGAATGATTTTGAACAGATCTAAATACTACTTCTATTGAGCCCAATAAAACAGAGCCTAATTCACTGAGCTTATAAAATGAATTAAGTTGTATTAGATTTTTTCCACTATGGATATATTTCGTTCTCCATATTTACTTAAAACAAGTCATTAGAATTAAAATGAAACTAAAAGGTAGCGCCAAAAATGATTAGACGACATTCTAGAGTTTTAGAATGTGACTAGTTTATGTACCCGCGGAAAATTGCACGGGGTTGTTATATAATGTAGATAATGATTGTTTGTATACGACTTTTTTTAATTTTTCGAATAATTAATTGGTGCAAATTAAAGAAAAAAATTATGAGAACAAACGTGAGACTTGTCAAAATCTATTTATTAGTCACAAGTTCACTTTTCAAGACCCGTAACCCGCTAATTTTGGCTTTAGAACATGCAATTTTTGGAGTCATGGACCCATGTTTTATGAGTAGTGTAAGTCGAAGATAACGTGAGAGAAAGAAATTTTGGTAGGAAAAGAAAGTTATATGATATTAGTAATGACTCATTCTTGTATTATAATTTGTTGTGTTTTATACTCAGGCAATATGACCTAAAACAAATAAGTTAATGAACATGAAAAAAAAAAAGAATATACAACGTTCGACATGTCAAAGTCAATTCAGTTGTAAACTCAACTTTTAATCGGTTTAAAATTTGTTGTACTATTCTTAATATTTCAAATGCAGCTCTTTCTTTTCCCGTTTTTTTACTGGACTTGTTCATAAACAGCTTTTGTAGGCCATGAACCCGCTTCTTGTAGGCTATGATCTCGCTTTTAAAAGACCCATGGTCCTTTCGACTTGAACCCGCGGCCGATTTTCGTACTAATTATACTACTACCTAGTTTACTGCCCGTGCAAAATTGCACGGGTTATTATATGAACTTAGTTGTAATTCTATTTTGTAACTCATAATTAATACAAAATATTAGGATTGTAAAAAAATTAACCGACCAGATGTGACCCATTGTTCAAGGTTAATACCCATTTTTTTTCTGATCAAGTTCTGGTCATAGATAACTCGAACCCGTTTTGACCAGTATTCTTTTGGGTTAAACATGAGATGGCTCGTTGTCCTAGTTTTACTATAATTAAGACGAAAAGAAACGTGTTTAATTTTGTATCATCTTAGAGAAATTATGTTTGATTCAATGAAATCAATTTTATAAGCATAGCGTATTTATTTCAATATTTTATATTTATGTACGAATTACAATTTATAACCCGTGATCCGCTATTTTCGGGTCACGTTTTTGTGAACTGTAATGCATATTAACCCGACTAATATTTAACACATTTTTTTTAATTCTGGCCCCACCCGTTGAATCGTATTTTAAGTTAAGCGAAACATTATTTTCTAATATATTGCGCCTATATATATTACTTCCTAAATTATCTCAAAAAATAAAATGATTTGATATGATTCATATTTTTCTCGTCCAAAGTTATTGTTTCCGAAATTATCTCCAAAAATCTCAAATCCTTTATATATAAATTTGTTAATAAAGGTTTCAAAAAAATCTGTTGTCTTGGTGCTTGAAGTGTTAGAAATTGTAACTCTGAGGTCACAGATTTACTTATTCGATGTATTTTTATGCTGTCAGATTAATAAATGCATTTTATGGCTCATGAACCCGGTTGTAGTTATGAATTTTGACCATTTATGGCCGAACCTATTTGGACCCATATTTATTATATGATACGACCTATTGACCTAATTTATTCCCTAAGTTTGAAATTCTAAGTTAAGAATTCTATTTATATGACCCAGCCATGACCCACTATTTTATAGTCATAATCCTAATTTAAAATCCAATGAGTAATTAATGATCATATTAAACCAAAATTTGTAAATATATATTAACTGTGATCCTGCCAGCTACTGTAGCCGTGTATATAGCCGTCTACATAGAGTTTCGACTGGTTATTTTTAGATATTTTAAGATTAAATTATATTACCACATATAGTTTTGACTGATCAAAGATACATCGTTTTGACTGGTTAAAAAAAATTGGCCACATTCCTTAAAATGTTGCTTAAAAATAGAATTTATTTATTTAATTTAATATGTAGATTTACAGTCAAAATAATTGCCACGTTATCGATGATATCATCGATGACATTAAATCTTACGTGGACACTCTTAGAATTGGCCATTACTTTGGCTATTAGTAGTATAATATTCATGTATGGAACTTCTTTTTTCGCTTTTTGTTTTTATTTTTTGGAGGGAGCATATAACAATCACAGCTATCTAACTCGAATCACATCATCTCTATCGAACGTTAAAGTTGATGAATAAACATAATTATTGATAAAAGTTTTTTATTT